>SJOL01002962.1:162062-207947 GCA_004794785.1 Opisthorchis felineus | reverse complement strand
TTTCATCGCGGTATGACCATAATAAGTTGATTCCACAGCTCGAGATAGCTCATTGGTTAAAGCGCGAATCTCCTGGCCGGAAGGTCCTTGGTTCGAATCCAACCCCGGCATCTCGACTGTTCCTGTCCAGGCTTTGGCAGCCTGGTAGCATCTTAGCCCTCGTTCTTCTTTCGCACTGCAGGGTAGCTATGCGCCGGAATGGTTTTATAGAGTAGTTTTGGTCAGTTTGGGAAACTTCCAACCAATTGAAGCCTTTCCAACTTATTTAAACGCAACAGGCGGTAAAGATAGATTTGTCTTATGTGGCCTTCGACCTCGGTTCACACTTTTCAACTCAACACCGTTGGGTATTGAGTTGCGTGGTAACTTTTTGGTTTCCCGACTACCGTCCATCTGATGAGCCCAGATAAAAGCGATTCCGAACCATTGGCTTTCCGTTGACAACATGCTCCATGAGGACCACTGGCTAGTTTTGACCAACGACCAACTGCTCACGTTCCGTCAATCAGTGTAGACCAGTGAACAGCTAGTCGCATTATTGTGTCCTTGACTTTAAGTATTTTCTCCCACTTATTGATCTGAGCGTCGAGGAGCGTACTGTTTTTGGGACATCTGTTTGGCACGTACATAGCCAAAGGTCAACCGAGCGATTGTAACAAACGAACCTTCACGATGAGATTAGCCAATGAGGATGCAAAATCGAACACCGGCTAGCCTGCACATTGTTTATGCAGGCTGTTTGTCTGTCTGTTGTCGTTTTCTGATCTACTCTGCTGCCTTATTGACATTCCAGAATGCCAGTTTTTCGTAGTTTTTGCTTGCTTAACCCCTGTTTCCCACCATGCCACTTTTCAGCGGACGGTATCAGTATCCCCTGTTCATACACTTCCTACGTGGCGCCACTCCAGTCCTTGCAATTCCACAATGAGACAAAACGATCCAGGGATCCGGTAAGTCTACCGGATATGATTACAATACTCCTGGTTTATAGGATATGATGTTTCCCACTTCTAGGTGCTTACTTGGTAGTGCGGCCCAAGACGAAACCAAACTCCTTCGGGAAGTGAAAAATTACCCTCTTATTAATGCGAGGAAACAAAAGGACTTGACGACAGTTACGACCAATTAATAAATGAATCTCGAGAGAGCTTAGTGTTTATGGCGAGAATTTACTGACCGGAAGGTCCGTGGTTCGAGGCCAAATCCGGCATCTCGACCCATCCTACCTAGGCTTGGGCAACCTTGCAATCTCTCAGCCATGGTGCTTCCTTCGGGTGGCTTGACAGCTGGGCACCGAAAAGTTGTTACAGCTGGACGATTATTTTGTTATTTTCTATCAATAAATGTGCTGTTACTATTTTCGGTAGGATGTGGCCACCCCTGCCTCCAGCGACAAACGTTGGTGTTCTCTCCCTGTTACCCCTGTATCACATAATCGCATTGGAACGTTCCTAGGCTTTCCCCAGTCCAGAAGTGATCAAGTGATAGCATAAGTCTGCTTTCCGGTAAGATGATACGAGATGTCTGTGCTGTTTCATTCAAGACCGGAATATCGCAGGCTCATTGGCGCACATGCCTCCAGGCTGTTGCCTTCAACGCATACCCTCCCAATGAGGATTCCACCGACACTACTGTATTACCGCATCGGCTACCGCCCCAATGCATAGCTATCCAACCCTATCTTCCCAGATCACCGGTGAACGAGACTGTGGCAGCGCTGCAAAACATGTACGCCTTGTTCACAGCCTAGGAATATCTTCTAATCGACCCGCTGCATACATGCCAGTCAGTTACGCCATCAAGTTTTCTGTCTGCTTGATCCGTTTAACTCTTTGTACTGAATCGTTTTCCCTCCCTGCTTGAGAATTTCCGAATAAACTGTATCTACATGTAACTTATCAACAGACCAAGCTCTCTGCTAACTCTTCAGCCTGTTCTTGGAGTAATATTCCTGCAACATAAATGTTATTGTGACGAACCTGGGCATCTCATTAGTGTCTCCTGTATATTACCGGATAGAGGCCTTTTCTTGCATGAATCATCGTTCCGTGAACACATAAGCCTCTATTCTATGAGTCCTAAAACCTTTGTTTTCTCAGGTGCTCCCCAGTCGGTGGCGCTATGTCTATCTTCCTTCATTTATTGTGTTCCGCTTTACTGAAATGCGTAACCTTTTTTCTTGGAGAGGGATAAATATTTCAGCTGAATCCTTGATAATATCTCCGTGCCGTCTTAAAACAGATTAGGCATTCGAATGCACATGGACGATAACCTATTGTTGTATCTAACTGCTGTCCCCGCTCCAGTGCCTTAGTGTCGGAAAAAGACTCACTAACAAGTGTTAGGCGGAATTCCACACGGATCCCGCTTTACCGCTCGCAGTCAGGTGCTGCTACGGCCGAGAAGCCTATCCCGCGCGAGATTGGCCAAAAGTTCGGGACGCTTGCCGGTCCGGCATCAGGCCGAGATCTGATTGGTCGAAAGTCTGGACACGATAGCTAATCATTATCCAGTATTGACCGAATGCCGGTTGCCAATGCCACATCCAGAAGGCGTCAGAATTTCCAGAAAGTTGTCGCCGCTTACGCCATATATATGAAGCGCTGTAAAAGTGTTCTTGACTCGCTTTGGGGTGTTGATATACCTTGTGCACCTTCGGCGGTTGTTTTGACGTGAATGCTAACTTAGGAGGCTCAGACCAAGAACTAAGCTGAGGAAAATACCGTTATTACAACAAGGAACACAACAGCATGACTGCGAACAAGTGAGTGCAAAAATTACAAGCAGCATTGCGGCATTTAAAGCTCACTGTTGATCTTGAATGCAGGTTGTCCCACTGGCGTTGGCTGAACACTCATCATCGTCGGCTGTTGCTGAACTGATTGACTGCTTGAGTGTTCAATCGGAAGCTAGCTTTTTTGGCCCGGGCGAGATGGCTCAGTGGTTAGAGAGCGAATTTACTGACCGTAAAGTCCGTAGTTCGAACCCGACATCTGCCTCTCGACTTCCCCTGTCTAGGCTTGGGCAACCTAGCAGTATCCCAGCCTTCGTGCTTCCTTCTGGTAGCACGGCAGTTAGGCACCCAAAGGGAGCTACAGCTGAACGATTTTGTTTGGCCTGGATGCTTGACGACTTTCCTACTGCGATTTTGGTGGGATTTAAGTGTCTCAGTTGGTTTCGGGCATTCTGGGTTTATTTTCAAGAATTTGACCTTCTTGACACTTATAATGTCCCTGTTGCACTGTAGCGGGTCAAATGAGGTCACAGTCGCCGATGAAACTGTCGGGCATGCTTGTAATGGTTCTCTTACTCCCGCCCGTTCGGTAGTGACAAACACCGGTTCGGAGGCTTAACGTTGCAGGGTAATCAATCGACAAAACTTTCCTTAAATGTACTTTTCATACGTAGAGAAAGTGCGGTATTTCGCTTGTGGTGGAGGCTGTAACCGTGTGATTCTAAGCGGGATAGATTCGACGGCGTTACTGGTGACCTTCTGGAGCTTGTCTCCCTTCATCTCTTTTGTGGATCATCGAGTACGAAACCAAATGCCGTGGTTAGTCTCTTGTAGCACTTTCGAGGAAATACATTCGGAGATATGGAAATGCCTTTTTACAGGATTGTTTCTCTATAGGGCCGAAGTAATGTACTCTCATTTGTATCGGGGTATTTTAAAGCTTGCTCAATGCAATAGGGCCTCTTCATTGTGTTGTAAATCGGCCGTTTTTGAGAACTACAACTTTTTATTAGTTCTGTTTTCCGGTTTTGTGGTCCATCTCATCGAAAGGAGATTGTGACAGGCCTGTATCCGTGGCACCAAAAGGATGTTTTTCTTGTTATAGGGAGGCCCCTACTGTGTCCTTCTTTGGAAACAGAAGTTTTAAAGTTTTCTTTGCTCTCATCATATTTCAGTTGGTGGTTGAAGGAGGTCAACGTGGATGCTGCTTCGTGTGTGGTGTTCCATTGTAAAACACGTATTGTAGGATATTCACTCAAGGTTGCTTCCTGCACCCGTCTACTCATTTCACTATACTGCCATCTTACTCATGGTTTCACCTTCTCTTGATTTCTTTAAGTTATGTGCTTGATCATTTTACGGGTATTCGGTAATGTTCTGTCTGTACTTTGCTCATTTAGACTGCATCCGATTCATCCCGTCATTTCGTTTTCCTATCCGAACTCCCCCTTACTACAGACCAGCTGTTCGCGCATTAATTCGGCTCATGATACGCCGTTTGTCGTGCGTCTCACAAACTGCCAAATTCTTTCCGAACCTCAACCTGTTTTTACATTTGTTCATCCAAAACCTGGTAAGTCTATGCCTTTTATTTGATGTGGCTTTCGAACTCCTATTCTGGTTCTTAGTTTACTCTTGCATCTGTTGTCAAAAGGCAGGGTAACTTGTAATTGGGAAAGACAAAATCACTACACGTGTTTGTGCAAAACAGTCTAAAAATTATTCCCAAGGTCTATATAGTCAGAAGCACCTAGTTGAAAAGATTCGACTCTGATTGCCCCACATTTCGACCAATCAGGACATTGCTTCCGACCCGTGGCGATCTGCCATGCATCGGTCTAATCAGATCCGTTGGTTCCATTTTTGGGCCACAATCTGCTGCTTGAAGGTGATTCGCGTGGCATCCTCCAGCTTTGGATATGATTTGCACAAAATATTTGACGTAGTATTCAATCCATCCTTCACCATGGTTGAATCCGCATCTTCGGGCTCTCACGGGGCTACTTTCATGGCTGTTCTGCCAGTCTCTCTCCTCTAGACATCTGTAGAGAGCGTGCGTGACTAGCGGCTCGCCTGAGCACTTGACTGTGAATTCAGGGATGAGGCTCACAGGTGCATTGTTGCCGGCTTACGATAGCATTCGTTGAAACAGACTTTACGGGTGGTATATCCATCGTGACTTGTGTCTGTCAATCGGCTTACGGTTCGGTTGTAACTCTAGTGACCACAAAGTCGTCAGGATGTGGTGCCTTTTGGTATGCCATAATGGGCGAAACAGGAAGCCAAGGACCGAGCTGCAGTACCGTCTACAGAACACACCGCTTCGTTACCATGCCGTCTACCTGCATTTGTAAGATGTTTTACGTCTGTGACTGATAAAGGCAATTTGGAATGTTAGCCTTTTGCAGTCTGTATCGTCTTGCTGGTTTTCTCAAATGGATTGATTGAGGGGATCTAATGTTTCGAAATTATCGTCGTCCAGGTGTAATACCCTTTCGGTGCCTAACTGCCATGCCACCCGAAGGAAGCACGAGGGCTGGGTTACTGCCAGGTTGCCCAAGCCTAGACAAGGGAAGTCGAGAGGCAGAGGTCGGGTTCGAACCACGGACCTTCCGGTCAGTAAATTCGCGCTCTAACCCGCGAAGAACTAAACGGCAAACCTGTCTATTCGAAAACCCAGTTGGGTGGAACGTTTAGTCCGTTTGGTTTTTTCATTACCTGAAAAGCCTAGCTTACCAATTGGGTAAATATGAATGCGTCAATGCCTGCATGTTTTTCTTGTCACATACCTGACATCTGTGCGATAAACTAAAATTGGTTTCACCTCCCGATCCCCATCTCATCCAGATCCCCGTGAGTCGAATTCCCGCTTCGCCACGTGTACATTCCTTATGGAACACGATGCAGTGGTTCACGGATTGGCCGGTTACTTTGAAGCAACGCTGTTTGGAGACGTGACGCTCAGTAGGTTTCACTGACTGCGTATATCAATCTCTATCTAATTTAGACCGATCAAATACAGACTAACGATTATGGTGCTGTTTAGATGTTCAGTCGAACATTGTGTACTTAAAGTCTCTCTCCACCCTTCCCCTATTCCGATAGGTACTCATCCAAGACGACACAGTCCCCAGATGGTATCATGGTTCCCGTTCGTGTTCCCCGTCGATCACCCGATATTTGTGCAATCTGGAGAGCGCCTAACAGTCAGTATGTGGCGTGCGGTCAGTTCGCGTCATGTTTGGTACGAATGGGCCTTCACTGAGCCTCGGCCAACTCGAATCTTCAACAGCGCCGGTCATGCCAACAAAATCTCCCTCTGACGATCATTGGGAAACTTGTTTCATACTGATATTTACAAGACCGTGAATTGCATTTAATCACGGGCTGTGAGGTATTTTTGTAAGTAGACTGGACGCTTTTGATCACTATCTGTCTTTCTGACGTCTTGCTTAATGGGTCTTCTATTAGCCGTTTGGTTACGCTACCGCAATGAGATGAACTTGTCTGGGAAAAATTTACGGCGTTCGCTGGAATAATCAAATAATTGTAAAGCCTTGTTGCTTCGAACAACCGTTTCCTGGTGTGAACCTGGTGTTTGGTCGATTAAGGTTTCTTTTTCTGCGAATGTATGCATTCTCTCGCAGTGCAATGATAGGTGCACACACACACACATCCTGTCCACTACCACATGAAGCGACGACCCGAAACCCGGTACCTACGTACGCGGCTATCAGAGTGGATTAAACCGAACCTAGCGGCTTGGCATCGGGTTTGACTATCACACTAAAATAGGCCAAAGGGCCCTCCATGAAAGATGGATGCACCTAAAACCGGTTTGCTCCGCGTCGCGCATGGAATTGATTAGACATCTCGTTATTCTTAACCCAAATAAACGAGAGTTGACGTCGAACAGGTGTGCCATTCAAGAACCGTTCCCAACTTGTGGTCCGTAATCGTCGTGGCATATGGAGACGACCCGCAGTTGCTTGGTGACCCTCACCAATCGTGAGACGCGTTTAGGGCATACCAATAGCCAATGGTTAGTTTAGTCTGTACAATGACGGTTGCAGAAAATCACGCCTGGTATGGCTGTACAGTCAACACCCCGAAATGTTAAGCTTCTCTATGGGAATCTTTGATAAACCAGCACAGAAACAGTTGGGCATTTGCGCTCTGCAGATAGACTGCCCACCAAAACCAGACCCAGATCACCCAACATGTCGTTCCATAGTGATGGTGTGATTTGCGTTGATATGATGAATGGAATGTATCCCTACATACGTCATCGGATATCACGTCAAAGGCCCTCAGAAAAAAGATCACTCCCCTAAAGAGTTCTCTGTCAGTCAACACCTTTCCAAAGAGGAGTAAAACATTTCGTTTTCCTGCACTGGTCCTTTGGAGTTGCTGTTTTCCCGACTGCATGTTGGTGTTCGATCCGTAGTAATGGCCAGTCGGTTCATACGGTTTCACAAACCGGTTGTTCGGCCAATCACATGCGAGCTCGGCCTATTCGCCGTTGCAGAATCCAGCTCTATGTGGTTTGGGTGTAGGATTCCGCCTGACATTTTCCGCACTGCTTGTTGTGTTCCCAAGAGGAATCGATCGTCAAAAATGGCAAAAGCATGCTCTTTAAAAACGAGTTACTTGATACCTCGGACGAAGAAGGCCCCCTAGTGAAGGGTGAAAAGAAAGGAGAAGAATGGGGACTCAGTGCAGTGTTCCCAGAGAAAGCGGCAAGATGCGTACACCTAGAACTATTAAACTAACCGTAACTGAGTATTGTTTTGGAATAAGACGCCATCAGCTGGATTGACCCAACGTCCTTTGTCTCAACCTCAACCAGCACAAGGACAGACAGACCTTAGCTGGATAGCCCGGCTAAGAATTTACATCGACTGCGTGACATGTTCACGCGTATGGGGAATCACGTGGAAGGCTCAGAGACGTCAACGTGATAGTAATCGCTTTCACGTCATGGCCTGTTCCCCGTGATCTTTTCATTAATGAGGGTTTGAGGTGGAAAACACGGTCTTTTTTTGGTAGACGATGCTCAGGCATACGTATTACATAACTCAGCCACCTTAGACTGATAAGCCTGACCACCTGTTCGATCGAATTCGACTGGCTTGCGAGCATTAGGTATCCATTAGGTACACGCTGCAGCTAGTTAACGCGTACTGTACTACGGTGATCAAATATCTAAAGACGTTTGAGGCCTTCAGGTCGAGTGGCCAAGTTTCGCAGCCATAGGGTGGGACTATTCTCATGGTCGCTTCGTAGATACTACCATTTGACCTCATTGATTTTCGTTTATACACAGGTTGGCAGGTACTGCTGGCGACTCGGTGATGCGTGGACTGACTTTCTCTGTCACAGTGCAGTCACAGCTTGTGCAGCTGTCAAGATAAGTGAACCCGTTGAGTCCTCTACCTCACCGGGGCAAAATGTGACAGCCGGCGAAGTTGGGGTGGAATGCTTTCGTGGAGCCGTTTTTGTCGTCGAACGAGTTGGTCGAATCCGAATTTAAATAAATTTATATCAGTGGATCCCGTACACTTAAGCGAGCAAAGATGAATGATGGGAAGCGTAGATACTTAAGGCTAAGTGTAGTATTATGACTTTTCTGGAAATCACATAAGGTCGTGATTGACGGTGTTCGACCCCTCTTCCGGCGGACGAATGTATTCACTCTGCCGCTCACCTATCTTGTGAATAAAGCATTCCCGTAGACCAACTGTTTCTTAACAGGCAAGCTAGGTTAGGTGAGTTCTTTGGCAGTAATTATATATATATATATATGGTTATGAAAATGAACACCTGAGTAATCTGAGAGTCATGGGGAGCCAAGCGCGACGTCTCTGTTGCTTATACAGTCTAGAGAAAGCACGAGAACCGCGGTCGTTACCTATGCTAACTCATTTCGCAACTGATTGGCCTGTTTTCGGTTATAATGAGCAGCCAAATCTGGGCCGACCGCTTGATCAAATTTTGAATGAACTTGATAGTTTATGAACCGGAGAATGATGGTACAGGTTTGATGCACAGTCAACTCTAGTCATCACTAAGCAGTTATTAGCAGGATTTTCTGGTTTATAAACGCGCGTGTGATTAGCTAGCTACACTTCAGACGACAAATCTTTGGCGGTCTCCCCCATGGGCCTTCGAGGCCAGGCGGTGTCACTTCATTTTTGAGGGTGACCTCCTCTTGCACAATTTTAGCCACAGCGTGTAAGGCGGTCTTGTCGTGTACATTCTCCGCGCATTCTATCTTCCGCTGTAGTAAACTTATGTGTAAGGACGACATCGGTTTTGTGCATGGTTCTGATGCCATCGGCCAGCCAAGTCCCGTAAAGCCGACAGTTAATACGGTATACTTACTGAACTTCGGTGCACCGTCTGCAGCTGATGACCTAAAGTGGACTGAGGCCCTAGTAAACGTTTTTGCAGTGGTTCGGTTCATTCGCAGAAAAATGGTCTGAGCGAGGTTCCGCTACTATAGATATCTCGCTCTCCGGTCTGGCAGCATTGTGAGTTTACCAAGCTACTCATAAGTAGGTGCAGGTTTACCAACTATTCGAACCGTTGAGGTGGCACCGGAACGTGAGCTTGCCTGTTTTTGAAGAAAACCTTCACAGGTAACAAAATTATTAAGGTTGTAATGCAGAGTAAGATACGGAGACAATCAGGTTAGTTATCGGCTACTATCGTGGAGGCTTGACGACACTAATTTGATCGCCAGGGGCCATCGGCTTTCAAGTCAACTGCGGTTTTGTGTTGATCGTAGCCTACGCTGTCATCCGGGGAAGTGGCACCGTCTTGTCTGGTTCGCCATTTCAAGATCCTGATCCAGCTGGTTTCTTTGTTTTCCTTGCAAACTTGCAGTTTTATTGCATGTATTGTGCTGCACTGGGCTTTAGTTTACTGTGTTTTTATGCATTTCTTGCACGTACCTGGATATTGTGAAACGTCAAGCCTTTAGTAGTGCCAGTAATGACTCTGTGGGCTGACAGACCAAGCTGACTAAAGTCTAGGACTAACCAGCCGTATGTGTGTGTCTTGGATGTGTGGTGCGGGGCCAACAGACAACGTTTTGTGTTCATCGTGTGACTGAACAGTCCAGTTGACCCTACGACTTTGACAACAATGAGCCACTAGTTGGACATGCTGATGGCTTGAGTACTATCCATTCCTGTTCACTCTATAAAATTGGGAGATGTTCAGCACCAATCTGTCTAATGCATTCCGGAGTTATATAACCATGTAAATTCATATCATTGAAGAGAACCGATAGAAGAATGAAACACCAGTTAACTTCTCACGTGCTCATTAATTAAATGTGTACTTTTGATCCAAGCGGCCTTATCAGCTCAACTATCACTTGGTGCTAAGGGGTGCCCATCGTCAAACCACTACCAATTAGAGGAATATGAAGATGTTTTAAAGTTTACTGTTTTCCCACTTACATTTAGACGCATTTCGCCAGATGAATTCATCATTGTACACTCACTTTTGCTATATGAGTTCCAAAAAGAAAAGTTTTATGCATTAGTAGAAAAACGGATGAGGGGGGGTAGTTACCCTAGAATTGAACGGTTGGAGACCCCGGGACTCAACTCACCAATGGTTAATGACACTGGCAGACACTCAAACATGCAGTGAATCGAGCTCGTGCATCAAAGCTGTCGTCTTCAATTCGTAGCTACCCAGTTTCCCGTTCCATCACAGCAATATCTAATGCGAACTAAGTGATAATGTCTTCACCTCCAATGCTTGGCTGTATCACCCACACTTCCATTTTCCTGTGTCCGAAACTGTAGCAGCTGGAACCAACTTATCCTTAGTTTATAGCCGATGAACTATGCAGAACTGGACGGAACAGTCCAAGTAGGTATCGTTGTTAGACAGACTGGGATAAGATGAAATCGCCCATCACCCAGACTGAAGCCTAACAATGTATTACACAAATGAAGATATCCTCACGCCACATGGTTTGCGTCGCTTGCTTGCTCTATTAGTCAGAGCATGCAAGCGAAAACAGACTACTGCTAACACATTCCACCCTTCTTTAGTAGTATCTGTTAACTTCACTTCTGACCCACTTAACAAACACTTCTGTAGATCCCAGCTGTGAGCATGTCCATTTTCCACTAAAAAACACATGAAGAATAGTGCGACAGCGCTTAGGTCTGTCCCCTGGATTTCGTGTCTCTCTTAGCCTTCTATGCGCTCCTAACGCCTCATTAATGGGCACGTTGTAGGTTCCCGAATCTCCACTACATGTTATGCGCACAGCAGTCGGATTTACGTCACCCTCGTTATCTAGCTGACACGAAATTTGGACAATTGTGCGCCGCTACAGCGTGCGTTGTTATAGCCCTCAGCTCCCGAACTTGATTAGATCCTCGTGAGTTGAAGCCTTCGTAATATTCGTTTGTCAGTTTCCGCGAGAATCCGCACTAAGTAAACTAATGTGAGTTCTTTGTTCGTAGATCCTGCAGGTCTGGTTCGGCGATAGATACGCTTTGACGAGAACTATCCACTCTTTTATCATGCACGAATAGGTCAATTATTGTCCTCATTGCCGGAGATCCCAATACCCAACTGGAATGTTTCGAGTTATCGGAGGCACAGCCTGGTTTTCTAAGCATTGACTCAAGATGTCGTCCCTTGCAGTTTCATGCCAATCGATTCCTAGTAATACTGCGTTTAGACGCGATGGACGCCGTTGCGCTATCGTTCCTCTACAAACAAACGATCATGGAGGCAGACTGACTACATAGGCACTAGGTGCCGTTGATGGGGCCTATTCTTGATTGTCGAACTTCGATAAACTTTCTGGTCCACAAGTCAATCAGCAGACTATGAAAAGACAGAAGCAGCATCCTCAAGAGGTGTTGATCGTAACTGGGACGAGTTGAGCACGAAATCCATGCGGCTGGAAACTCAGTATGAGCGTCCACCAAATGAATTGGGGTGAAATTTAGATTGGACACTGCTACTGAAAACAACAATGTTGCGAAAGTAATTTATTTCATACAATCTTGTGTGCTGCAATACGTGTGAAAAGGGGTAATAAAATGAAACAAAATGGAGGACTAGTTGCACCGTTCACGTGACCATTAAACAAGAACAAGGTACGCTCAGAATAACTCCGATATCTGGCAATGTTTTGGAATATAGGTAGCTCGGGTGCGCTGCTTGGTTGTTGGTCTGTTCGCCGAGCTGCTCGGCGAACAGACCAACAACCAAACTCCGATATCTTTTTGAGCAAACAGCATAGGCCGGAATCGATTAATCAATATTTCCTCGAGGAATTTCAGTCTATGTGGACAACTGCTTCGTCCTATGGCAGGGGCAAAGTTCACCTCTGTCTCGGCCAGAAGTCCGGTAATCGATGACTTGATTTTCGATTCCTTCTAAGTTCAATCGGGATCAACCGACAGGGTACAAATTTGTTCGGACAGTTTTTCTTCTACTCGCGTTTCTGGACTCCATTTAGTTCTTCCAGTGTATGTATCCCATAACTGCGAATTAATTGATTGATACAATGACTATTTGACAAAACTGACGTTGGGGCTTTGATCGGCGGCAGTGGCGGTGTGCTCGGCGCAGGGTCAAGTTTACTTTGACTAAAAGCATGATCAACAATGTATGGAATCTCCAGGTGACCTGTTTGGTGCTGTGGTTCGCGTCGTTTTTATTCCCCTACTGAGGTCCTTTTCGTCAAAATTGTTGTTGTTTGCCTGCAGCACCCGTTTTGTCAATTCAACTACCTCAGCGACTCTATCTGGAGTGCTAATAACGTTTGAACCAAAGTATGTTTTTAGACGTCAAGAAAACAAAAATAGGAACTTTCTTCTACTTCAAAGCAAGGTTTTCGTGAGGAGTGTTAAAAACAGAGTAAATATCGAGCCTGCTACCTTTTGTCACGAGTAAATGTCGGTTATACAAAGGCAGTTGCTGAATGTAGTCTGATGACGACTGGTCACGTTTTGCAATGAAAACCTCTGCCTGAATGGGCACGAAACACTCACCATGGCAACACCATCAATTTACCTGTACCTGGTATCCTGAAAGTAAAATCTGACATTCTTGATGCACAGTAGAATGTATCTTTTTGAATAGAAGTGAGTGGACTGAATAGGCCTGGGTGAATTTCTATGTAATCATCCAAAATTCGGACATTGGTAAAAAGAGACAGCACACGTCAAAATAAAACACGATTGTCTGAGAGGTATCAAGGTATACTAACTGTTAATAGGTACTTTACAAACGATGTTTGGTAAGAGCGATTCGGACAGGATCAAGGATACTTCCCATCCGTTTGGTCAACTGGTTTACACTGACCTACCAAAAGCATTCCTCACCAGCAATGGGGTTCGCCAATCATGCAGTGTACTCTACCTAAATCTGGTTATCCGAATCACACCCGGAGAGATAGCTGCCTAGCTTCCGTGCCTCCAAAAGTAAGCATGAGGTCTGGTACACTGTCAGGTTGCTCAGGTCTAGACAGGAGCAGTCGAGCTGCAGAGGTTGGGTTCAAACCACGGTCAGTAACCTGGTCAGTAACTTCACGCCTTAACCACTGAGTTATCTCGGAGAGATACTAGTTAACCTGGATTGTGCGGATGACATTGTTCTGCTATTGGACCATTATGAGCGATCAATTCAATTTTCAATTTATCATCTATAAACCGTGTACCATAGGCACATTGGTTCCAGCTGCTACAGCTTCGATCACCGAAAAGTTGGAGAGTGTGGGAGATACTGCCAAGCCTTGGAGGCGATGGCATGTTCAGCTAGTTCGGGTATTGGGTGGCTACGCATTGAAGGCGATAGCTTTGATGCACGAACGTCACTGACTGCGCGATTGGGTCATTTCTGTCAGTGTCATTAACCAGTGGTGAGTTGAGTCCCGGGTTCCTCATCCAAGGAGGCGGCAGTTGTCGACCCGACTAAGTTCACTGGTTAGTGTTTTTATACTTCGTTGTCCACCTCTCGGTCGCTTCCACTCAGCACAGGATTGGGCAAAAAGAGGCCTGCGAGGCAGACAGTCTTCTGGCATACGGAGTACATGTCCTAACCAGCGTAAACTATGGAGCCTACGTAATTCTAACAGACCGCTTTTGCCAGATATCGACGGGCAAGCCCGTCCATTGTGTAAATTTCGCACGACTAGTTTCGGTAGCATTGAGGTCAGGGTGCTTCTCCAACTGGTTTTCGAATTAACTGTTATGGTTATCCGGCCGTGGAGCAATGATATTTTTGTCAATGAGGATGATAACGGTTTGGTACAACCGGATCCGTATTCCATTCCCAGTAAGTATCTGTTCACAATCTCGATGGGGGCGTTTGGGTTGACACACTTTCCTGCGCGATTTTCTTGGAAGTTTCGTGTCCACATTTTTCTCTCGCTAGGCCTCAATACAGTACATTTCACCGCTTGCCTCAGTGAGGTACAACTGGTGCCGTTGCAACAGCTGATTGAGAAGGCCACATAGAGTTCGCTAGAATCGCTGACCAATCACCCACTAGCGTATGCTTTCCCAAGAGGGTTGCCAGATTCTCGGTAGTCTGCCATGTGAATTGGATTGGCGTAACCCAGTGAAAACCAAGTCACACGTCTTGAAATATCTTGCTCACTACATACTACCCAAAGTTTCCCAGTTGTCCTCAGATGAACAACCCTCCCCTGAGAAGACCGATTTTTGAGGAAAGACCACTTCAGATTGATCCGTTGAGAAGCACTGAAACGGCAAGCCTCCTCTCGGAAAGAGCCACGTTTGGTCCAGCCAGTTAGGGTTAAACAACCGTGCATCATCTACACGCTGGAACTAATAAGAACGAAGAACTGCGGCTGAAGCGAAAGACTGTTTTCCGTAATTGTTCATCTCGGCTAATACGCCACAAATTTACGTGAGGCTAAGGATGAATCACACGCATGACTGGACAAATTCATAGAGAGGGAAAGGGTACAAGTCAATGGATCAAGGAGTAGAGTGGATGAAATCACACAGTCCAAGTCACGCGCACAGTCGTCGTCATTGTCAGCTGTAAGAACCGCGTACTTGTCGTAGTGGTTGTAGCTGTCACAGTTTCGTCCACTGATGATTTGCTGAGGTTGGGTACGTAGCTGCACAGTGTAGACGGGAGCTGATAAATTAGTGCGTAAATACAGGGCTACCAGTGGACTTTTAAGTAGAGGGATTGGGAAGGGAGCTGTGCATTGAAGGCAATAGCTTGGATGCACGAGCGCCATTGAGGGCGCGACTGGGCCATGTCTGACAATGTCTCTAACCATTGATGTGGTTAGAGAATAGCCAATAGGTCAGCCCAAGTTTCTTTTGAGTACCGAGCTCTGGGCTCCATAGTAGTCTGAGCCATACTGTCCGTGACCGGTTCAGGAGCACATATTATAGGACCTGGAAGGCACGTCCCTCATCCGTGACATGAGCATAGAAGTGCGACGCAACTGCACTTGTCTAAGACATCTTCCAAACGCCATTCAGAGTAACGCACCGCCGGACAAACGCCTTGTCGTACGGATAACGCGATGCTCGACACGAGAGTACAAATGACTATACACGAAAAGTGGTGGTAGACTTTCAGACAGATCCCGGTTGCATGGCCGGAGCTCAAACTCAAGAGCGGGTTAGCAGCCATGTGGGAATCGCCCACGAGTTAGGCTGGGTGGTCTTTACATACTACGAAAGAATCACATGAAGTTAATTCGAGCGACGTCGAGGAACACATGACGTTGAACATCAAGATTTGATCAGAAAGAACAAAATACCGAGAGTGGCTCACCATTACTAATTCGCTATACGTCATATGATGCGTGCGCGCACATTACCATAAAATCGCGTCCAGCTTGCGTCGCTCCAGGGACGGCTATCGAAACTGTAATGAGTACGAATCACCAAACCGAGGGTTGTGGCTAAAACACTAGAGCATCGATTTCGTCGAAAGCTGCACATTTTGAATGACGAGATAGTCCTTCAGGCAATAGATCCACTGCAACCATGACTCCAAACTTAACGGCATAGTGCGAGCAGATGCACGACGTGTTCACATCACTCTGTATAAAAAGACATCAAATGGTCACCACTAAGAATCAGGCCAACCAACTGATTTATCGGATTATCCTTTGAAAAGGCTTATGGGAGATACACCACGTCTAACCTAGTGTTTGTTCAGTACCCAAACCACGACAAATACTGTCACCCTGGTAGGCTCTCTTGGGAAGAGGACTTTGGTGAGTTTTGGATACTATACGATTACGCCTCACTTGGCGCGACCTACACCTGTCTATGTAGGGTTACTCCGCAGCTCAAGAATGTGGTTGCTCAACCTACCGATATCGACTGGGCAGACGTAGAAAAAGCTAAAACGAACACGACTTTCACGTTAAAAAAAATCGTTCAGCTGTAGCACCCTTTCGGTGCCTAGCTGTCATGCCACCAGAAGGAAGCACGAGGGCTGGGATACTGCTAGGTTGCCCAAGCCTAGACAGGGGAAGTCGAGATGCAGAGGTCGGGTTCAAACCACGGGCCTTCCGGTCAGTAAATTCGCGCCCTAACCACTGAGACATCTCGCACCCACGTGGGTGACCTTAAACTCAGAATGACAGACAGTAGTGTCAACGAGCCGCTGGACATCCCGTTAAAAATTGTATTGTATCACATTCTGCCAAAATGTGTCGAGAATCTTTGCTTCAATCTCATCGTAAGCTGTTTGACTGGTTCAGCCGTATTCACTCACCAATCCCACCAGACGTCCCCCAACGACGCACCTGAGTCTACGTACGATTTGACATCAAGAACAAGGTAATCAGTCCAGGTTGTTTGGCAACTTCGTTGCAAACATCTTCACAGCCGTCGAGATGAAATCGGTGCGCGGTAGAGTAGCGGTGCGTCGTAACTTAGCCGCAACGACTTGGTTCCACCGACTGAATTATTTGATGCTCCCCAGACCGTTACCCGAACTGAATTATTTCTTCACACGAAAAGTGAAGCCCAGCGAGAGGCAATAACCGAC
Organism: Opisthorchis felineus; assembly: GCA_004794785.1. Classification (NCBI taxonomy): domain Eukaryota; kingdom Metazoa; phylum Platyhelminthes; class Trematoda; order Opisthorchiida; family Opisthorchiidae; genus Opisthorchis; species Opisthorchis felineus. The sequence goes on along the minus strand of SJOL01002962.1, from coordinate 191,170 downwards.
AGTGAACACTAACAATAAACGAAGGGTATGAATGTGTATGAACATACGCATTTGCGTAATAACTACAGATGGAGCATCATGCGACAGGGATTCGCAAGAGACAAAGTGAAGGCAGTCGAGTATGCACACCGTGAATAACATGGTTGATGAACAGGGCCAATAATAGTGGTAGAAAAAAAGAGTTCTTCTGTACTCGGGTGTAAGGCGTAGGATAACGTCATAATCATTGTCGTCATCGCCACCACCAACAACAGTATGTTGTGTGCAGATGTGTGTGTGTGTGTGTGGAACGAACTGTTGTGTGGTACAGCACCAAACGCACAAGTGTTATTTTGTGTTCATATGTGTACAATAATGTTCAAATCGAGGTTGGTCACATTACCGGTATGGACAAAAACTGATGAAAATGACTTGAACGTAGAAGACAGGAGGAAACAAGGCAAAAATACAGGGAGTGTGAGGTGGTGGGTTACTGCAGCAATGTACAAAAGTGTATGGGGTCGGTCTGAGTAGAAAGTGGGAATGGTGGGTCACAGCAACGCTCTGCACAACGGCATCAAGATATAGAAATTTGGTTGGAAGTGTCATCGGTTCGCCGAGTGGGCGAACCGCCGCGATGGATGGAGGCGTCGGTGTCTGTAGTGACAGCCTCCGCAGATGGATTGTTTGGGTCTTCCTCGACTGTGGAACATGGAGGTGGAGCGTAACCATAATCCCACCTAGGGATTCCTGGAGTTTCGTCTTGTAAAGAAGCAACTGGATCGTCGTTGGACGTGGGATTTAATTTGGGTAGTTGGGAACTAACAGTTTCGTCCGGACTGGCGTGTTCCAGAGTCCAGCGTGCGTGAAATGCGTGCCATTTCCGTGGGGATGGTCCACGCGACGAATGCTGCAGCAGAGTAAATCACGAATAGAGAAAAACTGATCAAGTAACCCTTGATATTCACTCGTAGACGTCAGAAAAATTGTCATGACCCCGGGTCACAGATAGCACGGAAAACCCGGCACGTGCGAGTCTGCCCAAAGAACACTCCTTCTGTGGTTTACACAACGTAGACTACCCTAGTCATCGGCTCACACCATCATGCTGAACAGGGATATCTTGATAAAATCTAAGCGTCCAAAACAAACATGAGAGGTTCATCTTTCTGATTTACCATCTGCTCATTTGTTAAATGTTAACAGGATACAGCTTCAACAAAGTCGGAAGATGGTAGCTAAGCTCTGTTTGAAGTCAAACGCAAGCCATCGAGTAAAGTTCAGTGTTTGTGCGCATTTTCCATACCCTCTCCATTCAGTCGCCGAGCAATATGTAATCCACATACGCTATGATATTAAACGCACTACACTTTGGTTGACATTTGACAACCACTGTACACGGGCAAGTCAGTCAGTCAGCTATGACCGTGATATAATAAGACAAACCCACGAACTCCCATCAAAATAAACAAGTAATGTTGGGCAGATGACGGAACATGGACACCGGTGGAAATCCGATGAGAATTACATCCGAAAGTAACAGAACACAGGTGAAGACGACTTACCCTTCGTTTACGACGGATGAATATACCGTAGGAACCAACAGACCAATTGATTTTGTGAGTCCGTGGAGCTGACTTGGCTGTGAGTCGATCCGTGGATTGCATACAGTCACTTGAGAAGGTATCGCGGAACAGCTAAATTGCGAAAGGACATAGCGAACTTAGACACTCTTTCGGAAACCAACAGCGTGCCAACCTAGGATTTATGAGAACAACTTGTTCACGATAATCATAGAGGAAGTGTGATGCCTCGTGTTCCGGCTGAACCCAGATTGGACGGAACCAATTCAAACTAATTAAGTGTATAAATGGGAATATTTGGCGAGCCGTCATCAAACTTATCTGGATCATATCGAGAAGCATGATGGTTTGGAAGGCGGCTAGGCAAACCTTAAATTGGTGCGAAAAGGTTTCGGTATTCAAACACGATATCGTAAGAGATTTCGCGAACGTGAAATAAACGTTAAAAAAATCTAAAAATGAAATCAACCAAAAAAAGTGGGAGCACCGTGAAGCTGTTGCATTCATGAACATACGAGAAGTACATAATTGTCCTGATGACCAACGATCGAGCGGTGTTCAAACTTCTATCTGGAGAAATTAAGAATTCAAACACCTTCCACGGCACCGATGAGATGTGCACCATTGATGAAACAGCTGTGCTGTACCAGTAAGGTTTTCAGCACTGGTTAACTTCACCTGACAGATAAAAACTCGACTGGGAAGCTCGAAACCTCCAAATTACCTACAAAGCGCTACCGAAGCGGAATAGTAAGGTGGGCTATATACTATTGATAACTACCTATAAACGGCAGATAATAGTGGGTTGAATCCCACAATGTCATCGTGTATGAACAGCATCTGGTCGCAAAACTACAGTGAAAACTGACACAACTCGAGGACACAACGAAGGACTGGGGTGGAGGGCAAACTAGTAGTACATTGTGATACAAAGAAACCAGGTTACACATACCTCCTTGCGTGTAAGGTCGCTTTTGAATACATGGCACATGAATTCCCAGACATCATGCTCGAAAGTGATTGATGACGACGATGATGCGCTTTCGGTGTTCCTAGATGAGCAAGCTGATTCGGTATCAGTTCCGGTCGCCTTCTCGCGCTGCTCATCATGTTTGGAGGCGATGTTGAAGGAACCTAGTTCCGAAGGCTCGCGTGAAGTGATAGCACTGTACAGAAGCTGCAATTAAACGAGTAAAACACAGTACGTGTTAAACAGGGGAGTGGGGTGAATCAAAAACAAAATTTGAGATTCTGTTTAGACAGTGACTCATTTGTAGGTTGATCAATCTGCAACTAGACCAAATCTAAGCGGTGGATCTTAAAAATGCCAGACACACGCTCTAGGATGCCCTGACTCTACAGGCATCAGTCAACGTAGGAATGGAAAATCACTCTGAGCCTTAGTTGATCCAGCTTAATCCCACAGCTTGTTTCTTGCTCTCAGAAGAGATGTTTGTGTCTACGTTACACTATCGTCCGCCCGATTACGGATCATCGAGCAAACCATTTGATACGTGAAAAGTTCGTTGTGTAGACTAGCAACAACGCGATCCTTCCCTTGGTTCGACCGTAGGTCGAGGCTGCTCCCTTGAAAAGTGCCCCTAGTCCCGGAGTTCGTTCCATGAGTTGAGTGTCCAATAGCCTCCATTGCGCGTCTAGCTTGTTCCCGAATCGGTGTCCCGATTTCCTCGACACTATACACTACAGTCGCAGTCAGCCACGAGACATTGGTGTATTAAAGGAAAAAAAGAAAGACGATGGCGTGATCCCCCGGCAACAGGACCCATCGGCAATTTCGTGTTGTCGGTATGATTGGAAGTAACGACCAGCGTGAACTACGAAAGCGAACGTCAAGTTTAAAGGATAATCTACATTAGTGTGTCGAATAAACTACTTTGCTAGGTACTGACAGGTGGTGTATAGTTACCTAATTATCCATGGGTTTAACAGATTATGGGAGCTGGGAATATTCAGCCGTTTTGCGGGTGAATGACGACAGAAATGTATAATCCAGCAACATTTAAAAATTTCGGACCTACTTTGATAGACCTGAAACAGAAATGGCCAGCTTACCTCTTCTGGTTGGGTATCACCGGTTTCAACCAGCTGCTGCTGTCGCCTGCGATAAGCGGCGTAAGTGAGCGCTTTCACACAGCGACGAACAGTGCGATAGAGAAACACCGGCCGGATGTGGGAATACACATCGCGAGGGACATAGCCAATAGTCCAAACCAGATGAGCATTGAGGTAATCAAACCAATGCCTTGCTGGACCGGAGGGAGCGACCGAGGAAGCGCTGGGAGCGGAGGATGGCGCAGGATAAGCAGGGCGATGAGTTGACGAACAGACATGTGGTACTGTTGACGAGTCATATGCAGCTGACCCAACTGTAGGTGAAATCAGCCGGATGAGCATTGTTGAGGCCTCTGAGAGCATTACAATTGCGTAGCAGTTGGGTATATTGTTAGAAGCACTGATTGATTGGTTGCTATTATTAGTCTGACTGCAAGAACCAACAGGACCAGCGGAGCTAGGTTGAGTCCAGTTACTGCCTCCACTTTGGCCATGGCATGAGCTGATGACGGCAAGGGCTTGGGATCGATAAGCCGCTTCGTTTGCTAGGCGACAAACCCGTGTACAAAGCGGACCGCGAATGCTACTGGAAGGAGTTGGAAGTAAGGCAGAGCAATGGAAAGTAGGTAAAGGAATAACAAGGTAAGAACATTAAAGCCCGACAGAAACAAGCATGGTAAATGAGAATACCTAAGTCGGGTTAAAGAAACATAGCTGTTTTTATGTCTGCAAAGGGTGCTGAAACGGACGTCGAGATGCAGCGTAGTACGGTGTCAATGGCCTTTCCATTGGGGGGGGGGACAGATTGGTAGGGGAGCTATGCATTGAAAGCAACAGCTCAGATGCATGAGCGCCAATAGGCCATGTCTGACAATGTCTCTAACCACTGTGTCCCGTCTCTGGGTCCCCATTCAGGGAGACGGCAAGGACCAGCGCAGCTGAGTTTGCTAGTACAGGCTTTCATAGATTGCGACCCAAGTCGCTGTTTGACCTCCCCTGGGTCGATAAGGTCGACCCGAAGCAGCATGTGAGCACTCTTACCAACAACAGAGTCTGGGACAGCAAAAACAGCACGCAACAGAAGAGGTAAACTAAAGTTCATTCAGTCTTTAACATAAGCGAAGAGGTACATAGTTCAGGCAACCTGCCATGAAGAACGATGGATTTCGCCAAGAGACATACACTTACTGTGTGGCGCCAGGAGCTACCGCAGGGGTGTGGATGTGACGGCTAGGGAAAGGACTGCTGCAAGTTGAGCCGGATACCCAGGAACGATGAAGTGACGTCAGCCGATGACTAAGCTCGTCACCGCTAGCCAGAGCGTGCAACTGCCGCACGATGTTATTAACTAGGCGGTCTAACGTAAACCAAGGATAGGCATAGATTCCAAACATGTCCCGAAGGCGATCCTCATAAACAGTTACGTCTTCTCCACCGTCAAGGAAGTCCTTCACTAGCTTTAGAGCACGACTGTAGTAGTCGGAGGGATCCACACCACCTACACACGAGACAGAGGGAACATGAGTTGGCAGAAGACATCGCCAAAAACTTACAAAGTATAAAAAGTCAACCAGAGTAAATAGATGACAAACAAAAATAATTGCGTAAAACGCCAGACGAACGAAAAAGAAAACGCAGATCGCCAGCCTTAAAGGCCTCATGGAATAAAACGGAAACAATAAAGAAACGCCACCTGGCGAGGTAGATAGTCAGGCAACTTGATGATAATTGTCTAATCACGCCTGCCAATCGAGGCCAACGTACACCAACTGCGTAATGCAGCCTGTGGCTCGATGTCGTCCATCCATATTATACACGAAAGGAAGAACATATCTTACGTAGAGGTCTAGCAGAAGTTAACTGAGTTTTAAGACATTCTTGTTAGGGGTTAGATGGGAACAGAAGAACCATCCACTCAACTTGCCCGAGTGGTCGGATTTCCTCAAATATGCCATCGTCAGCCCAGAAATTCCCATGCTGAGAAAAGGCGCAGGAACATGATGCGAAAACCACCGGAGAATTAGCCTAGTGGACATAGCTTCCAGGAAGCTCCAGTATTATACTACGCATCATCGGGAGGCTCAGATTTGCGAGAATCAAGCTGGGTTTCGCTCTGGTCGTGGTTGCACCGACCATGTATTTACTTTGTGACTGGTGTTGGAACTGCGCCACCACCTCAAATGAACAACAGTGGCCGTTTGTCTCTAAGTGGAAGCTGCTTTCCACTCCGCTGATAGTCAGAAACCACCGCACCATCTGTCCTTATAAAACCTTGGCGCTTATACAGACTCTATAAGCCTTCTACCATGGACACGTACGTCGAGGATAAACTTCCTCCCGAGTTTACCACATTCAGTCGAGTCAAACAAGGGTGTCCTCTGTCACCCTTTCTCTTTAACTTCGTAACCGATAAGCTTCTTGAGTTTTTTCTACCTGCCTGTAACACCAGCGGAATCGAAATACTCACGGGTATTAAGTACGCCGGCTACATGGGTCTTCCTGGATTTAGCCCTTTAGAAATGCAAATTATTTTAAATAAGTTTATTTTGCTGCACAATTTTAGATGGGTCTTACATTTGCGAAACGCGAAGTGCTACTGAAAGACTGGGTGGAAGTAAAACCGAAAACTCATGCCTACAGATGAACCAATCGATGTGGTAGATAAGTTGATCTATCTGGACAGCTGCGGAGAGGTGAGACGAAAGCACTTGCCGAATTGGAAAGCGCACGGCACTGTTTACCAATCTCCGACATCAGTTTGACTGTCCTAACTCTCGGACCAGAAATGTAGCCATTGCTTGCAGATTTTTCAAGGCTCAGATCAGGAATGCTAAGGTACGCCGGAGGTTTTCGGGGAAGTTCACCCACTCTCGATAGACCAGCTGGTCACACCGCAGATTAAGCTGTTTAATTTAAGTACTTCGCATGCCGGAGGATCACTTGCCTCGTAGAGCCTAGTCACGTGTTGGATGGAGGCGACCCATTTGACAATGAACCGTGAAACCCCTAACCAGTCACCTCAGTCGCGCTGGTAACTGTCGTCTCTCCTAACAGTCAGTGAGCCTGACATAGATAGACTTCAGGTAGCCAGTGGCGGTCTTGCGTCACACCTATCGCCTTCATTGTGCCCGCTCCTTACCCTACCAAACGGAATCATTAGACGTCAATGAACGCCCCAACGAGCGGCTCTCCTATGTCCATTCTGTTTACCCTTAAATGACAAAACTGCGACCGCTGGAACCACTGTACTTCGGCACAGTTTGTAGCTAAAAAATTGAAATAAGCAGCAGATCACACTCGGCACCCCACGGTTCTGTTTTTGTTCAAACAATAGTATCCGAGGAAATAACTCACACACGATCTGAGGGAACTCCAAGGGTTGCGTTCGCCTGGTCAAATGCTCCATATTCTTCAAAGAACCCCTCGGTACAACCATATGGAGGGTGTCCTGTGCAGAGCTCGCTTCCGGAAACGAATAATTTTGTCTTTTGCACCCCACTGAAATGATTCCATTCGGCCAGCTACAAAGTAGCCCCAACCACAGAAGTCTTGTCAAGTGCCTTATCGTGGTAGAAGTGTTTTCATTAAAGTGAAAGGATTATAGCAGGTGTTAGGCACCCTACACTCTTGGTTTTCTTTGACTTAAAGAGTGCGTCTGATTCTGTCGACCGGTCAGTTTGCGCAACAAAGTGTGCAACATAAGTTCGTGAATATCATGCGTTGTTTATATTCACGTACTTGTGGGTGCCTGAGTGTATGGGGAGCTGTCAAGAAGCTTTCTTACAAGCAGTGGGGTCCGACAAAGATGTCTAATCTCCATTTATATTTAGTTTCGTTAGTGGTGGGGTAATGAGGCGAACTCTGGAAGGTTTCCAAAACGCCGGTGTTCGGATCTCTTCGGACAAGAACCTTGTCGATCTGCAACATGCAGATGAACCAGCTCGTTGGTACCACCGCTTTTTCAGCAGTCGCAGAAAACACTTGATGACAAGATATTCAAACGACGGTCGGGCGGCTTTGCATAGAGGCCATATTCTGGTGAGTGTGCGATGGGCCTTATCCAGAAAAAATCCCATCCATATACAGCTGCAGGTTTTGGAAACAAAGTAAGTACAGATCACACTTATGCAAGGCTGGATTTAACTCCAACTCGCTGCTAGACTACTCACGTGTGCTCCAAAGCGCCACCCTGCCCCTCGGAGAACAGATAGACACTTTCCGATGCCATTACCGCTAACAGCTCTAATCTTTCAGTTGGTTCGGTAAACTACTTCCACGTAACAAGCCACTGTAGGCTATGTGCAAAGGCGCTGTAAAGGCGGGATACCAGAGGAAAGTTTCTTCATCCAAACAGAAAGCGGTAGCCCGTATCACCAGATTAGTTGAGCAAACCCGTTTCACACCATGACTTGAAGGCGAAGTATGGAGGCCATTACCAGCGAACGCAGCTGCGTTGGGCACTGATATATGGATGGATAGGGACTCCGAAACAGAACACATAAATGCCTAGATAGTGGCGAACATGACTCAGTCATACTGTCTTTAATGCATAGCTTGCGTTCCCGATATCCCAAAAGACCGCTGCAAAACCTGGATAAATTCATCAATGATATCAACTATTGCCTTCAAGATGTGGCTGTCAAGCTTATATCTTAAGTCACCGGCAAACGAAACTGTAACGGCTAGGACCATTACGTAACATGCGCACGGTTTATAGATGATGGGGCGACGATTCATGGAACGACTTCCAGAGCGTCAACTGTCGCGGGATGAGCACGTTCACTATGAAGCTGCTACCAAAATCGCCAGAAGCAAAATTTTGCAATCCGTAAGAACTTACCGCAGCGTTTGAGACGCAAAACCTCAGCTGCTTGCACAGGAGCATTATTCTCCGATGCGGCTTGCATGGACAACTCAAGGCTCCGGGACCGAAACAGATGCAGCCGGCAGAGGAGCAGGTGATGCAGTCGCAGGAAGGCATACCTGTTGGAAAGGTATACAGAATAGGTGTACAGTAAATGTAAATCGATCACTGAGGACTGATGCAGTTTAATTAAAACATCGTCCGGATGTGGTACAGTCCCGATGCACAGCTTTCAGGCCAAAATTAAGCACTGATAAATGTCAAGAATCACTAAAGAAGCTCTGATGCGAATGGCGTTCAGCAAGAAATAATAATAAACATTCAGCTGTACAACTTTTTCGGTGACCAGTTGCCACGCCACCCGGATGAAGCCCTTAGGCTAATATACCGTCAGGTTGCCCAGACAAGACCAGTTGACATGCCCATGCTGGGTTTGAACGACGGACCGGTCAGTAAGTTCGCACCTTAATCACTGAGCTATTCAAAGACAGAATATGCAACGCTGATGTCGACACATAACACAAACAGAAGAGCAAAAACACTGGATCAAGCTAAAGAAATCTCGGAAGACTCACCAATGATTGCTTCCGTACAATAGAGAATAATGTTCCTCTTTCGGAAAATCCGCGCCGCACACATCTTCTATCTGGTGCGACTCATTCGACGGAGATTGCCGCCCATCCATCGGAGGGAACAGTCCGGGACTCGATCCAAAATTGTTGACAGTATGTCTTTCCTGATCGGCAGAAAAACAGGATGGATCCATTTCACAAGCGTGTCTTGAACCAAACTTTGAACTATACATGTCGGGTGAACCACATCTGGTTTCCTCCAGTTTGTCAGACTCAGGAATTTCGTCTGGAAGAACAGAAGAATCCAACAGAACATCAGATTTTCTAGATTCTTTTGCCCGACGTAACCGGGACTGACGAGTAGATCTAGTGCGATTGCCCTCTTCGCCATCGGGTAATTCCTCCAACATTTCCTCTTCGTCCTCATCTTCATCCTCCTCGTCGTCAGACATGGGAAATCTTTCAGCCATGAATACGTCCTGAACGACAGTGCGCATCTAAAAGTGAGTGTTTGAAAAATTAGGACGTAACGCACGCTTTGGGGGGGTTAGTGATTGGACGACGCCTGAAAGTGGTACCGGGCTCACAAGCATAGCTTGAAACAGATCTTTTAAATGTTGACACAATGAACAGGTACGGAAACATACAAAAACAAGATACGATTAATCAAAAATTCTTATTTCACTGATCATGAAACCAAGCGAAAACAATGTTTATGCGTTAGCAGGTCACACTGATCGGAGTCTCAATCAGACTGACCTATGAAAGCCGATGGAACATCTACTTGCTATGCAGAAACCTAGCACTATTTTGGAACGGTTTCAGAAGCGCCCATATTCTAATACCGCCGCACTACTTAACAAGGCATAGGGAGGAAAAAAGACCGTCCAAGAGAGTTATCAGGTGCGTGCCGAGTGGGCCATTTTAGTCATGTCACCTGACAGATCAGAGTAACGGAGACCAAGTGATCCATGCCTAGCCTATTCTGATTTATGGGCCTTCTTCGTCTGACATCCAAGTGCGCGGATAATCAAGGCGCGAACAGCCTTCGCTAATTTGTCATTTATAGCGTCAGGACCAAGTTTCGCTGGAGTTAAAGGGTCGTGTGTACAGGGTAACTGTAGGCGCGGTCATAATTCATGATTGTGAGACCTAGACCCTCCGATTCGAAAACCTAAGGTGTCTTCGAACGTTTGATCATCCGTATCACCACTACATTGCGTGTTAGCTGGCTGCAGTGACTATACAAGGAAGTGTGGTAGTGAATCCAAATCGCTACAGCAGCAGATTAAACGTGCCAAGTTGAGATGGTTCCGTGTACCCGTTACGTAGGCGCAACCACCGTCTACCCAAGAAAGCGTTGTTTTCCGCTTCAAACGATTGTTGGCGAAAGGCTCCAGGTAGACGACCCATGACATGACAAAGTGGAATGAAAGCAGCTCCAGTCAGAGTTGTTATGGGATATTCGGGCCTCCCTGGCTAGCGAGCACGTGAACCTGTTTGCCGGTGTTTGGTAACCCTGCAGGACCGACCCCAGTGGCGCGCATGGTATCATTTCCTATACGGACTGTTTAGTTAAACTTCACTTGTCGTGCGCTGGACCTATGTCGGCTGAGGTTCATGAAGGACGCAAAGTCAATCTCATTATTGACATTTTAATACAGCATAATGCTCAAATGTTTATTTTAATGCTGTCCAAAGGTGTAGGTACCTTATTCTTGTTCGTTCTCCTTTTCTTCCAACCCTTTGCTAGGACTTTCTTCCCGTTGTACTCCATAGCAGTTACGAGTCAGTATGTACCACTGGTGCACAGTTCTCAATGATAATCGAAAATGATGAATTTCAGGTCTACGGGACTAGACTTAGTCGGGCAAAGCCGGCTATTTCGAGTTCATTGAGAATAAGGTATCTAGAACTGAGGAGACTTGGCTGAAGAACTTATTCTAATAACTTCAGTTAGGTCTACCGGTTTCCGAGTAGTTGAGTTGAGTTGACCCAGAAGCAGTGGTCGATTCACACAGTAAGCCGTAAATCGCATGTTTGTATACACTGGATCCGAATGGCACAGCCAACTGGAAAAGGCCACGCATTCAAACCCATAATTTCCAACATTCTAGTTAGGGGAGTGCTTTTGGGCCGACAAAATCTAATCCTTCGGGTAGCATAGAGGCCCCCATGAACCGAAAGGGTATCACAAATGAGTGGTTTGAATAATGTTAAACAGTGAAAGCAATATCATTGATATCCAAATGTGACTGACTCTGACGCCATTCAGTAGTTCTGCACATTGCAGGCGACTTACTTCCATTAAGACATGATTTAAAAGCGGAGGTAATTTCTGAACCACCAGCGAGGAGAACAATAACACACTGGACAGGCACCTGTCGAAATCAAAATGAACTGATTGGTTTTATCAGTCCGCTGCGACCAAACAAACTTAACACCTGCCATTTCTTAGCAGTACCAACTCCTTGTATCCTCCAAGCTGGAACAACGTTGCGGATATAATAGCTTAACAAACAGCCCTCGTCTACTATTCATGTACCATAGTGAGCATATCTACTGCCCGCAAATTCTTATTAAGCACATTGTGACGTCGAAAATTCACGGTGTTAAATAGCATGTGGGGGGGGGGGCGTGTTCGTCCTACCACGGCCCTCCCAAATCAATAATGGACTACACCATCCACGGGAATTAACACAGCTTCGTAAATGGTCGAATTTATCAGATCGACTGGCCTACCTGAATGCAAATTACACATGTGACCTACACGCACAATTATTTTCATAAAGGAAACTACTCGCAAGATTGCTGAAAACCCTTCGACAGCTCACGACCGGTTTCGCTCTCCTTGGGGCTCATCAGGTATGCGCAGTCCCCGAGTTTCCGTCAACCTTATGCTGCAAAATTAGTTGAGTCTAGTTCCATGAAAGCTAGGTAGCCAACGTGTCAAATATGCCTAGGTGAACGCCCTGGGAGTGTGTTGGTCTCGGAAATGTTACTTATAAGGAAAATTCATATATGGCGCATCGATGGTTCCAACAGAACGGCTCCACAGCCACTGCCAAACTGAAACCTTTGTATGGCTCTCGACCATGAGCTCAGCATTTCTTAACGGGGTACGAAGACTTAACCACTCATAAAAAGCACGGACCTCAAACTGTTTGAGCACCATCCAATGAGAGTCTATGCCTATAGCCAGAATGATCAGTCAACCCCTCCAAACGTTGCCTCCCCTAAGGAACCGCTGACAGACTCGTTTGTCCCTGCAGTTTGTTTCAGCTCATGGATTACGAAACCGCGGTCAATGATGGAATGGCCTGAGCTGCTAGAGATAGGTAGATGGACAGTGCTTGTGACAGCTCACTCCGGCGTATTTGGCACTCCCATCCCAATAGGAAATTTGATGTTCCAATGACCAAACGGTTGTGCGGTAGTCTTGAGAACACTTCTGCCCATTATATACGCTACCGGGTTTCGCAGAAATTATCGCAAGATCGATTTTAGAAGCCGGAGATTGGGAACACCAGCGAAGGATTCAAATGGACAATTGAGAAATTTCCTTTCTGAGAAGGTTATAATCAGCCGATCAACAAAACCAATGCATCCCGAACATCAAGCACAGCATAAGAACAGATACAAATGAGAAACACTTTGTGCTAGTGGCTAAAATTCACCGTACATGTACAATCAAGGGGGGCAGTCATCCCCAATCTCTCTCCAAACCATGGTATAATCGGATTAACTCACTCGGACTGTCCGTATACATGATGATGATCGGGTTAAAAACTGGCAACGACCGAAATTCCTGAATATATAAACATACAGTTATGGTTTTTAACAGTCAACATGAGCACAACCAAGTGAGGCTGTTCAAGATGTAAGTAATGCATGGCTGTGGCTATGAACCGATCAGCCGCGAGCACCGCGCAGGTGAGTTGCATTACTGGAACCTAGACATTCATGGCTGAAAAACTCCAAACTTTAGTATTTCGTCGCACCAAACTGATAAGTCGTTGATAAACCCAACCAGTCGAGTAAAAGTATGGCAGGCAACTACTCGGTAAAGGTGTGACAAAAGTCTGACGACTGCGAGGTGAGAAACAGGTAACACAAAAATACTGTCAACCAATCGAAAACAACCCAGCGAACTCACTAAGTACTTCATCGTACGTTTGTCCTCTTTGCTGGTATTGGACTGACGTTTCACGTGATGGATAATGAGCGACGCCGCATCCTCCAAAAGTAAATTTCGCGTAGGCGGTGGAGGATAAACGAGAGCCAGATGGGGTGCTCCATTCTCCTTGTAACCTTCATTCACGTTGATCAACGCAGAACCAAAGGTACCAGGAGTCTTGAGGTCAGTTCGAACGGTCAGACAACGCTGTGTCAACGATGCGGAAATCATGCTGCCAATGGGATCCGGCGGAGTTCGACAGGACTAGGCGATAGAAAACAGACTGAGGGTTATTCATACAGTTGAAGGGAACTCGAGATACCGTTGTAATTCGGACACAGAAATGGCACTTACTTTGTCATCCCCAGCAATCGCTTCGATTTGGCTGACCATGGTTTTGCTGCGAATTAGAGGGGCATCACGTTGTTTGAAAGTTGCACCTTGATGATCCAAGGATCGGAGATAATTCCGTGCGTCCTGCTCAGCCCAAGAACGCTGATAAGTACGAATGGCATCGCGCCATTCCGAATCTTTTTGTCGCATTCTTTGGATTACCAGTGGGACGGCAGTGCTCGGGCGATTCTTCAGTCCATAGATGACATCTCCAGCCTTGTCACCATAGACCCTAAACCGGAAATCATTTGAAAATGAACAATGTTAGCTTAGTCCATAAAAACCATACGTGCTATTGTAGCTACTGCAATAACCCAATCAACAAAGACTCCTATGCTCACGAAGCCAGTGATGCCACAGGTTCGGGATCTTTGTTCAAAACCCCTCGCCAGGTGACCAAAATGTCACCGACACTGAGAGGAATACCGTTCGTTCCAGTCAATTGAAGGACAGCACGTGAATCCGCGTTATCGCCGGCGGATAGAGAATACACTTGAGCGTACAGGAATGCTGGACTAAGCGAATGCATTGCAGCGAAAGCTTCTAGAAACATGTAGACAAAACATGTTCTGACCAGCAAACTGAGTATGACCCAAGAAAACCTAAAATGGTTACGCTAGTGAACAACGAAAACTTGCGATTCGTACACAACTAGCTAAAAATTCAGATGCATAAAGGTCCTCAATTTACACCTGGGGATGGAAGTGGCCAGAACTTGTCCTACGAGATTCACTGTGTTTGAAACACGCAATCGGGTTGTTGTGACAGACTACTTAGTGAAGGACCGAATTGGGGATCAAGAGATCATTCATTATGAAATCCTGAAAGCGATACTCAGTGAAGAGTGTCAGCGGGGTGGTCCAGATGTTCCGGTGTTCCTGATACAGCTGGAATAATAGGGAGTTCACAGTGGCCGCGGTCACAATAAAGAGCCTCGGGTGTTTTGAAATGACCTCTCTGCAGTGGATATAAATAAGGTGATCAAAAGGGACTATATATATATATATATATATATATATATAAAGTCAGTTGAAAACCACCCCTTCCAGTGCGGAAAACGTATCGACGTGGTAACGCGACCGGTGCTGCCTGTTCATGAACAAAATTACAATTGTGATGGGGCTGCAGGATTCACGAATTTTGGAATCACACAAGGCTGTCAGATAGAAATCACGAAGCCTCGATCGGTGACATGTTAGCGAAAACAGCGACTTTCATGGAACAAAACAATCATGAATAATACCACTGATTGACGATCTTTAGCCTAAATTCCGACCCTTAGAGCGGACGTACGTTGGACAAACCAGCGCTTGTAGAGGTATATCTAGAGAGGATATGTAGTTTCCCATAAGAGATAGTCTTACGTATCACACCAGTCGCTCATACAAAAGATGAACACTAGTACGCGTTGCGGTGGGTCCAGCAAGGATAGCACCTAACGACAGACTCAAAATGATGAATCGCAAACTAGATGCGTAGATATACTAGATACTCTGGTTTCCCAGGACAAGTGCTGCTTATACCCGGTTCTAAACCGGAGGAGTTTCACTAGGGGAGAATTTCAGACATTTAGAGGGCGTCGGATTTGAAGGTATAAGCTTGACTGAGCACATTTCATTGTCTGAAGTGCACCAAACTTGCTTTACTAACTGTGAAACAAAAGGTGTAGCAAAATTATTCCAGTATTGAAACGGATGATTTGGGGTAATAATTCCGAAGGTGAGATGACCTTGGTCATAGGCTAGCATAGTTTAATACCTGATAAACTAAACTGGAATGATAGTCAAAGAGAGGGGCGCAAAGCGAAAGAGCTGCGAACCGCGGTTTTTCACTGATGAAATGATGGGTGTGTTTGGAATGTTGCTGATGAAAAAGCACGCAGATTGCCGCAACAAACAAAATTTTGTTGCAAGCCTGAAGGTATGCGAAAACGAGTACTGGTCAGGACAACTGGCAAAACTTGCCTGTGAATCGCCTTTCGCATAAGAATGGCCGATGTGCCGCTGAGGTTGTCGTCGAGAGTAAACCGGTTGAGTTCGTCCTGACTCATCCGGTCCATTCGCCGTTTCACTACAACTAGGTTCTGCATAGCTGCTCGGTTCAACTCAGTGACCATGTCAACTTCGTAGCGTTCGTCCTCAACACGATACATGTGCTCTTCATACTGATTCTTCTTTGAAGAAACAAACTGAGAGTCTTCGGACGTGAGTGAGGAAAAACTGATGTAGGAGTCATTCAGTACCTGAAAGTGAAACGTATCGGCTATTAGGCAGTCGACCGCAATAATCGTCTTATGGAAGACCATTTTAGACACAATTGGTCACAAGTACCCTCCACTATGGGGACACAACTTCAAACGAGTGACTCATGTGCGGTGGTCCCCTCCACGAGGGAATTCAAGATTGATATACACTTGCTGAAAGTGATCTTGAACCACTTCTGTGCCTAAAATGTTGTGTGGATATCCTCACAAAAACCTGTCACCCTTCTAGTCAAATAGGGGTCTCACCAACGGAAGGATACCTCATCGTTGAGAGATAATCTGCAAACATGCAGTTTTAAAACTGAAAATATGATCTTATCGAAAATAAACCCTAGCCAGCCAGTTGCAAATATGCACTCGCTTGTTTACCGAAAACCGCATTCCGTTCCTGTAGCGTCCAACAAAAACCAAAACCACGCATTTATGTTTCTAAACTACACGGACACCCTCAGCAATATCAATCGTGGTCTTCTGTTACAGCTTCTCGCTAATAGAAGCAACGAGCAATGTTAGAGCGAGCTTATGCATAACCAATTTGCCAACAGAAAATCCTCACCACTAACCGCTCAAATAGGCTTTTACATAGCGCCACAGATCCCCGCTCTATATTTGTACCTATCTGTTGTTGGTTCCTTCTAGCGGTGTAGGCACGCCCGCAATATAGTGACTACTGCAGTTCAAATGAGGTCATACATTGGACTGAGTGAACGTTTTACATAGTCCCGAGAACATTTCCTTTTCCCCAACCATTGAAGTAGGCAAAACCAAGATCTTGCTGACAACTTGTCACCGCTTATAACCATCCCATTGATGTGAAATGCCACCAGGTTACCTAAGCTAGACCGTCCAGTTCATCACCTCACCATCAAAGTGTTCCTACTAAACAAAGCATACTCTTGTGTACGCTAAGACTGAGCGCCATCCGTTACATACTTATTGAATGTGTTCATCGCTGAATTTACTGTTATCCTACTACACTCCCTGGAAGTTTGGAGTATGACTACTGCCTGACAGTTACGTCACTGAAACAGGTCAGCAAGTAAAGTGGAATATGTGAAAGTGTCCTGGGTGCACGGTCAGAAAACACTTTGACGTTTGTAACAACCGTACCCAGGTAATCCTACCTGAAAGTCAACATCCCCTTCATCTAATTTTAGTTCGAGTCATTTCGCCTTCTTGCACGAAGGTTTAAATATAGTCTTACATCTACAAGAACCAACGAAATTCCGTGATTCCCACCATGGTGGGGTATGCTGTTAACCCTGACTCATTGCGTGATGCACACTTGCCACACCTTTCATTTAGGTTACTCCCTTTGGATCACATTGGTACCGCTCAACAGCTATATATTATATATCCACTACGAGTTTGTGCTCGAAAATTACTCCTCGAAGTGCATAGGACTATTCTTGGCTTGAATTGGTAAAGGCTTTTCAGGTTAAAAGAACCGATTTATTATTTCAAGGTTGGTTTCATTCAAAACCCTGAGTCAGTTGCTTATGAGAAAAAGCTTTATTGCAGCACTAACATATGGGCCATGCCCCAGGGAAAAAGCCAACAAGGATGTCGGTGAGATGCACTTATTCGGAAATTACTTTGGCGTCAATGAGGCCGAAATGAACCTCCCGTTTACGATATTCTTAAACGTCTTCCGTTAACAGCGACCTCCACGAATCACATATGAAGGAGCAAAATAAAGTTAACTTTCCACTCACCTCTCTGGCAATCGGGCATTTCAGTCGTCCTGAACATTTACTTTGAGGGAAATTAGATGGAAGAGCGCGATAGCTGGTGCCACATGTTCGCAGTTTCATGAAGTCCAGGTCCAAGCGTTTGTGACCGACATCGAGTAAAGGGATACCAGAGCCGCCTCCAGTTAACGGTGGACCAGGGTTTGCATCTGGCTGAATGTCAAAAGCAGACGGGACATTGCTGCTTAACAGGCGAAATTCGCGATCGTGCTTTTCTCTGTCGCGCTCGCTTGCAATAACTGAACCATGGCCGGTTGGATTAACGCCAGATGAGTCAGTGTAAGGACGGGGAGATGCGGACTACAGGTTAGAAGTTGGAAAGATACATAATGCATCACAGCAAACGGTACACGAGGAGTTTTGCAGCCAAAAGTCTGCAAGTGATAACCAGAAAGTCGCAGGACTAGTGGTGCTATAAAAACTCGTTCAGCGGTAGCACCCTTTCGGTGCCTAATTGCCACGCCATCAGAAGAAAGCACGAGGGCTGGGATACTGCCAGATTGGCTAGACAGGAGAAGTCGAGAGGCAGAGGTCGGGTTCGAACCACGGACCTTCCGGTCAGTAAATTCGCGCTCTAACCACTGAGCCATCTGCCATACGCGCAGCTAAAGAGCTTATCTCACGGGCGAAAGATCTAATGCGGGTGGGCTCTTCACTGGATCAGAGCATACATCCCCATAAATAAACCGAGTAAATTCTGAGCACAAGGAAGGATAGTTAAGGCATTTATCGAGTTCACTGTGGGGGTCAGTGGCTTGTGCATATAGACGATCCAGCCGATAAGAACAAAAGTCACGCTTAACGGGAAAACGCCCTTTGTGTCTAGCAAAAAAGTTCAGAGCCTGGGAATTTTCGTGCTTTCGCATTGACAGAGGATTCGTGGAAACCGGCCAATATGGACTACTCGAGACTTGGCCAAAACAGTTCGGGAAGGTTTCTGTTTAAGGAGCCCGGCAAAACCTTAGATTAGAGTGGCAACCTGACGAATGTCCCATCAAATATGCAAATTAATCCCAAATCCGCTATGTACTTCTGTATTTTATATTAGCTGTCAAGATTATAAACCTCGTACAGTGGACAATAAAACTGGTCAGCTGTAACGCCCTCTCTGTGCTGAGCTGCCACCCAAAAGGATCACGAAGGCTGCGTGACTGTAAGGCTGCTCAAGCCTACACATGACCTACCGAGATGCCCGGGTCGGGTTCGAACCACAGAACTTCCGGTCAGTAAGTTCAGGCTTTAACCACTGAGCTATCTCGAGAGCTGGGCAATAAACATGAGAGGAAATTAAATGCCCAATTTATTCACGGGATCCAATCAACTGAAACTTTTCTTTTGGCCATAAGATCGGTTCGGTTAGTTCCCATTTGCTTGAGCTGTCTGACTGCTCTTTCCAAGAATGGAGGCAAGATGGCTCAGTGGTTAGAGCGCGAATTTACTGACCGGAAGGTCCGTGGTTCGAACCCGGCCTCTGCCTCTCGACTTCCCATGTCTAAGCTTGGGCAACCTGGCAGTATCCCAGCCCTCGTGTTTCTTTCGAGTGGTATGGCAGCTAGGCACCGAAAGGGTGTTACAGCTGAATGATTATCTTATTATTACAACTTCCCAAGAATAATCATGTTGTTGCAAATTTTACCACAAACGAATGCTAATAAAACATTGCATATTGGTTAACTGTCAGATGCTTGTAATCCAGCGTACTCCAACAGCAGAAGGATTAGCTTTCACCTCGTAGTCGTGTATTCAGTTGAAATGCAGTCGGTGATTGAAGCAGGGTGGAGCTAGACTAAATTGCCGACATACACACTTGGCTGTTGTTGTGCTCGCTTAACTCGACAATTTGGCTGTAAACGTGCATAGTAGGTTACCATCAGAGACAGCGAATCAGAGCCGACACTGATGCCTCACTGTTGTACAACCACAAAGCTTAATTAATTACCGAAATACATTTATTTGCAAGCAAATTTAATTATAGTTAATTTAATTTAATTACTCGTAATGCACTACTCATAAGGTTGCTGAAAAATCTTCGACAGCCCACGACCGGTTTGGCCCTTCTTGGGGCTCATCAGGCAGGCGCAGTCCCCAAGTTTCCGTCAACCTTATGTTCTAATTGAACCTAAATTGCATGAAATTAGCGATCTGTTCATTTGTGGCATTTGGCGGTGATGAGAACAGGCCTATTGCCCCAAACACACTAATATTCTAGGGATAGGTCAGTTCAGTGGCGGTTAAGTGCTATTATTTATGTCTGGAAGGTCATATTTCTGATAATAACCCCAGAATATCCAATCAGTTAACGCCAACCGGATAGCCTTTATTCAAGGTCATAATTTGCTTTAAATACCAGGACGCTCCCTGTAGTTTTCCTCCGCTTATTCACAATAAAGCCGCCCTGATCTTGTTGGGTGAGCATTTTCCCGTCACCAAGGTTCTGGAGCCGGGTACAGCAATGTCATATTGGCGTACTGCTGTCAGAGGCGAGATGGCTCAGTGGTTAGAGTGCGAATTTACTGACCGGAATGTCCTTGGTTCGAACCCGACCTCTGCATTTCTACTTTCTCTGTCTAGGCTTGGGCATTCTGGCAGTATGCTAGCCCTCGTGCTTCTCTCCGGTGGCATGGCAGTTAGGCACCGAAAGGGTACTACATCTGAACGATTTTTTTAACTGCTGTGCATGGTGACGAGGAGGAGGACACCTTGACATTCATATTTCATCGCGGTATGACCATAATAAGTTGATTCCACAGCTCGAGATAGCTCATTGGTTAAAGCGCGAATCTCCTGGCCGGAAGGTCCTTGGTTCGAATCCAACCCCGGCATCTCGACTGTTCCTGTCTAGGCTTTGGCAGCCTGGCAGCAGCTTTTGTGTCAAAGGCAAAACGTTGTCCGACAATAAATCTACCGATTGTTACCAAACTTTTCCGAAAAGTAATATCAATTATCGAAGTACACTCATTTGCATACAAATTTGGTTTTTCGACTCACCTGGAACTCAGCTGAATCTCTCGTTTGCGATGTCTCCAGTAGTAGTACATTACGAATATACATGTATCGCGATAGCTCGAATATCGTAGCAACTGAAACATGAGGCGGCCTGGTGCAGCACATTCAGTTGCCTGGAAACATCACAAATGAGAGGTTCAGCTGAGTTCCAGGTGAGTCTCTCGCAAAGCCAAATTTGTTTGCAGATGAGTGTATTTCGCTAAATTTAATTATATTTAAAGACCTAGAGTGAAAAAAAAGAGAAAAAGTCGGTGAGGGAGGGAAGTGACCTGGTGCTGGCCTATCAAAAGCATTCTGAAGTGCCCACACCTCGAAACCCTCAATCAAACTGGAAACTGACAGCACGAACGCCACTGAGATCGACTGGCAGCCATTGCTTACAATATCTACAGCTCAAAGGTCACAAAGGCGTCGACCAATATGAACAAAAGCCAACAAACAGAACCTCCCAGCATTAACAAACAGTAGCACGTATGCACACCAGTACTCGGCGCACCACCACGGTCGGCTTTTCAAAGACGCACTTATGACTACACGTCGATTGATGACACTTGCCCAGTACATCGAACGAACCCACGACCGCCTGTGAAAATACTACAGAGATTTTGCGGGTGAGTACGGCAAGAACGCGGTTGCTGCAGCTGAAGATGATGATGTGAGGATGCTCTTGGCATAACGACTTCCACGGTAGTTCTCCTGAATCTTTCTGTGCTTAAGTGGAGACATCGCGGGGTATGGAGATTAACCCAAGTCATGGGCGTTCGCGCCGTCAGTTTCTTCCAGAGTTGACTGGGTGTTTGGAAATGCAGGTGCCCCAGAATGATTGTGATAACCTAGCACCAGGTCCTTTTTCCGTCCACTCTATTGGTTTTCAGTCAATGTTTTAGAGATGGATCTTATTTCAACTCAATTTATCAGCTACAAACCGTGTAACATAGGCACATTGGTCCCAGCTGCTACAGTTTCCATCCCCGGAAAACGGGAGTGTGGGACATACAGCCAAGCCTTGGTTAGTTCGGGAACTGGGTCACTTTTTGGCGTCAAGAAGAAATTTCCATTCTAACTCGGTATTCCGCGAGATTGAGTAAAAGCTTAGCCTTTCTAGATGTTCCTGGGACTCGATGCCCGAGTGGGACCTTGTGATGCACAGTCTACCGTAAATCCTCATGGTGTTCAGTGTTTACTGTTCAATAGCTTCTCGCCCACTAAGTATAAGCGACGATCAGTAAAAACAGTACTTCACAGGACAACATACATATAAACAGCGGACCGATCGGCTGCATAAGCCTCTTCGAAACGGACGCTGACCGCAAACCGCTACCTTGACGGTTCATCACCTTAAAACCGAGCGCGCCCTATGGCATGATTAGCAATACTTCGAAGAAAGCAGTTCTGTTATGCTTATCGTTTGGGGAAGATCACATGAATCACCATCATCATCAGCAATGAGAACGAGTACAGTGGTTATAGCTGCCAAAGTTTCATTCGTCGAGGATTTCGGGAGGTGGGGCAGATAGCTAAGCTTAGGAGGCGGTAGATGATATAATTGATGCTTAAATACAATGGTGTCAGTGGAGTTTCCGTAGGGAGAGATCGGGAGGGGAGCTATGCATTGTGTCCCATAAGCATACCAATGAGGAAGTTGAAGAGGACAGTTGTCTCTGACACAACCCGATGTAGTGAAGTCAGGCCAGAGTTTCCCGTCGACCTTCACACGTCGACGGCAGTTGGAGTACAGCGCCTTGAGGGTCAAGAATTTATGGGCGGCAGCTTTCCTCCACAGACACCGTCATAGTATCTAAAGGTCCACAAAGTCAAAGAACACCATTGTTGGTTGCTGGAAGTGCCGCTATTTCAGAATCTGACGGAGGATAAAAATGTGACCGATGCATATCGCAGTAATCAGTTTTGTCAGATAGGTCACCAGGGATTCTCCCCATTCTTTGAAAAGGATTCGAGGCCCAAACGACCGTTCACTAGAATCCAATCCAGCAAAGCGCGTTCACCTTTGAGGCTCAGTGCAACTCCCACGCCATATATTCCACGATACATTGCTTCTGGATCACCGGACAGACGGACAGTGAAGTGTGAAAGAGCTGAGTTCATACTTCGCTTTCTGAGATAAATCACCACGCTTGAATCTTGCATGCATTCTTTATACACAGATCAAATCAATTTTAAGGGAGCAATCATTACTTGTTTGCTAATTCGACATAGAGTACGCACATTGAAAGCTCCTATGTAGAAAGGATCTCCAGCGGTATGCGTAAGGCAAATCGGTGAGATGACAGTTAAATGACACAGCAACATTTGCTGGGAAAAGATTGGGAAGGCATATCAATGGGCAAAGAGCTGTGCGGACAAATATTTCTCGGTTGTCCAGGATAAGAAAAGGGAGTTGGTTGAGGTGCCGCACCTCGGGTCTGCGACTCAAAATCTGAACTACGAGGCAGCATGGGGTTGGCCTAACCCGAAGGCGCAGGAGATAAGACAGTGCTGTCTAGAACCTAACGCGGCTGCGCACAGCAGGTGCCTTTTGAACAGCACCGGGCTCTTTGGTTTTAAGCGTTTTGACAGTATTCAATAATGCGCCAGCGGTCACGGTCTACCGATGGGCGATCGTGATGTGCGCCGTTTTCTAACCCGTTCGTCCCCGGTAGAAGGCAGCATCCGCACTTTCCTGAATATGGACAAGCTGGTCGATTGGGGGGAAACACCTTACTGTCTTTACACTCTTATTGCAGAGAACAGTACGACTTAAAACCCAGACCGCATTACATTCCTAAAGAACGTAAGACAAAAAGCCACCTATCTTAACCACATATCATCACAATCCCCACTGACAGCAACATCAGAGCAGAATGCTGCTGCTTCAATGTTATACAACCATATCAATTTATTTCAATAATGCCATATAAAAATACGAAAAACTGGGACACCGAGACGACTAGGATTAGCCTACCATAAATACCCCAGGCACCCACACTCAATTCGTAATCATCATGGACAGCACGACATCAGCGTTCGACACCGACGCTTCGCCGCCGCCCAACCATGATTAATTTTAAAGACTTATTATGGAGAAAAGAATAAAGGTGGATGGGGAAGGGACTTAGTGATAGCTTACTACAATCATTCCGAGAAGCCTACACCTCAAGACACTCATTCAGGCAATCTGGATAGAAACTGACAACAAGAACGCCACTGACATCAGTTGGCAGCCACATTTTGCAACGTCTTCAACCAGGCGCAGTGTAGATAACGCGGTCCCCATCCTGGAAGGCGAGTAGCATCGACAGCACCCAAACGTTCCGTAATCTCCTTCATACCCCTCTGCCAGNAACGATTGTCCAACACCTGAAGACATCTCAGTTCCGCTGCTCGAACAGGCCAAGTCTCACTGCCATACAACAAAACAGTCCACAATATAGCCTTATATATACGTCCCTTGAGATGCAGGGATGCACCACTTTGATGCCATAGGTATCTCAAATGAGCAGACGGGATCCGAGCCTTGGAGATTCGTGCATTGACCTCATCTGTCACACTACAATCGGAACTAATACAACATACATGCAAAGCACTCCACAACTTCCAGTGCCTCTCCTTGGATTGTAATTGGCGTGTTCAGTGACTGCATGTCCAGGAGCACGAACTTACAATTTGTGGGCGCAAAGTGCATAACAAAACGACGGGATGACTTTGGTCAGTTTATCCATAACACCTACACCTTCTCCCCCTCTTCGAAGATGAGAACGATGTAGTCTGCATATTCCAGATCGACAAGGTTTTCGTCACAGGCTATTTGAACATCGGGATTTTGGAGACCTTCCGGCGTTCGTCTCACTATCTCATCGATCACGAAATTAAATAGGAAAGGAGAGAGTGGGCATCGCTGACGGACAGCGCTTTGTGTACGAAAGCTTTTGGAGAGCTCTTCGTTCACCCTTACACGTTCGGAAGTCTGAGAGTACAAAGAGCTTATCATGTTCACGGACTTCCGAGGCATTCCTTGGTGGGAAAGCGTGTCAAGAAGTACAGACCAGTCAACCGATCCCAATGCACCTTTAAAATCCAAGAATACTATATTTGTGGGTCGCTTATATGTATGGCGTTGCTCTAGCACCTGACGGAGTGTGAAGATTTGGTCAACCCAACCCCTACCACGCCGGAATCCCGCTTGCTGCTCTCGAGTCAGTGTGTCATAAGCCACCGTTAGGCGACGAAGCACCAGTGACGCCAACAGTCTCGTTACGACCGGGGTCAAGCTGATTCCCTTGTGATTACCATACTCACTAAGAGCCCCTTTTTTGGAAATGGGCACTACCACCGACTCTCCCCATTTGTCTGGGATAGACTCCTTTATATTGACTACGCAGGTCCAGTTGGTGGTCAACATTTCTGGTCATAGTCGACGCCTATAGCAAGTGGACAGAAGTTCTTGCAGTGACAACTTCACAACTGCCACTAAAATCCAGGAACTCCGACGATTATCGGCCGCTTTGGAAATCAGAGGCTATTGTATCCGACAACGGCAGCCAGTTCACATCATCCGCGTTCGCAGAGTTTTGTCTGGGGTATGGTGTAACTCACGTCCGCTCGCTGCCGTTTCATCCACAGTCGAATGACCAGGCGGAACCTTTCGCTACCACCCTGAAGAGTACATTTTAGAAGTTCCAAGTGGAGGTACCGACGGAGGAAATGTTGCGAAGGTTCCTGTTGGCATATCGAGCGAAGCCAAACTGCAGTTCACCAGGAGAGGCACTGCTCTGAACACCGCACGACACTAACCGGCCATAGAGAAGGCAACAGAATCACTGCAGCACGACAATGGAAGAACAGTTCAACCGGCAACATGGTGCAACCGCGCGCTCCTTCAGCGAAGGGCAGAGAGTGTTGTTTCGCGACTACACCGGCTGACATCCTAAGTGGATCCCAAGACATCTTACGCCGGCGCGGTCAAGTGCTCCACGAGATTCGTTTTGCCCCAGCCATGTGGATCCGGCACACAAACCAAATGCGCAGATCCTGCTCACGGTTGATTTGCAGTCGGTGGCCGCCAGTTTACGCGATGTGAACGTTTATGCTCAAAGTTCGTACCGGCCAGAAACAGTTCATGATCAGCACACAGCTGGAGGGAGGCAAGATTGCTCAGTCGTTAGAGCGCGAATTTACTGACCTGGCAGTATCCCAGTCCTCATGCTTCCTTCTGGCGGCATGGCAGCTAGGCACCGAAAGGGTGTCGCAAATGATCGATATATTTACAGGAATGGAGGAGTCGCTCTCCGTCATCCGTGCGACAAGCATAGATTTCCCCAAATGTGATTTCAAGGAGCTCATACGACCCACTTCAGCACTCATATCGCCCGCAAGGATCTCAGTGGTTCTTGGTTGACGAATGAGTCCGGATAACTCTCGATAGAAAGCATCCTTCTCAGCACCATGACTGCAGTGCATTGGGGCATAAGCCGACAATACAAACAGGCACCGATTGCCATGTCGAGAGACATTGAGCTTGATTGAGTTGGATAACCGGACGGCGCAAACACAACTATTCACTGGGACCCAATCCAGCAAAGCGCGTTCAGCGCTGGGGCTGAGTGCAACTCCCACACCATGTATTCCACGAGTCATCGCTTCTGGATCACCGGACACACGGAGGGAGAAATGTGAAAGACTCGAGTTCGTCCTTGGCGTTCTCAGATGCATAACCACGCTTGGGCCTTGTATGCGTGCTTCGGGGACACAGCATATATCAATTTTAAGGTAGTACAAGGTTTCAGTGAGCATTATCTGTTTGCCAATTTGACATAGAGTACGGACGTTCATAGCTCCTATGTAGTAACGACCTCGTGGATTTAGAAGGGTGTTATTTTGTTAATTGTTAATAGGCAGCGGGGTGCATAAGGTCCATCAGGCAGATAACTGACAATCAAACGACCCAGCGACGTTTGCTTGTGTGGTGGGAGTGGGTTGGGGAGGGACATCGGTGGACACAGGACTGTGCGGACAAACGATACTTCCCGGTTGCCCAGGCTGAGGAAGGAGGTTTGGTTGAGGTACCCCACCTTGAGTCTTTGACTCAAAAGTCTGACCCGCGAGGTACTGGTGAAAATGTAGGGTTGGGTTCGGGGACCCTGGCCCTAACCTCTGACTCAAGAGTATGAACCGCGAGACAGTAGGGGGTTGACCTACCCGAGGGCGCAAGAAGTAGGTTATTACTGTCTCACTTCTGATGCGGTTGCGCGCAGCAGGTGCCTCTTGAGCAGCACCGGACGCTTTGGTTTTCCGACCGTAGTGAATGAGTAGCCGGCGGTCATGGGCTACCGTTGGGCGAACGGAGTGTGCGGCTTTAAGGCCGACCTTTTCTATCCCGTCCTTCCTCGGAGGAAGGCAGCATCGCTGCGTCCACCACTATGGACATGCTGGTCGCCTGGGGGAAACACCTTACTGCCTTCACAACCCCATCGCAGGGAACAGTACGATTCTACCCCAGACTACCTCGCAGCACGATTACTCTTAGTACGGGGTCTCGTTGCTCCTGTTTTGACTGCCCCCCTTTGGCCTTCCTGGCATGGTTGCATCTTGCGGAATGATGTTCCAGCCAGTGTAGCCCGCGGGATCACTGTAGCACTCAAGATCGATCACCACGTCAAGGTGGCACCTTTAGGTCGGGCGAGTTCGAACAACGGATCCTCCGGTCAGTAAATTAGAGCTCTAACCACTGGGCCATCTCGCCCCTAGGAAAATAAGGGAAAAGGACCAGTTTCAAGCCACCGCGACAATTGGTGCACCACCCCACAAACATCTAGTTTACCTATATGAGAAATGGGAGTATGAACGTCGTTGACAATCCATAATGGCTAATCGCAGCATATTCGGAATGAACGAACTGCACAAGGCGGACACAACACACCGAGGTTTGGGGCCAAC
This sequence comes from Opisthorchis felineus, assembly GCA_004794785.1. NCBI lineage: Eukaryota > Metazoa > Platyhelminthes > Trematoda > Opisthorchiida > Opisthorchiidae > Opisthorchis > Opisthorchis felineus. The sequence goes on along the minus strand of SJOL01002962.1, from coordinate 163,576 downwards.
TTCACAACCCTTTTTTCACGCACCAGGCCGGCTATTAGTGATCAAGAATAGTACTTTATCGGCAAGCGAGAAAAACGCGGAGGATCGACCAGCCACATGATGTCCAACTCAGCAGACGTTTCATTACCAACTTGATTCGAGGGTCGTGTACACCAGCTACGAGTTACAAAGAGTCAAAGACGTGTCGAATTTCTCCCACGCAAAGGCCGTGGGTCACCATCATTTGATAGCCAGAAACTAGCATTGCGCAAGTTGGTCCGTGGGGCACAAAGCATTCCTGAAGTCAGGAAAACATCCAATGTCGGTCCAAGAAAGTGATGCTTGAAAATCTCGCGGAGCTATGCTTTTGAGCAAGTTTGGAGGTCACCGAAATTCATCTGTGCGGCTGCTTATATGTCATGGCGTTGCTTATCATCGCCGAGCATCCGAAAGCTGACACCACCAGTGTCAGCACACCCTTATCAAGACTGACACTCAATTGCCGCAGTGTCAGGTTTACTCACTAAAAATTTCCTTCCCAGAAAGAATTAAGAGGCCTACTAAGGAATTCGAAAGTATGTACCTCCACCACCTAGTAATATAATTCGGATACAAACTGACAGCACACAGTTCAAGCAGAAGAGAAGTCGCGTCAGTTCACCTGTTACTTGGTATTATTACCTACCCTTCGAAGGATAGCGCGCTCTCGAGCTTAGCGCAGAACAAGTTCAGAAACGGCATCTGTCAAGACTAACCGAGCTTGGCCGTGTCGGGTAGTGACTGTCTAACTGGTTAGCGAATCCGTATGTTAGACGAACATAACAGAATCGTCTTCTATTCTCTCCCAAATGCTCCACCATCAGATGTGAACTCGTACTAGGACGAGATTGTCACCACTTTGCGCAGTACGGGGAGTTTCGCCTGTGGCACAGCGCTACCAGGCGCACCCATGCTCTGGATATCAAACCGAACGGTGGCACAGATTGAAACTCGGAGAAATATCCCAACCCGTCCCGAAAATAACTTAACGTGACGAATTACCAGACGTCATATGAAAGTGAGCGTGCGAGCTCACCGTGAAGTCTGGTGGACACGGAAATCCAAGGAAATGGAAGAGGTCTAGAAGGCCGGGGGATGTCCGAAGATTATTTCAGTTGACCCCGGCAACCGGCCTGCGGAAATCACCTGTGAGCGAAACCATCAAGGATCAGTAGGCAGTGATCATTCAGAGTAAGGAAAAACGCCCCGACTGTTGAGCCGAACAACAGTTATCGTGGCCACCAGGCGCCAGTCATCTGGAGCCCACAGTTGACGTAAAACCATGAACGGTGAACGTGGAATCCCTACGGCCTCGGAGACTCATGAGTCAAGCAATACCGAGCGTCTGGTGCGGTTGACCACCCACCCGCGTTTTTCAAAAATGGGGATGAAGTCCTCAGCCAGCGCATGCCTAATCTGCTTGCCTGCATTTCGGAGGAGGCTGTCCCAGACAATCGAAGAGAGTCGATAAAAAGTGTTCACTTTTGAAAAAAAAA
>SJOL01002962.1:147618-158077 GCA_004794785.1 Opisthorchis felineus | reverse complement strand
TTTCACTCTAGGGTTTTAAATATAATTAGACGAACCTTATGGTTGTACGGCAATGAAGCTTCAGTGTTAACACTGATGTTGCTGTCTTTGATGATGATGACGATAGAACCCCACTCGTACAAACGACCCACAATTTCAGTACTCCTGGATTTCCACGGCGCATTCAACTCGGTTGACCGGTGTTTTGGATAAGCTGACCAAATTCATACTGTCCTTTGGTGTGCATTTTGCACCCACAAACTGTAAGTTCATGCTCGTGAACATGCCACATACAATCCAGGGAGAGGTACTGGAAATTGTGGAGCGTTTTGCGTACCTTGTAAGTTGTATTAATTCTGACTGTAGTGTGACAGATGAGGTCAGTGCACGAATCTGCAAGGCTCGGCTCGAGTTTGCTAATTTGAGAGATCTATGGAGTCAAAGCGGTATAGCTCTGAATCTCAAGGAACGTGTGTATGAGGCTACAGCAGGTGCCCTTTTATTGTGTGGTTTTGAGACTTGGCCTTTTCGAGCGGCGTAACTGGGACGTCTTCAGGTGTCCGACAACCGCTGTCTTGGAACCATAGCTCGTATGGGTTGTTGCCAGTGATTCCGTAACGAGAGTTAGAAATTGAGTTTTCGGTTGTGCAACGAGGACTTCCATAGAAAAATGTGTTCAGCACGAGAAGCTTCGTTTGTTAGGCCACATAATGCGCATGCCGTGACGCCGTTGATCACCATCGTTTGCCGAAGAGAGCTGTTTTCCGTGCCCAATGCAGAGTGACGGTCAGCCTTCGAGCTGGCAGAGGGGTGTAAGAGAGACTGCGAAACGTTCCGGTGCTACTCGCCTTCCAGGATGGGGACCGTGTGATCCCCATTGCGTCTGGTTGGACACTGCAACATATGGCTGCCAATCGATGCCAACGCCGTTTGTCAGTTTCTACACAGATTGCCTGAACGTGTCTGGAGGCGTAGGCATCTTGGAATGATTGTAGTAAACTATCACTAAGTCCCTTCCCCAACCATCTTCATTCTTTTCTTCAGAATAAGGCTTTCAAATTAATCATGGCTGAACGGTAGCGAAGCATCGGTGTTGAACACTGGTGTCATGCTGTCGATGATGATGATAATGATGGCGAATCTGCCGAAGCGCGTCCAGTACTCATAACAATCATAGTGACCACTTAGTAGTGGGGCTTACTGAAACCGTATCGCAGAGCCGTCTCCAAACGTCAGGATGGCGTGGGAAGAGAGGTCGAACTGATTGCAGTAGTTCATCCGCTGACAGTTCATTCCGGTTAAACAAGTTTAAGGCTTGCAGAAAAGTTTGGTAAGCACGATCACTCCCATTATCAGTGCAAAGAACGGACCGTATCTGCAAGCGAAATATATACAAAAACAAATGACGTACTTTGTGCAGTAGCGATACATCAACTCCACCAGCAAGCTGGTTGACGTCAGTCACACTGACGTCTCGAATCGCTGGACGACATTTCTTTGGGGCCGTGCTCAATGCATTATTGCTCACACAGGGTGTACTCTGTGGAGCTGGAGCCAGTCGCTTCAGTTTCTTGAGGTCAACGTTCAGCAGCGGTGCAGTCGCATTGCTGACACTACTGTCCTGTCGCTGCCGGGAAGATAGTGTCAGGGTGAGTCCTTCAGATATACGGCTTATGGTCTGTGGTAGCGGAACACCCTCCGGTGAATTCTCCGAGTTTGACTGTGACTGCCCCGTGGATTTCCTTCCAATTAGATTTTCAGTCTACGAATGAAAAAAGTACAACTGGACACGTACCACAGCATTTGTCACGCCAGTTGATTCGGGTAAAAATTGCCCAAATTCTTGTAACAGGTCTTCTTGGCCATCAAATAGCTTCGCAACATCTTGATACACTTGTTTCTCAGCAAGCTTTCTGCGGGACGGGTCTGCATGTCGTTGCTCCCTTTGATACCATTGCAAAATATCCAGAAAACGCTGGTACGCGTTTGGAACGCCTTGGAAGCGATTCTAAAGTAAGTAAAGCTTGTAAATCTATGGTTAGTTATGCCCGGGAGTCCAGTGACTCCGGAGAGGAAACTCACCTTGATTTTGTTGACATAATGCAGCGCATGGTTAAACGACTGAACCTGCTGCTGCTGTTGGTGATGGTAAACATTCGTGCTTGGGACAGTCGGATGTGCGCCAGCGCCACAAGCCACTGAGTACGCTCCTCGGAAAGACTGGGTTTGTAAGCCCTCATTATATGTTGTGAGCAACACTTGGCTGGTTGCAGCAACTGATTGATCAGACGAGGCCGCGTTATTAGATCGGGGTGGAAGGTTGTCAAGACCAGACGAAATGCACGTAACTGAAGGGGAATAAGCGCTCTGACGGCCGACAGCATCATGGGGTATGGGAACAGAGGATAAGAACGCGGACGCTTCCCAGTCCGCCGAATTATCGGCTGACTTGGTGCTTGATTTCTTTGGGGGTGATATATTTTCGATTGCTGGTGTTCCGGAATTGCGCACACCGATATTTGTTGAGGGACAACGAGACACGGGAGCATCCATCCGATAGGCTTGAGGTATGAAGTTATTAAACCCAACGATCAGGTCTGTGTGGCCTTCAAAAAGTTCTCGAACACGACGAATGACAACTTCCGTACCAATCCTGTGGAGAAAAGTTAAAAAATTAAATAATCATACGTTTGCATTTTGAACTCCCGCATGACGTCAAGAAAATCGGTATAAATTGCGCCTTGACCAGCGAACCGCTCCTTCACTTCATCCAAGTATGAGAGTGCATCTTCGACCTTTAAGTACTTCATCATCGTCTGCGGCTTCCGCTAGTGTGACGCGAAAATGACTTCATGAATGATCAGCTGTTCGATACGGGAATGGGTGGCCAAGTATAAAATTGTCGACAGGTGATACGAACGACGTCAGCGAATTCAAATGGGAACTCTCGGCAGATTACCTGACAATGTATCCTATTAGTGATGTAAAAAAGTATATAACACTTACTGGGTTGAATTCCTGAGGGTTTGAATCACCTGCACATTAACGTCCGAAGGTTCGAAGCATCCACCGGACCGAGGAAATGGTTTTACGAGTTGATTGAAACAAAGCCTCCAGTTCACGACACGCCATGAGAGGATGGGAGACCTTGCCGAGAAGCTTTTAAAAGCCAAGCAGTGTTTCCCGTCAGCTAAAATCCAAGCTGCAAAGAACCACTGCGCTAAGAGAAAACAGAGACAAAATCCGCCCACATGAACATCAGCTGAGGTCATGGAGATTTCCACAAACCACAAAATCACAATCCATGCGCAACATATGCTACCGCCAAATCTGCGCACAAAAGAGAAAGTCTGCAAGCAATCAAAGACGGATCTGAAAGTGATATTGGGATCTGTAGAGCAAGCAGCTGTGGACAATTTTGAGATGGAGAAACAAAACCCGTGATATAAGTAGACGGGGATGAAATTTGAATGAAATTTAACGACTATTACATTTCAGGAGTTCCCGATATTTCTCGTAACCGAACGGCTGTTGAAAGCGGATTCCTCATTTTAACGGCCCGTAGTGCTTTCAACTGGTGTATTCGAAACTGTCAGGAGGAAATTTAACCGGAACTTCAGAATTTGCAGACGATGATCAAGTGGCTTAAATAAATAAACACGAGGGATGGTGGGAATTCGACGTCAAGAGGGAGGAAGAAGGAAGACACTTCCTGGAAAGCCGTTAAGTCACTGATTCAGGGATATATACGCCGGATCGAGGCTTTTGTCCAGCTTTCCCCGGTGGGGTATATTTCGTCGATCAGCGAATTCCTTTGACCTGAAAGTCACAAGCGAAAAAAGGGTGAAGCGCTCCTCTTTAAGTTCTTGGCGCGGGGCAGTAAGCTGGCCAGCGCGGGTACTCGCATAAAAGGCGTTTAAATGTGCTTTGAGCTGGGTACTCAATGCAGCATGAACAACCATCGGAGGAAGGTTATTCCACGCACCAAAAACCCGAAATGGGAAAAATTGTTGCCTAACAAAGGGGTGCGGTCTGAGATCAAAAATATTCCTACCGTGTCAACGCCGCGTGTTAGCCGGATCAAAGGTGAAAAGCCTGTTGGCCAGACCTTGTTCAACCAGGACGTAAGTAAGTACTAGTTCTCCCTGGAGGCGACGATACTCCAGGGAATGAGGTCAAGCACCACGAGACGCGTTTCACAAACCACGGTTTTAAGGCCGGCAACCATTTTCGTAGCAGCTCGTTGGACACTCTCAATGAGGATTACGTCCTTCTTGCGTCCTAAATGGAGAATTTGGCTGGCATATTCAAGAGACGGTCTGACATAGGCCCCAGATGATATCCGGAATTCCTTGCGAGTAATACGGGAGATGACGCTCCCAATAACCCGTAGAACAGCGAATGATTTTGGGACGATTTCTCATGGTGCATTGAGAAGGGCGCGTTTGAAGAGAGCCAGATGCGTGAATATTTTTTGGTATCTATCCTTATAATGTCTTCTGATCACCACGCACGACACAGGCATTCGTTGAGTGTCGTCCGACTCACTTCTCGTCATTCAGAGGAAGGGGCCAGTCCAGTTACCACTGTTTTGCGGCGTCTACGTCCATTTGGAGGGCGCGGGCGTTGGAACTCCAAGATTTTAAGTCGTCGGCAAAACGTTGACATGAATTTAAAAGAACATCTGGAAGGTGATTAACGTAGATCAGAAACAGAACTGGTCCCAAATCCAGCCTTGGGTATCTCCAATGGAGACCGGTGCCGAATAAGAGTAGATCGAGTCTAATTGCACCCGTAATATTCTGTCCAGTAGGAACGCGAAATTTTCCCATAAATCCCGTGAGGCTCCAGCTTGTGGAGCAGTGAGATATGTAAACTCGATCGAACGAATTTGAGAAGTCCAAAAATATGGCGTACGATAAGAATCCTCGGCTTTAGCTTGGGTTAGGCTGTCAATTAATTCGTGCACATCCGTCACGCAAGAGCGGTTTAGGAGGAAGGAAATAAAGTTGTAGGTACCGATAGTGATTTGAGTTGGGCCGCCCCAGAATGCGTTTAATCACCTTGCACGGACTGCATCTACCGGGCGATATTCTATCACCAGATTTTTGGATCGGCTCCACAATCTCTTCCTCCCAAGCGAAACGAAATTCGTCCAGATACTGGTGAAACACCAGGCAGGAATTCTTTGCCAGTATGAGCAAGGTTTCCTTCGGGATCCTTTGATGGATTTCGTCTTGCTTCAACGCACAGAATGGGTCTGCCTTGTTCATGAATTGACGAACCTTGTGCTTCATGAAGACCAAGATTTTAGCGGCCACTCGTAGCCACCTCTTGACATTTTTGGATTTGATGTGGTCACCGGGGTAAAATACAGGTCCGCATGCATCAGACATTGCTATTGGATCATTCGTGCGATCCCTGTCTCTGTCCCGCAAGGAGAAGGCCATTGGCTCATTTCTTCAACGGCGTCTCGTACTTAAATTGTACATTTGTCTTTCTGGGAGAGGTCTATTACCGTGGCATGTTTTCGTGTGTTCCAGTGGCAGATTTCTGATTTAAGGAGGTTCCGCATTTTCCGAAATGCCAGCCCATCTTATGTGACCCCAGTAGTTGTCTTTTTGAAGAACTGTCGGGTCCTCTTTCCCCGAAGATGCCGAATCCCTTTGAGTAGCATCTGGTTCATGCGACCGCACGCCGGTTTTTGGAAACGAACACCGCTTCAACCTCGTAAATTGTCTGGATAAGTTCTTGTATGTCTCTTGCACTAGAGCTGGGCCTAGTTTAACTTGGTCAGGGAAGTTGCGCACTTCTGGGTGGCGTGCCAGGCAGAAGTTTTGAATCCACGCTTGAGGTTCCGAGTTCCTGCCCAATAGTGGATGAAACAAAAGTTAAGCACATAGTGGTCACTATGTCCCAGTGCAGCTCTAGTTAACACTTGATCAACGAAGTGTCTGTTGGATTTGGTTTCCACCAAATCCAACAGGGATGGTGGTTTGCCTGTGCGGGATCTAGTGGGTGTGATGACATTTTGATTTCAAGCGCTCTGTTGAACGACTGCGGCCGAAACCGGTGCAAAATGTCCTCTAGAAGCGATGCGCTGTAGCATCATTCAGGAGGCCTTGGAAGCCGTAAATCCGCCTACCACCAAGTGATGGGTAAAATGTTAGCTGGAAGAAGTTTCTTAAGTGTTTGTACGAGGAACTGATCATCTTCCAGTAGACCTGAGAGTCAACGGCAGATCACGACGAGAAGGGGAGAATCGCTCCCACGCACCCGGGATTTGAATGTACAGTGCATCACAAAAAATGCAGGGGTGGTTTCGGAGAGGACAATCCCGATGTGCGTGGCCGCATGTAAGTACAGAGCTCTTGCTTTTCGAGTTGGATCAGAAAATGAGGTGGCCATTCATCGAGATCTCCGCATCAGAGACGTCTGGTTTGAGCCAGGTTCCTGCAAGTGCTATCATGGATGGCTGTACAAGACAAGCCAACTGCTTATGGCCGCAAAGTTTGTTGAGGAGACTGAGGCAGTTTGTGGATAAGCACTTCAAAACCATCTCTGCTGCTTCCGAAGGCGTGGAGCTGGGAGGTGTGCTACCATAGAGGGGGACAGATTTATTGACTGTACGCCGGGTTTGATTCCAGGACTTCAAAGTACGGTGCGCCGTTGTTGTCCGAATGTGGTCAATTCGTTAAGGAGCTTCGCTCTGGTGAAGGTTGAAATCTCACCCCTCCCTATTTGTGTGCATGGGAACCATGCGGATGGAGAGGTAAACGAGTTTGGTTGGAGCAACAAGGATTGGCTGTGGTAGAATTTCGGGGTTAATTACACTCCTTTACGGAAAGGAAGGGCGCTACATGAATTTTGTTATGGGTTCCCACCCACTGAGTCATCGATGTCAGCTTCAAACAGTAGTAGGTGCCCACAAAAGACACCGCGGGCGCTAGTAGTGCAGGTGAAGGAATTGGAGGATCTTCGTACCTTTATGTCGATACAGCCATTGTGATTCATCCCACATTGCAAGTGGATGAAAAACGTACATGTGTTGGTTGATGAAGTGGATTCGCGGTGCAGCAAACACAAGTTAGAAGATTGCAAACAAACGGCACCCTTACGCAATCCAACAGCATCACTATAGCATTTTCGGGCTGCCGCATTTTTAAGTGTATAAGGTTGCCCAACCTGAATTTCATAACATTACTAGGCACATGACAACAGAGACCAGCCACCGACAGACAACAACCGTTGATTTTTACTTTTTTTGGATTAAATAAGAGGCTTTGGAACTACCAGCGATGAACGAAACTCCCAGGTTCTGGAGGAGAACCGCGTGAAACGAAGCACTGCCGGGCGACGCGGAGCAAAGCGCCGACAGTCTCAAAATCATCACAGAATGGTGGCAGTAATTTTGGTCTTCGCGAAACTATTCTCCGCATTAGAAAGCAAACACAGGCGCGCAGTTGGCCACTATATTTTTTTCATGCCCCCCCAACTCCTTCCAACATATTCCTTCCTGCAGCTTAGTAGTTACACAAAACGTCGATGGAATACACCAAGTAATCCACTTAATTGACTCCGGTTTTAGTATATGTATGCCAAAAAGGAAACTAGTGTGGTTCACAGATGTTAAATTTAACGTATATCCTGACGTCGTTTATTCAAATAACGAGCCAGATTACCACTTCCAAAAATCAAACATCTGGAGGACCCGCCACAGCAATAATAACTGTCAAAAACTAGGTGCCCACACAAAATATATCTGATGCTGAGATCTCGAAAAATGGTTGCTCCGATATTCCGTATAACTCAAGACACGGGAGGGCAGGTTGGGTTTCTCTGTTATAGCGTGCGGTCCTGTGCATTTTGATTTTATTCCTACACCGCCCGTAACTCTTTTTGCTGTAGTGGGGATTCCAATCCCGCTGTGTGGGACCATCATTCCTTATCTTGTCGTTGTCTACCGTAGCCTATATTGTCCAACAGAATGTGACCTGTTCCTCATGCAACCCCCTGGGCAGCTCACCCTAGGCGACAACTCTATACATGTCTTGCTGGTAAGCGACTGTAGAGGTTCTTGGGCCTGATGGACGGGTCCCATCACGCCGGGTCAAGAGGACACGTTGCACTGGCACTCGTCAATGTCATTCAAAAGAGGGCTTGGATTCAAAATTTCGCCGCACCCACCAGATACTGCGCAGAACAGTCACCTGGCAAGATTATCACAAAAGAAAGACGCTTCATTAAGGAAGCTATCATCAAAGACTGCCTGGGATACAGTGGCGATGTGTGCCAACTTTGGGCTTCATCTTCCGCAGGGCCAGGAACATTGAAAATTGCTTATAATTTTCTGCACAGCAGACGCCTCGGAAATGCGCATTTAGGTTGAAAAGATTAAACTGGGACCAACTACAGTGGAAAATACATACAAGAGCATTATTCAGAAAATCTGCAGAACCGATACGAAAGTCAGCCCAAAGAAACCAATGAGCATCCGAACGAGCCAGAAGCTGGAAAAAATTATTCGGCCCCTTCTGGAAGGGAGGATTCGACAGTTTTTTAAAAAGAAAACTGTAAGATCCGGGTGGCTATGGATCTCACAGGACGATTGCGGCTATTAGATTATACGCAGTTTGTAGCCATTAGACAGCAGGAGCAAACAGATGTGGGCAGCAGATGACGTATTGAGGACTGACAGGAACTGGTTCTACGGACAAGCGGGTTAGTAAGCTTCGTGAATTAAGCCGACGTACAATCAATAATAACGCAATCGGCAGGAGCGGAAAGTAGTCACTGAAGCAGCAGGGATTTCTAGAAGCAACAACAAGTAAGCACCAAACGATGTACAATCATACATATGCGGGCAGTCTGTCGGTGTGAGTTGGCCGTATAGAGAAATAACGGCGCAGGAAATCGGTACGTTTGGGATGTAAGGGACTGTCTTTCGGTTGGCGGCGTGGCGCGGTAGCTCGTGTCACGTAACAAGTCAGATTGCGCGGTTTCGTCCGTTTAAAATAAATCTCGCCGAAGGCTATCTGGCAGGTGCGGTACATGGGTACTACAAAGAACTAGACCCCTCTGGGTGTCAGGATGGTGTAGTGGACAGCGCGTTCGCCTACCGTTCGGGAGCTCTGGGTTCGATACCCGGTCGGTTCGCTTTTCCGTCTGAGTGGACGCTCGAAAATAGGTACAACTGAGAGGAACTTGCAAGCAATGACGGACGGGCAACAAAATATTGACATCAGTTACTGGAGAATAAGCAGACCTTAAGTAGGAGCGAAACAGGGGAGAACGAGCAGCAAGGAAACAAAACGGCGTCATATTAAACGGGTGTAAGTCACGTTACTCACGAGTAGTCAGAACACAAGAAAACTTACCGCTGTTCACTGTTGATTCACAGAGGGAATGGACAACAACCATAGGGGACTTGGAGTACTAATTGGCCTTTTGCAAACTCTGGAGCTGGTGTGAATAGACAATCCACCATGAAAAATTAAAACAGTCCACGATGCAAGGCCTCCGGTTTAAGCAAATTGTGTTTTTTTCCATATGAAACCCCGAAGAAGACGGAAGCCGGCGGCCATCTCTTTGATTGGCACGAACGGGGAACCAATCAGTGACCCAATGCTGCTTTGTGAAACATGCGTAGAAGACCATGCAATCTTGTATCCTACCCCAGCGACATGAACCTTTTAAAGCTTTGCGGGCCGGAAAATAAACTAGCCTCTGAATGACTTATATTTCACGGCGGATATTTGTGGACTCTTGTGTGAAAAACAACCCAACCTTTTGAGGCCAGATGAGATCCATATAAGGATCCTGAAGGAAAAGTCGCTCAAACTGACCCGCGCTGAGAACTACGGAAGCAATGCTACAACTTTATTCAATTGTGCCTGTCAAGTGAGCGAAATTCGCTTTTCTTCGAGCTGACTCAAAATGAGGTAGGGCTGGTGGGGTTGCTTTTACCTACATGCGGCCCTGCCCATCCCAATTGTCCTCCCCGAAACCACTCCTGCAACTTTTTGTGATGCACCGTGGATTCAAATCCCACTGCCTTGGCCCGACTGTCTCCTTCTCGGGCCACCTTTCCTCTTCTTGGAAAGAAGCGATTGTCACACCAATTTACAAAAAATGTAACCCACTATCGCCTGGCAGCTACAGGCCTATAAGCCTCACTAGCGTGCCATGCAAGGTGATGGAACGCATTCCGAAGTGAGCCATCCTAGATCACCTTAACGTCAACAACTTGATATCTAAAATTCAACACTGATTTCTCCAAAACCGTTCTTGCGTGACGAACATGTTCGTATTTATGGACAGCTTACCCAGAGCCAAGGAGGAGGGACTCATATCAGAAGCCATAATTTTCGAATTCTCAAAGCGAACCTATCAGACAGAACACTCCGAGTGAAAGTAGGCTCGACTTACTCTTCTCCGGCGCCGGTCTCCATTGGAGTTCCTCAAGGCTCCGTTCTGGGAC
>SJOL01002962.1:103868-121313 GCA_004794785.1 Opisthorchis felineus | reverse complement strand
CTCGATACTCTTCAGCTACTGAAACTTGTCAAAGTTGATGAACGGAGCTTCCCTCTTTCGGCACGTGTAGTGCTGGCGGAAAGCGAAGTGCTAACCGGACCCGCACGATCGCGTGATCAGAGTCAAGTTGCGCGCCTCAGAAGGAACGATAATGCTTAACTGAGGCTCTCCATCGGTAACTTATAGCCACATGGTCCAATTGAGTCCACGACTGTTGTGGTAGTTGGCATCCAAGTAACTCGATATGAGCATTTGTTTTGGAAGTTCGAACTGGCCAGGGGCAGGCGATGATCTGCACACAACTGAAGCAGTCGCTCTCCACTATCCATACGCCGAGCATACACACCAGATCTACCACCTAATCGTGCCTCTCCCGGACTTAGTCGTCCGACTTAGGCATTCATATCACCCGCCAGGATTATTATATCCGTCCTTTCTGCCGACCGAAGCAGTCGTAACAGATCTTGATATAACCCGTCATCAGTCTCAGCACTGCTGGTTGATACGCCCTGCATTGATCTTAGTTAAGCCAGACAACCGCACAGCGCCAAGACGACTGTTTACTGGGATGCAGTCCATTAAGACGCTTCCAGCCGTGGGGCTGAGTGCAACTTTCACATCGTGGATACCACGAGCTGTTGCATCAGGATCACCGGATACCCGAAGAGTGAAATGTAGAACATCTGAGCTCGTCCTAAGCGGCTTGAGGTGCACGACCGAAGTTGGGTCTTGTATACGTGTTCCGGAGACACAACATACATCGACAGATTGGGAAAGCAATGTTTCAGCAAGAGATGCCTGTTGCCGAATCTGACATACAGCACGGACATTAAGTACTGCAACGTGGATCAGATCTTTTGAGGTTAGTAAGTGATGATTTTGGTTTATTTTTCCGGGCGACGCTTTATACACAGAACACTGGCCAGGGGAATGACAGATGGGTTGATCGCCCTGTATCGTTCGATAGGTGGGGAGGGCGTGTGGGAGAATACCGGTGAGCGAAGAACTGCAAGGGTGAATGATACTTCCGGGTTGACAAAGCCCAACAAGGGGGTTTGGTTCAGGTACCCCACCTTGAGCCTTTGTCTCGAAAGTCTGACCCACAAGGCAGTGAGAGGATGTAAGGTTTTCTTTGAGGACCTTACCCTTAGTCTCTGGCTCAAAAGCCTGAACCGCGAGGCAGTGGTTGTCAGGGTTTTTTGAGACTCCTCCCAGAGCCAATGACTCAATAGTCTGACCCACTTGGCTGCAGGGGGCTGGCCTGGCCCGAGGACGCAGAGAGCAAGGCATTACTGCCTCACTTCTAATACGGCTGCGCACAACAGGTGGCTTTTGAGCAGCATCGGACTCTTATGTTAAGGATATTTCGACCGCATTGAATAATGTGCGGATGAATGATGAATGAATAATGGCCAACCGTTGGGCGATCGGGGTGTGTGGTTTTTAGGACAATCTTTTCTAACCCGTCCTCCCTCTTGGGAAGACAGCATTGCTGCTTCCGTAAATATGGACATGCTGGTTGTCTTGGAGAAACGACTTGGTACCTTCACACTCCTATCGCAGAGGACAGTACGTCTTTAATTCCAGGCCGCCTCCTAATACGATTACTCGCAGTACTTCGACTCGCTGTTCTTCATCGGGCTGCTCCCCGTTGGTGTTCCTGGCGTGGTTAAATCTGTAAGAACTGAGTTCCAGCTAGTATAGCCCGCAGGATCATTGCAGCGCAGGTGGCCGATCACCACGACAAGGTGATAGCTTTAGTTCTGAGACTCAAGCAGTGCCGTTGTTTTGTCTGATACCCATTGCTTGAGTGATCCTGGTAGCTCCGTGCCACAAGCGAAACTCCCAGTGATATGCCAATATTTGGCGGTATCGCCCCAACACGGAAGCACATGCGATACTGGAGCAGTTGGATGGGAGTCCAGATGATTCTGGTAAATTCGTCAGTCAGCTTCTAAGATGGTTAGCGGTTTGTCCGGTTTAGCAGCCCTAAAATAAAAGACTCATGAGAATGAGTCGCTTCAAGCATGAGTTCTAGCACCTGACGTAGTGTGGAGATTTGGTCACCACAAACCCTACCAACCCGCTTGCTGCCCCTGAGTCAATGTTTCACAAGACACTGTGAGACGACTTAGACGTGACCCGTGAGTCTCGTCACGACTCAGGTCAAGCCCTTGGAAACAGGGGGAAGCGACTCCCGACGAGTGCATGGTCAGAATCCACACAGATGTCCCAAAACGAGCAGCAGTCAGTCATTGATCCGCACGATCGATAACTCATAGCGATGTGATCAGTTTCGGTATGTGACTGGCGCGCCGTTGGCGACACCATGTGGTCAGACGACTTCGGCTATTTTGTAAGTTAGCACTACATAAAAACAATCTACGGTTAGCACGTGGCTATAGTAGTTGTTTGCCATTGTCCGTAGTGCCGAGTTCATTCAATATGGACCACCTGATTGAGTCTCAGACGTGCTGAGCCTGTCCTCCTGTACATCCGGATCCCCGGGAGCCACAGCGATATCCGAGCTTTTAGTTCGCCTTAATAGGACATTCAAGGCGTCGTGAAACTTGTCTTTGATGGTGTCGGAGCGAGAGCCGGTTGGGGCGTTAACGGGCACGACAAACAGACACCGATCGACTTCCCGCTTTTGAGATTCCTTCACAGACGTTGCCAGACGAACTGTACAGGGGCGGCTATCAACGGGTATTTAGTTAAGTAAGGCTTCTTCCGTCCGATGACTTAGGATGATACCAACCCCTGCACATCCTACCGCAGTAGCCTCTGGATTGCCAGAGGTGCGCAGCCAGAAGCGAATTGAATTTTTGTTTCACGCACAGCACACATCAATACCAAGCGAGTCCAGTGTGAGAGCAATAGCAGCTCTTTATCTCGTTTGCTTCATAGTGCGGACATTAATAGCGTCTATATACACCTGGCATCGATGTTTGAAGATTGTTTTCGAGATGCCTGAGGCCGCCAGCTTCGGCTGGTTAGCAGATGTTACGTCGAAAACCGACGCAGGACGAAGTGAGGGGTCAGTCCTAACTAATGGGCGTACAAGAGACCTATCACAGGAGTGGAGAAGAAGAGGTGAGAGAGTATGTGAAAGAGGAAGAATGGAGGCATCAGCAGTAGCCTTTTTTGGCTTATCCGCTCTGTTGTATGCAGCAAGTTAGGCTACCCGGCTAATGACATCACGTGACAAACAATGTGGCATGATAGTATTCTTAGTTGTGAGACTTGGGTTGGGGCCTATCGAGGATGTCCTTGCCTAGATAGGAGGCGATTAGATTCGTCGAACACAGCCTTTTGCTGAAACGCCTTACCGCAAGGCTGCCAACGAGTGATAGTATACTACCAACGTGGTACATGTTTTTTGGGGGCGGGGTTGAGGAGGAGGAACCGAAAAAGGAACCGTGTTCTTCCTAACTCTATCTACTGGTCAGCCTAATGTGAGACACTGTGTGGGTCACAGTGAAGCCCCCTACTATAGTCCACTGGGTCATACAGATGCACACACGAGAACGTCCATCCCTTTTCAGCACATATCAGGTCATTTTATGCCTTCCGTGCCTTATCCAGTCTGGAGGATTTCAGGCACCGACAGCAGTTGAACTGGCCGGAAGGTTTGGAAATGGTTATGAACTCTCGGTGCGGCCGGCTTTCTGGAGCAGGTTCCTCGTAGTCTTCCTTATGCCTCTGGAGAAGTTACAAGGCGTGGCTTCTAACTGAAGTCAGTAACGTTTGTGTTGTCATTTTCTATCCATATTGTCCATCTGCTGCTCTCTGGGGAACCATCGACCCCTGCTGGTACAATATACAATGGTCGCATACGAGCCCCATTTTGCCAGTTGTTTCGAACCGAAGAACTTAATCGGAGTTTGAGGTTAACATCTCAAAGGTTTTTGACTGAGTGCAGTGCCACATTCTGCTGAAGAAATTAGCTGTTTATTGCATGTAAAGCTTTCTCTTCACTGTATTATGCATTAGTTGATTGCCAGTGCCACCACTATTTTGCCCATGCAGATGAATGGGTGACCCCTGCCCATTCGTGAAACACCCTCGTGAGACACAAGGGTACTCTCTTTTCATTTTATGACCTTGTGATGTAATTACTTTTCAGCTGTGGAGTACGGTGCAAATATGATGGTCAAAGACAAAAATCGCCCAAAGCATCCAATGTCGGCCTATGCTTGTTTCGTTCAAGTGATTCGCGAAGAACATCGGAAAAAGCACCCTAATGAGAATGTAATATTCAGTGAATTCTCCAAGAAATGTGCTGAGAAATGGAAGGTAAGTCGATCCCTTTCGCGATCACTCCTGGTCGGTTTAGCAAATGTCCAACGAACAACGAAGATGCTTCGAAGAAATGGCCAAGTTGGATCTGGATCGCTTCAATCGAGAGATGGCACACTATGTCCCACCCGCGGGAATGCGTAGGGGACGACGTAGAAGACGTACCAAAGACCCAGCTATGCCAAAACGTTCCTGGTCCGCGTTCTTTTTCTTTTGTGATGCGTTCCGATCGAAAATTCGTAACGAACATCCAGACTGGAAAGTGAGTGACATTGCCAAGGAGCTGGGTCGCAGATGGGAAGAGTGTACAGACAAAGAAAAGTACGAACGTCATGCACAAAATGACAAGCTGCGATACGAACAGGTACGTTGTGTTTATGTCGGTTGGGGAAGTACTAATGGACTGTGTGCCAGTTCCTACTGTTGCCTATGGAAGTACATATCCTCAGTTTGTTTTTCACTTGCGATATCGACTAACTTGTGTGTGATCTGACTCCACAGTATCGTTGTTCGTACAGTCGTCAACTGCACAGGAAGTTTCCCGTTCCCAACATCGACAGAGTTAAAACGAAGCGGAGAGGGGACTTACTTTGCCTGAAGCTCCTTGGTGTGGCGAATTAGAGAAAAATCTCGCGGGTGACTTTTATTCCGGCAGCCACTGTGTTGAGGTCATCGGTCAAAACAAGACACTTCGAACTTTTTACCAGTGGCATCGAACACAAGCACTAATGGACAAGTGCGTGATCATATGTATTTTCCAGAACGAGTGGCAATCAGCAACTGGTCCGCGCCACCCACAACTGATAGCGATGTGGTCCATCTTCGTTGGAGGTTAGTTCGCTTGTCAGGGACACCATATCGCCGAGTGGTTTCGGTAGTTTCGGAAATTAGTACTGGATAGAAATAGCCCATGATTAGAACATGACTGCACTAGGCGGATATCACTGTCTGTGCATGCCCATTCCAGACCAAGACGACCACCGAATTGTACATTCATACTCCCCCGAAAACGATATCTGGGTTCTTAGCCACTCGTAATAAAGCGTTCAGTCTTAAAACTTTGAGAGTATGATAGCTACAGCCTGTTGGGGTTTAAGAAGATACAACGCACAAGTAGTGATTGTCGACACGTTCACGGGAATGCTCTCACAGACGTTGTCAAACGAACCGCACATACAGGGGAGTCCAGTCAAGCAGGGACTCTTCATGGACCTTTGCAGGGGTAGCTCGGGTGACTTCTGCACCACAAGAGATGCACAACCGGAGCTAGAAGAAACTTGTGGGAAGGCATTTCAGCAACCGTAGTGGAGCCTCTGAGAGATAGCAAATGAAAGTGAGAACAGTTGGTTGTTCGGCTTGTTTCAGAGTGCAGATGTTAAATGCTGTCAGCTGAATAGAACATCGGAGTTTGAAGAATGATTTCGTAGTGCCTACAGCCTTGATAGTCAAGTTAACCGCAAGTATTGCAGCTACCGATAACGGGCGGCGAACGAATATGCCCATGAAGATGCCGCTAGCAATGGGTTGAGGAGGCGGATAGGAACGAATGTATGAACGAGATTGAAGAGTATTCTGATGAAACTGGGCTTACTTGATCCGATAATACCAGGAGGAATTCGGATATCCTTTCCATTAAGCGGTTCTACTGATAAGGTAAAAAAATCGTTCAGCTGTAACACCCGTTCGGCGCCTAACTGCCATGCCACCAGAAGGAAGCACGAGGGCTGGGATACTGCCAGGTTGCCCAAGCCTAGACAGGGGAAGTCGAGAGGCAGAGGTCGGGGTTTGAACCATGAACCTTCCGGTCAGTAAATTCGCACTCTAACTATCGAGTCATCTCGCCTCACCACTGATAAGGTACCTATCACAGGTATCCACTTTGTTGGGTCTAATAAACTAGTTGGCCATTCAGGCTGTCATGTCGCTAACGAAAAAAAATCATACTATGCACCATTAACGTGAACTTGCTTTCCGGTCGAGTGCGTTCTCTTCTGCAAGGGGAATTTAATCGAATGGGAAACGATTCTCTCTTGTCGTTTGGCGGATGCTGTGATGCATGTGTATACTGTCATTGTGTATTCGCACAGTTCGTAGATAACCCATTCACGTTGCTCTTCCTTTGCGCGGTTCAGGACATGCAAAAGTACAAGGCAGGCATTTACGTCGCAACTAAGCGTGCTCGAGTTGAGGAGGACGAGGATATAGCACCCAGTTGTGTAACGGTGGCTCCTGGTGACTCGCTTCGTCAAGCCAATGACACAACTGACGGACCCGCCCACGTGGTCGCTGAAGAGGAGGAACCCGAGGAGGACGAAGAAGAGGAAGACGAAGAGGAGGAGGACGACGGCGGTGAAGAAGACGAAGAGGAGGAGGATGACGGCGGTGAAGAAGACGAAGAGCACGTATCCACTGCGGGAGATACACAACGCCTGTCAAATGCAAAACCCGCTATCCCTCCACGAGCGGCCCCTGATGAGCTTGAGCATGAAAATTAACCCGGCAACAACCAACCTCCCGGTGTTTTGTACAGTCATGTACACCATCCTGTCCACGAAATTAGGGACGATCATTTTCAGTGCGGCTTACAACACGCACAAGAACCCTGTTCGCATGCATTTACCTCCACTTGATTATACCTGTTTTTTGATCGGAGTCAAATCCGTTTATTTCCGATTGGATCGATACCTCCCCTCACCACCTGATCTCATAACTGATTTTCTCTCCGTCTAATTTTTAACCATTCTAGTCTGTTTTGTTACCACAGTGTCATTCTACTTTGTGTTTTTTCGCTTCCGTCTTTTTTGGTCAATCCTTTTTGGTGCAATATCTAGTGGTGTAGACACATTTGATATGCAGTATATACATATGCATACACATTTATATGCATACATAGCTAACTACAAAACATAACATCATTCATCAATGTCGCCTCTATCATTTAAAGTCATATTTTCTACTCATTCTTATGCAACAAATGGTTGTTTCACAATCCAACTGCTTTCCCTTTTTCTGGCGTAGTACGTCACTCGATGTGTCGGTCAATAAGTGATCACGTGGTGTGCTTTCTGTGACAGCTAATTGTACTGCTGATCAGCTGCTCCTTGCCAAAGGGTTGAGTGTCCAATCAATGACCGGAAGGTCGTGGTTTCGAACCTCCCTGAGTTTCGTCAGATGCGGACTGCTGATGATTCCCAACAAGGATGAAACGATTGTACAGTGCTCCTCGTTTTTTTGGCACAGATTCGCTTCGCTTACGGGACGGAGTCTCAATTGAAAATAGTACGTTCATCCTGGTGAAAGCACCTCCGGGGCTACAAAATGACCGAATTCCTCCTGGACGAGTGTACTGGGACGGGGCGTAATTACAAAAGTATCTCATGCTTTCTTCTCCGGCTTCATTGATTTACAGCTGTTTTCGGATATTTTAGTGGGCTTGTGATGGTGTCTGCTAGATTAGTCTCATCGTCCTTATGGCAAATACTGGTGTTTAACTGTCATAACTGAGTAGTCTGCTTCGTCCTGACTCACTCATCCCATGTGCTCTACATCATTGTGCTACCTAGCTGGACTCCTGTAAGTGCCGCATCACCATGGAGCTGTACCCTAATATAACAGGTAAAACGAGGATACTCACTGGCAGCTTGCGCACAGTCAGTGGCGCGCTTGCATCGCCTCATCAAGGTATCGACATCATGGCATCAGTGCTCAACAGAGATGTTTCGCTGCCTTCAATGCGTAGCTACTCAGTTCCCGAACTAACTGAACATCCCATCGCCTACAAGGCTTGGCTGTAGGTCCCGCTTTCGGGTGATGGAAACTGTAGCAGATGGAACCAATGTGCCTATGGTACACGGCTTATGGCTGATAAATTGATTGATGGATTGATTGAGAGTTGGGTGAATATCAAGTTTTCGTGCGTCCTTGTACCCCATGTTCCAGGTTCACCGCCCTGCCACTGTTATGCGCCTATTTTAGGCTTAAGTGCGCACCACACGAAGCCTTGTCCAGTCAGGAGGAAGTCGCTGATATGGCACAATCGTTTATTAGCAGTTTTTATGACGTCAGTTGTCTAATCTATGATTTGGCATCGTGGATCACTACCGTTGTAGTATTTAATAGTGGCGAGTAAATGAAGGTCGTCCAGATGCAACACCCTTTCGGTGCCTAACTGCCTTGTCACCCGAATGAAGCACGAGGGCTGGGATACTGCCGGGTTGCCCAAGCCTAGACGGGAAGTCGAGGGGCAGAGGTCTGGTTCGAACCACGAACCTTCCGGTCAGTAAATTTGCGCTCTAATCACCCAGTCATCTCCAACAAATGAGCTGTCTGAGGGACGTAAAAGTGTTTCTTCTTCTGGCCTTGGAGGGTTTTTCCTTGAGGGCAGTGCTGGCGACGAGAAATTGTCTGGCACCAAAGCTGTTCCCCGTCGTGGATGAAAACCTTATTTGCATATGTATTCACATCCCGGGTTACCTATCATATACTAGGTTGTGTGAACAGTCGTTAACCGTGTCCTGTTAAAATTCACTGGCGGACGAGGTTAGGATCGGTGCAGAAAAGGTACTAATCAACGATCCTGTCAGTGTGTGTATTATCCGTTATTTGAAAGCAAGTCCTCTTTACAAATGTCCCGGATTTTTCCAAGAATTTAACACAAGTGGTATCTCCGGAGTGGACCAGGTACAACATCCGTCTTGGTGTGCAGCTCTGCATTTCATTCCCAAAGATCCATAAAGCAGCGACCACAACTTCTTCTGGCCTTTGGAGATACCATATAATGTTCATTCGACACTTTACAGTAAAAAACGGGATTTCTATGACCGTCTCCGTTACGGGACTTCATTTGTCCCGTTTATACCGTAACTGACATCCTATATAAAGTCCATCTGTGCCACTTTCGAGGACCACGTCTTGAAAAACGCGGTTCCTGAAATTTCTGTCGAATTCCAGACACTTGGAACGATCGCCTGCTTATGACGGCAAATGAGCATCAATCGCATAGGGCATTCAGTTGCTTGGTTTACTCTTGGGAAGTAGGCCAATCGTCTGAGGGAGCAGAAAGTCTCTTATCCGGGTTTCCTCTCCAGAGGTTGATTATGATGAAAAAAAATACCCGCGACCAACGTACCTCCAAAAGAGACCACCTCACAGCGGTTCCCTGAGGTGGCTTCTCCAGAGGGAAGCTGGTCAGTGTTGTGCGCGTGTTTCTACATTGTCTACTCAGTCATTAAACGAATGGTCAACTATACAACCTGTACAACTAAAATTCCTCATATAGCAACACTTCACTGAGGAAATCACATAGGAATTAGCCTGACCGTCGCTCTAACCAGATCTTGCGTCGATCATTTTGCGTTGTCTTGCGAAGGCGCGTTAAGGCGCAACCCGCGAACAAACAAGCGAGATTCCGGCCAGGAGGGGGCTGTGTGGACCTCACATCGTCACACTCCGTCAAGTGCTGGAGCAACAGCATGCGTATGGATGCCCTGCAATCTTGGTGTTCTTTGAATTCAAGAGTGCGTTCGATTCTGTCGACCGGTTAGTTCTTTTCAACACGCTTGCGGAGCATGGCATGCCCCAGAAGTTCATTAATATCATGCGTTGTTTGTATTCACATAAATGTGGGCGTGTATCAGTGTATGGGGAGCTATTCAAAAGCATTCCTACAACCAGCGGTGTCCGACAGGGATGTCGACTATCTCCATCATCTCGATGGGATAATGAGGTGAACATCGGAAGGTCTCCAAAGCTCCGGTGTTCACGTCTCTCCGAGGGAAAACCTTGTCTACCTGGAATACACAGACGATAATGTTTTCATTTTTGAAAAATAGGAAACACAATCATCACTAGAAAAGTTGACCAAGGTCATGAAGTCCTTCGCCATGTGCTCCGTGCCCACAAAGTGCAATGATACTGCAAGGAGTACAGTCTTTGAACATACGTCTGAAAATTTAAGGAGCGACGCTGAAGATTGTAGAACATTATATGTGGCTGACTGTAGTGTGGTGGACGGAGTGGACGCACAAATCTCAAATGCCAGAATTGCGTCTGCCAATTTGCGCCGCTTATGGTATAAAGAAGGCATCTCGCTGGGTCACAAAGGACACGTGTATCAGACTACAATGCGGGTTGTATTTCTGCCTGGTTGTGAGACTTGGCGAGTTTGGGTGGGGGGTGAGAGGCGTCTTCAGGTCTTTGACCACTGGTGTCCCAGAACTATCGCTGGAATTGACTGGAACCAGCGAATTCGCAGTGAGCTGATGAGGAGACGGGTTGTGGTGAACCAGACATCACATCCCTCAAAGAATTCATCCAGCATTACAAGCTAAGTTGGTTGGGCCACATGTAACGCAAATCAAGTTACCGCTTGTCGAGAAGCGCGTTGTTTTCCGTGCCTCATTCGGAGTGACGGAAACCGAGAGGTGGACATGGTTTGACAAGGCAGAAGACAATGAGGAATGTTGCGAAAAGTTTGGGTGCTGTTTGCCCCCCAGGATGGGCTCAATGTGACCCTCCCTTTGCTTGGCTGGAGACACTTAACGACATGGCACCTAACCGAAGTCAGTGGCTTCCGTGCTGTTAGTTTCTATCCAGGTTGTCTGATTGGAGGTGTAGGCACCCCGTAAGTATGTTGTAGGCCAGCCCTGGTGCCCCCTCCTTGTCCCAACTTTTCCTATCCTTACGAGGCTTTATCCAAATGGATTGACATGATTGTACGGCAGTGAACCACCAGTATCCTCATCTGGTGTTGCTTTCCATGGTGATGATGCTAACGATAGGAGACTTCCGTCACCGATAAATATTGTTCGGTGTTCAAGCGACTATGTATTCATGTAACTTGTCTGCTCGGGCGGGTAACCGAACTGAGTCAGAATAATCGTAACCGACGGCAAGGTTAAAGTGCTTTTCGGTGCCTCAATTCTGTGCCGACTTTGAAGCAGTCGCTTCTCCTTTGACAGTAACTCCAACGACTTACGGACGTACGCATCAGAGCCCTGGATACCGGTGGGCTCCTCGATGAACCTGTCCCCGGAATCAGTTCCATTCTGCTTCAGCCGTCAGAGCTAGTCCCATAGTGACCCGTCCACTAGTTAGCAGTTTGCGTATTTACCCACAACCTGAAAGCGCTGGTGGAAAAGCACTTGAACATAGCACTCATAAGGTTTTTGAAAGCCCCACAACAGCGATCTTATGAGTAGTATTTTTGCAATATCTCGAGCATTGTGCCAACCGAAACATGCAGGACATTCACGTGAGGACTATCATAAACGAATGATTCATTTGAATCTCTCGTTAACACTAGGGCAATTTGCAACTTAGTGTGATTCATCAAACGTTATGTTTGTTATATTGAGCAAACAGGATTGCTCAGGCCTGTCTCAAAGTAAGGTGATGGGTGAATGACGGTGGACAGTGCGCAGATGAGTGAGCGCTGTAGGCCGCTAGGCCAAAATTGCCATTTCGAAATCTTTTTGGTTGTCGTGCCAAGCCACTGAGTTTGGTGAAGGCTGCACTTGAGATACTACTTGCCCTGAGTTACTGGGTTTACAGAATACCAGGCTGGGGAGTGAAGATAACTCCGCTTTGATTGTTCCTCGCGATGCACATCTGTTCAGCAAAGACCGGGGAATTCCATTATCAAAGAGCTCCGATTACTCCACCCTGTAAACAAATACCTGATATAAGATATTCTGAAAAACGAAATAATTAGGCCGTGGCACTCCTCCGGTGCGTAGCTGCCGCGCAACTTATAGGATGCGTGAGGACTGAGATACTACCAGGTTGTCAAAGCCTACAGAGGAGTACCCGAACGGCCAGGGTTGGATTCGAACCACGGACCTTCTGGCCTGTAGTTTCCTACCCTAAACACTAAGGTCTCCCTGGAGCTCGGAGTTTATCCTGGTTTTAGATAATATACTCCTGAGTCTGAGAGTCAAAGTATATGGGTTGTCAAAACGTTTATTGTCCTTGGAAGTTGGAGACATCGTGGCGGAAGTTTTAAAAGAGCGCCACAAATACTTGAGCTTAATTTACCTGTTGCTTTCCTGACAATGTCATTCTACAGCTTGGGGGCGAGATATTCTTTTCTCACATGATCCCGCGGTAGTTGGAATCCCCTACGTAGCCGCTGCATCCATGCTGGCGGCTAGGTTTGTATGCTAAACTAACATATTTTGCAAGACTCGGACGAACAATACGCATAGGTCCGAAATTCTTTCCACGAATGTATCCAGCGTACAAGCCGACCTGTTGTTTTTCCACTGTTGATTATCCATAACTTGCCTGTCGGGTGCTCAAGATAACCAGGTGAAACCGACTAGACAGGAAGCTTCATATTTTGATTAAGATTGTCGAAAGTGTCAGTTGCATCACACTTGTTCATAGACAATGATGACCGAATTTGACGACATCGGGATGAAGAAACTTGGGCTGTGTGAAAATTTAGAGCACTTAATTCATGAAAACGTGGCAAAAGCAACACAGAAAATTGGACGAGTAGGTTTGAGGGCCTTCGCTGTAACAAAAACCACCGAATCAAAAGTGCTCTCACTTTGCTATCCTGTAGTTTGCTCAGCATGGGAGAGGCATGAAAATTGTTGGCCCTAGGACTACGTCTGACGTACCGAGTGCGATTGCTGAAAATTCCGAATCTATGAAGTTGGGTACTGAGCATCTAGACAAAGCAATTCTCAAGATGAGTCGAACTACCGCCTGAGAAGTCACTCGTGGAACCTGACAGCATGATGGGGTCTCCGTGGCTGAAGGATGAGTGGCGCTATGTCCTGTCTAAGTGAGAGCAAATCACACTGCCATTCGTAACCAAGCGGTTAAGTGTTCAGTCACTGGTCGAAAGGTCGCGGTTTCGAAACTCCCTAGTGATGTGCACTTCTGATGATTCCCAACAAGGATGAAACAGTTGTGCAGGGATTTTTCAGCATAGATTTTGTTCGCCGGCAGGATGAAACTTCTCCTCACACCACCATCAGTTTTCTACTATGTTGCATCCACAAGCGGACCTAAACTGTCGTGTTCATGTATGTACTTGGAAGTTTTGTTTGGCCGTTTACTCTCCTTGTGATCAGAACAATAGAAGAAAATATTCCTTATTGTTTCATTATTGTTTATCCTCACTCGAAGTCGCGCGCTGCGCCTACTCGATTCCGTTTGTGCTGAATATTTTGCGGATATTCGCACGTTAATTTCAATCGGTCTTCCAGTTGTCTTGCTGTCAGAACCTCCGACGACTGAATTGTACAGGTGACCTTGATAAGTCCCCCCCCCAAAAAAAATGCAGAGTTCGAAACCCAGGAGGACACATTTTCTCACGTCAACTCATCAGTATCCGTTTATACGAAGGGGCTGACCGCTGCACAGTTTTTGTTCCCGATCTGCGGGTTGTTAGTTGGATGAACAATAACGAAAGAAAGACGAACCGGTTTGGAATTTCGGTAATACGAGTTCTCATGGGTACAGCTCATCCACAGAGGCCATCGCGTGACCCAGTGCTTGGATAGAAAGCTGAGAAGAGCCTAAGATATGTTTCGCTGGCGGACAAATTCTAACTGATTCCCTGTCCGCCTGACTGATTAGTCCCATTGAGGACAAAATGCCCTTTGTGACCGAGTTTACCCTTATCCAGTCACACAAAGCCTTTGCAAAAATTGTCTCCGTGTATCAGTTACTGAGTGATACTGTGTGGCATCAGTGATATTTTCCTTAAGAATTTGTTAATTCTTCAAAAATTCTTCGTTTTGAGTGGCGCGTACACTGTCGCGAAATTTAAAGCTCGCCTCTTCTGTAACTACTGAAGTCTATATAAGTAGGTACATATAAATGGAACATTGGGTCCATAAGGTAGGTAAATTTCTTCGACCTCAAACGTGAAGCATTCTAGATCTATAGGTTAACATCATGGTAACAAACAAAAAAACTTACAACATTGGTCCATACGGATGCGGAGGAGGGGGTGATGGAAGGCCGAGTCGCAAGGTTGAAAGAGGACCACTTTCCAAGAAGTGTAGTAGCCCGAACCAGTACGTTTGTTCACCGAGTTTCAGATCCCGTAATTTGCTCATCATCACTTCTAAAAAATCAGAGTTTTTGGGTTTTGCTTATCGTTGAAGCTCCGGAAGGTCTGAATTTTGGCACCCTGTTGGCAGTATATTATGCTATCGATAATTCCCATTTCTCGGTCACGAAACGCGAGGTTCAGTCAGGCTGCTGTATGGATTTTAGCAACAGTTTTCGAAACTGCTCAGAGATTCAGTGAGGAATGGATCGATTCGTCCTACCAATGCGAAGATCGTTAGGAAATGAGTTCTATGTATTCGTCTCAGTTTGAATACTCTTGTAGAGTGGAAAACCAAAAAAAACGTACAGTCTGCCAGTGGTAATTTCACATTTTGTAATGGCGGAGAAGTTCTCGTAACTTTGAGAATGAGAACCGTCTTCCTGAATACTTTAGCCTGGCTTACGACTTATTATGACCATCGTCCGGTGGAAAATAAACAAACGGAGTGATTGCTATATGAGATAGTCCAGTGCTTGAGGCGTAAAATTACTGCCCACAAGGTCTGTATTTCAAAACCTACATCTGCATCTTGGCCGCTCTTGCCTAAGCTTGTGCAACCTGGCAGTATATCAACCCTCTTTCGAGTAGCACGCCAGCTATGCACCAAAAGGGTTCCATGGCTGAACGATTATGTATATTGATTTATTTTATGAGAAAGGCTTGAAAAGATATGTGACCAGAGTGAACGGAATATTCGATGGTAGAGCACGTTGGGTTGAGATCGTATGCCGGATTCATCATGCACTGGAAATAGTTGAATATGTGCCCTTTTGTACGCAGTATATATCTGCCCTCAGTCCTACTGTAGGGTACTGTAGGGTAATGGACGTGAACATATGCGTTCAAATCATGCAAGTATTTCTCAGATGTTCTGATCACTGACAAAGGCAGACCCTCCCCTTGATTGATAGTGATCACCGTACAATTGGGTCAGTTTACTTGGCTGCTGCATTCCCGGGTTTTTGTAAATTTGGTTTATGATGCTCGTCTTAAATGTCAAGTGAATGGCTCTATCCTGTTTGAATGGAGGAAGACAAACTCCTGTGAGTAGTTGATCGTCTCATATTCTGGTTTGACTAAGCTGAATTCATACTCGTCAACCACATAGATTACGAAGCAAGCCTTACTTGGTTTTAGACTTGGCGTTACGATCCTAGGCATTCCTTTGCTGGAGCCAATGAACCTTTAAGTTGAGTGAATTAGAATCGAATATTGGACCAAATTTCTTAAATAAGGGTGTGCAGCAACAGCTTCAGGGGATTTCCAACAAACAAACCGAATACTTCATACACTGATTGGAAATCGTCTGCCTGTGATGAACCATGAAAATGCCATATTTATCAAAACTAAACCGCTTCTGGTGAAAGGTCCACTGCCAATCAATTTCCGAGTGGATAAGTGAACAAAAGCAAATCAATTTTGCAACATCTTACAATTGCAAACGAAGGCTATCAGCCTATTTCGTGTACATAACCTAGAAAGTCCTTTGTCATCATAACCCGATAACATAATCCTTGTCCACCGCAATTTGTTGAGTTTGCGGCCACTGTCTAGGCTTGGACAAACTGGAGGTATCCCATACTTCGTGGTTTCTTCGGGTGGCGTGGCAGCTATGCATCGAAAGGGTGTTACAGCTGAACGTTTGATTTTTAGGCCACTGGATGAATTCAGGCAAAACTGTGTGAACAACTCTATTTCCTGTATAATTTCGCTTTGTTCTGGTAAAACCGACGAGGCTCGTGACATGAATAGACACTTTCTCAAAGGGTTGATTTCTTCCCGTTCTATCTTTGACCGTTATCTTGACCCACGCAACCTTGACTTGCCTAATCAACATGGCCTCCATCCCTAACCTCTTTCCATCAATTCGAATGTAAAAAAACGGCTGAATGAGAATACCGAAAGTAAGTAAATTCACGTCATTTTTCTGAGATAATGCTTCTTCGAGAAAAGACAGTAAATTCGTGAAAGTTAACTGATTTAAAGACCCCCCGAATAGTTCGTCAAAAAACTCTTCTTCATGCTCCCCGAAGACTGTTGTGGTTTTTGACACCATGGTTACCTGATTTGGGGGGACATTCCACCCCTAATCAGAGACCAAATTTTTCATTCCCTGTAATGACCACTCTTAGCTTGGGAGAGTGACATTGTTCCCAAAACTTCAAATCCTTCTCCCCTTCTACTTGTATTCTTTAGACCCGCCGGCTGTAACGCGGAAATATTATCTCATCAAGATTCTGTGCATCCTACTGAAGCCCAATTTGGTGCTTCATCGTTCTCCGGTTTGAATTTTTTTCACCCTTTCCTCTTGTCTCCAGAGCATTCTTCGATAAAATTAGATTAGCCGCATGTTTCATTTTAAATTTTTCTTCGGTTCGTTAGTTATTCCCTTATTCGGTTTATGAATATTCCGAGACAAGGCATACGTAACTTGGTTTAGTCGTGCACAGCCGTAGGCAGCTGGTGATTTCACATGAAAACATGTTTTCGTCCGGTCGGTGAGTGACAAGAAAAACCGGGACTTTTGTTAAACGTGATGTCTCCGAAAATCAATGCACAGTTTAGTCAACCTAAAGTTGGGTAGTACTTTCATTAGAGTTGGAAGTTGGTCAATGTGATCATGTATTCCCCTTGCTCGGTCCTAGGAAGTTCGATGACTACTCACCACATTGAGTGAGGTGTTCTTTGATAAAGTTTTATTTGGGACGCACTAACATAATCCCATCAAACTGTCCAGTTCACCGTCTCTCTCGTGCAATGGAACTTTCCCAGTTGAGGCACTGACCCGATAAACCGATGTCAGGAGAAGGTTAAATAGCGGAATATTGCCGCTTCTGAACAGACTACTGATATTTATGTGTGGTATGAAGGTTCGCAAGTTTCACAGCTGGATTCCTGTTCTAGAATTTTGTGTGACACGTTTCAAATGTCTGACTGGGAAGTCCAGACAGACGGTTCTGTTGAGCGACACAAGCACGAGACTTACTGAGTAGTCCGTTGGGCATAGCAGCGTGACGGCTTTTGACTTTTCATAGGTGCGTCTAGACTGCCCTGGTTGAATACTGTTAACACTT
>SJOL01002962.1:77361-89211 GCA_004794785.1 Opisthorchis felineus | reverse complement strand
GGAACACTCGAACCACCTGAGCTTTACTAACTACATGTTCGATAGTACACAATTTGTGCACAAATGTAACAACAAACGGGGGAATTGACGCTGAGCTAACGTGGTTGGCTAAGATATTAAATATTCCCAGGTGCAAATCGAACACAAAGCTTAGCAAGCATGAACGTTCTCGGCAAATTCCAGTCTGGTTTTTACAATGAAAGAGGCAACTATTAAAACCGAAAAGAGAGACTTTTGAATTGAAACAAATGTCCAAGAATGTCATAATACCGGTTAAATACTCACGTGACCAGTTGCGGTATTTAATCTCGACTGGTCAATCGATGGCTAATCCAGCCGTTTCGCGCTCAAAAAGACGGATTAATCAACTTGGTTTCTACTAAGCGTATATTTTGTGGCGCAAACGGTCACGACATATACTTTCTTATATTTTTAGTCTTCGCAAAATCGTTCCGCCTATTTATTTTGTTCCCGACACCCTGTTTTTAATTCCATTCCACCAAAATTTACGATACCGTCCAACTGACCTTGATGTTAAGCAGGCTTCCAAACTGAGTCCTGCTCTCACGTGATTTTCGATTGACAAAATAGTGAACAACGTTTTTTTGGATCCACTGATAAGAACAAAAAAACTCCATCAAACGTCGACAGAATACGTTGGTAGAACTTGTCAACCTTCTCACGCATTTGCAGTCTAAACTGCACATTAGCAGACGAGTGTTACTCAAGTGAAATTTTCCATTGAGAACTGAGTATATTGACCAAATGGGAAGATCAGTACGCTCATTGAACAACAAGCGAGGATGGTTGATCAAGTCTAAACGCTTTCCGTTCTTCACTTGCCGTGTATTCAATCAAACTTATCTGATACTAGGCTACCACTATGCTGCTGCTGCTGATGATGATGATGTGACAGCTTCTCCACCCATCCACAAAGGGATCAGGCGGACCCATTCCTGGAAGGCGAGTCACACCCACAACACTCAGATCTTTCGTAATCTCTTTTATATCCCCCCAGCTATGATAATTTCGTTTGCAGTAGTGTTTGCGGTTGGAGGTTTTAACAAACCCCATTTTACAAGGCTTAGTTTGAGCTTGATTTTTTTGCGTAGGCTGTATTATCTGGTTGTGCCCTCCCATCTTCTAGAGAGGTTTTGTGTAATTTTTACTCGTGAAAGGATCAGAGGGGGATAAGACCAACCGACTTCAAAGTGGTTTGATCAAAAGGTTGGAAAACCGGAGAGAAAGTTCAAATTAGTCTCTAAATGACCCTTTTTCTGATTTATCCCTATAAAAAGGGGGGATACAGATTTAATCGTAAGTTGTACAACCCGCCTTATTCATGGGGGGGGGGACGAAGACGTTTGTCATTTGCGGGACATCCCTTGTTCAGGTGTGTTACTTACTATTAACCTGTATGATCATCACAAACCTACCGAATACGATAAGGCGTAGGTTTGTGATAAATTACCTGCTTGACGTTGCTGTTAACTCAGCAAGAATACTTTCTTGTAAAAATGGCTGAGATGCACTCAAACTGCGCAAACCGTCATTGGGCAACGTACCTCACACTCAGTCGTAAGAAACTGTAATTCGGGTTAAGGATTCTCCTGAGCTGAAACAAAGATTTAACTGTCTTTTCTCAGTGATAATGAAGCACCTTTGGTTAACTGACCGTTGTATTTTTGTAGTGAGTTGCCCACATCAAACTAAAGGAGCGGACGAAGTTTGACGTGTTGGACCTTATACTTGGCCTAGAACTGTGTCTACATTCAACAGTTGTTCAAGCGAGCAAACACTGTCGTCAGGTACACCGGACTGTGAGTCCTCTCTCGCAGTAGCAGACAGGTTCCTGAGTTATCCAAGTTGTGCTCAGATGCGCTAACCAACTTTCCGACATCACCTCGACGGTGATACAATGGCGAAAATTTTTGGAGATTTCGAAACAACGATGCACTCTTCTGCTGCTTAACCCTCATAAAGACGTGAGAATAGACACCTAGTAAAGAGAGAGAAGTAAGGAGAACGGAGGGTGGGGAGTATCACCAACAGCCTTATGTGCCTATGGGGGACGAGCAAGAACCAGGTACCTACGTTGTGTAGAAGTGACGCACTACTCATAAGGTTGCTGTAAACTCTTTGACTAAGACATGAGGCAGCCTGGTACAGCACATTCAGTTGAAGAGAGATTCTGCTGCGTTTCAGATGAGTCTCTCGTGATAACCAAATTGTGTGCGAATGAGTGTAGTTGTCAAAATTCATGCACTTTGAGTTAAAGTAGAACAAAAGGTTAAAGGAAGCTCGGGGGCTGCGCCTACCTGATGAACCCCAAGAAGGCTCAGACCAGCGGTGGGCTGTCGAAGAGTTTTCAGCAGCCTCATGAGTAGCGTGTTACGTCTACGCAAGTTAAATGATGAAGCATGTTAGCATAAGTGTACAGTGACATGCAAAATTTCATCAAGCCTCAGTCTTGCTGTTCATTCGTTGTTTGCACTGAATGTGACAACCTTAATCGACGTTAGTTCGGTGAACTCATCCCAGATTTTCAAGAGAATAATTTATCTAGAACGTTAAAAGATTCGGTTAAGTTGTGACAACTTGAAATGTAAATTAAAAGTTGTGACCGATTCTTTGAAACTGTAGAAAACAGTGCGAGCCATACAATTGTTGTTGCCATGTTGCTTTGAAGGATGATGAATAGCATATGACGATGTGGCCGTTCTCCACCGCGTTCCTAACTAGCCCGAAAGCAGTATTTACACATTACCGACGAATAAAGAGTTTCGTATCACTGATGTGCAGAAGAGCACCCCCTTGGAACCGCTAATGACACCAATAAAAAAGGTTTCCTCGTCCTGCTTCAACTGCTTTGGAGTTTGGGACCTAGCTGTGGGGTTTTCGAAGGCGTTCGCTTTCTTTTCGGTATTTGACACACAGAGAGAGAAAGAACTTGGCCCGGTACTTCTGTGGGAGAGTATTCTCCAACGGAGAGGGTTAGATCCTTGGAGAGGATATAACGGAGTTCTGTGTCAGTAGTTTTTCAAATACCAAATCATATCGAAGAGTATACCGGTCTGTGAAGAGCAGACACGCTCCTTACGCGCAGTGTCCGTTTACATAATGGTTGTTTCATACTCGAATCATTAAAAATCAGTCTCTTCTTCATATATATTATGTTAAAAGTTTGGGGTGGAAAGAGGAGCGGCCACATTGTGGTGACTAATAACCTCGCTCCGTTGTTTTTGTCCAAATCCAATGCTGTTTGATTCATACTTTTCAGGTGTGTTACACTGGGAACTAACTGTTGGTAATTGATCAGGTGGCTGCTGATCTGTTCGCCGAGCTTGGCAATTGATTTGCAAACGTTTCGTCACCATTCGAGGAGACATCTTTAGTGCGCTGTTGGGTGGGTAGTCCCTCTCCTCGTGCTTGCGTTTATATAGTTTACAAAGAGCGGCTTTTTTTGCGCTGTAACCTGATTGGCCATTGGCAATCATCGCACTTCGATTCTGGTTGGTCCGATCAGAATCTGTGTTGCGTTGTGGTTTGTATTTCTTGCTTCCTACGGCTACGCCACCGTCGAAGTTGCCATCCATTATTGTGTCTTCCGAACAGATCAGCAGCCACCTGATCAATTACCAACTAATGCACCCGAGCTACCAATATTCCAACAAATTACTGGGAACTAACTGTCAAAACCATACGTTAGGTAAAGAAATGGCGTCTGCGATTTTACTTATTTGCACCGAGGCGAGGACAAGAGTTTGGAACAACTCTGCTGACAATTATCTGTGACGATCCTGTCGCAGATGTTGCACACGGTCTTTAATGGTGACCCAGATATGAAACGAAATTAATCTGTCGACCGTATAAAGGATGAGATTTACTTAGCTCTCAGACCTGGTGTTTGAGAAGTACTCAGTAATAATTGAATTGCAGTGACATTCTCACTCAAATGGTGTGTACGAATACCACTTCTAGTGGAAATTCTCTCGATTTACTTGCGGTAACGGAGACTATGAAGTTGTCCAGCTTAGGATAGTGGTTAAGCGGTCGGCCTGTTCTATTGTACTTTAGTGAACTAGAATTTAAAAACGATACGACCTTGAATGTGTTTATCAGGGCTACAATGTGGGTGAAACTGTAGTCCATTTCTTCCTTCCTTTGGCACGAGCCACTCAGGAAGATCGGATTGGCATCGTAGAATTACATTGTGAACGAAAATGTTTCTACAAGACTGATACCGGTCTGTCTGAAATGTTAAGCTCTAGGGAGTTTGACGGTCTAAAGCGAAAACCCGTGGTGTTTTTTCCCTTGTCGCGTAAGCATGTCCTACCCACCTCTCTTCTCACATTTGATATCGTTCATTCATTCTCATGCTTAATCCGGTATTCCAGTTTTGAAACTGTCTGTTTGACTTTCGTTCTCACAAATGCCTGTCTATTGGTCGCTGGATTAAGCAGCATTCGTGCGCCCACGTTGCACGTGTCTTGCTCCGGAACACTGAAACATTTTGGAAGTAACTTCACCGGTTCGCCAAGAAGCCAATCACAATAAGACAGGTGTCATATCGGGAAAGAATTGCATTAACACAGGCTGCTTGTCGAGGCATTACAACATGAATGAATGCTGACGTCGCTTTGGAAACGTTCCGGCTAAGCTATGAAGTACAGTACATTTACCAAGAGGCGCTTGATTTTCTGTAGCAGGTGAGTTTTTCATTATGCTATTTTGCCGCTCAGAGGTAATCTGACAAAAAAACAGCGCTTGGTAGAATCGATCCGGTTGCTTTTCTACTTGATATGCATTTTTCCGGAGAAAGGAAAATACGTAATATTTAGAATAAGATTCTTCTGTTAGTAACACCCATTAGCAGATTGGTGGGCTGATAGTTGTGTAAAACTGCTGGTCCATCCCGTTTTCAATTTGACATGGATATTGATTTTACATCTGCCATTCGGTGTGACGCTTGCATTTGCGAAGCCAGCCAACAGTTTGGCACGTGATACGAACCTTTGTTGTTGAGGCGGCTTGCCATCTTAACCGGCGTCGTGTCTATTGAAGTAACACATAAAACACCTGGATTTCGAACAGGTTTAATTCATTTCAAAGGTTCTCGGTAGTACGAGATGATTTCGAAATTTGAACGAAGATTTCCTTCTATAAATGAAGTTGACCTAAGCCGAAAATCCGAGAGGCACTGTGCATTTGAAATTCCCAAATCCTATACTACTATCAATTTATAGGTAACTCAGAGGAAAAATAAGGTCACATGATGAGTGTAACCTACATCTGAAGAGCCGACACTCGAGGAGCCAGTCAACGCGTGACCTCGTGATGTGCATTGCATGATTGAAGGGTGAATAGTGTTATATCCTGCCTGAGCACCTGTTAGTCACACTGCTGATCAGTCGCTCGTGATCGAATGATCGGTCCCAAAACTATAAGCTGCGAGTTCGAATCACCCAGGAGATTCGTAAAATCCACATTGCTGCTGATTCCAAATAAAGATAAGACTGCTGTACAGTGCCTCTCGGCTCCCCAGCATACGGCCACTTCACCTACAGGATGAAATATCTGTTTTAGATTTTTACCGGAAAAAATGATTTTTCAGAGTAAACTTCTTAGAATTCAATAATCCTCATCCTGACATCTGAAATAGTTACCTAGTTAAGAGAAACACGCCGCTACAAATTTTTAGTTGTCAGGGGGCTAATGGCCTAATTTTTTAACTTTAAGATTTGCAAGTCAGCAATCCAAAGCCTTTCAAATTCGTTGAGTAAATGTAATGCAAAGATTTTGTTAAAAGCGGCTATAATTAGCCGCAAGGATTTGTCAGAAAAGAGGGTTGTACTTTGGACTTTGGTTTTATGCCATTGACTTGGCTAAGGACAGCTTTCCTTTTAGAAAGGAAGCATTTTTTCCAAAATACGAAATGTGATCAAAAGTGGTATTTGATCGAGAACCAACCAATGACGCGTAGCATACTATCTATTTCAGGTTTAATTGTAGGGTTTGGGTGACACTGAGTCAGGTGTCTACTCATTTTCTCAATAACAGCAGTTAAGCAAAATTTACCTGGTGTTACTAGCTTAGCTTTGTTGATAGTGTGAGGAGATTTGGGTTTTTTGTGGAAATTTCGTGGCCACTCTTGGCCGAACGGTTAAGTGTTCAAACTAGTAACCAGGAGGTCGCGGGTTCGAGGCTCTCCAGAGTTTCGTGAGATGCGCAGTGCTAATGATTCCCAATAAGGATGAAACAGCTGTACAGTGCTTTTCGGCTTTTCAGCGTGGATTGGCTTCACTTAAATGGACGAAGTTTAGCTTTAGTTGACTGGCTACAGCATCAAATTCATTTTATAATCAGTCGTCATGAGGTGCACACAAACTTCTACCATATGGGTCAGTCAGGTGGTTTTTATAACCGAAAGCAAACTTGTCGGACAAGAAAACTCCCTTTTCACACAGAAGCTCAACTGATGGTCTTTCACCGCCCTCTCCCGAAAGGGTCAAATTTTGGGTGACGATACTGCAGATTCAGGCTTTGAACGATGTCTCAAAGTCGGAACCAGGTAGCTGCTGATTTGAAAGTACCTCACAAATCGATGTAGAGCTGTCGCTCACTAAACCAAACAAAAACGGTCAATCGAGATCACTGGATGTTTCCTGAGTTTCCCGGAGTTTCGGAAATAATTACGTTCCTAAATAAAGCAGTCCATGTTTAGAGAAATTCTGGTGAATTGGATACAATTCTGCTATAGCTGTCACGCGGAGATGCTTACTCCATAGACCTCACTGCAAAAATTTAACAGAAAAGGCTAGAAAAGAGTCTAAATTAGGTCGGCAGAAAAAGTTCAACTGTATCTTGTAGAAACAGGCTGCAAAGGGTTTGAAAGCAGCCGGAATACGAACAAAGTACCACAAAGTTAAAATAGTACTGTTCGCCGCAAGCAGTTGACAGAGAGAGAATATCCTCTGCAGGTGCCTCCAATCTGAGTGTTCAGGCTTTTGTAAAAAGGGAGATTTAAACCACGTTATCGAATGTAATCCACATCGTTTGCCGATTTCTTAAAAACAGGTCAGTAATGAGTAAATCCTACCACTAGGTTCTCTCTGCTTGAGGCAGGCAGTTTGCCGCAGTCCAACGAACATAAGCCAAGCAAATTTCTACTGAGACAGTTTGGTTGTAATTCTTGTGAGTTTGAAAATTATCTTACAAACCAACTGCTTTTTAGCTTGTGAGTTGATTGTCCCATTTTTCGAGAGCTAGGCCTACCTGATGAAACCTGAGCCGTGCAAGATTGATAATGGTCTGTCCACATATTTAAGCAACCATCCGAAACTGCCTATATATGAAATACTTACTTTCACATAACTCTCGTTTAAACAATTTACCTTCTGTCCTGGCTTAGTTATTCCGGTAACTCCACACCAAAGGACGAGGCATTAACACAGATTCCAGCCTTGTTGGAGCATATCACCAGCGTATATTCTCGGTTGTACCGGGGTTCGAACTTCGAGCATCTAACCTGCAAATCGAGCAACTTACTACTATTCCACTAACGCAGGCTAGGTGCACCTAACGCTTGGGCGATGTGATTGGTTTTCCCTAACTAAGGATGTTCGCAACGGAACTTCTAGGTAGCTTGTGTGCAAAAACTGTAGAGAAACCTATCGATTTTACTGAGTTCACAATTCCAGCAATTTTATGTACATATGTGTGGACTGGATCAAGAGCTCCGTTGTTGCCGATGAAATTACGCATTCGTATCATTTTGTGTCTTCATCGCATGCAGTTTTCTACAATTTCCAATCGTGATTTGGAGATTCATATTTAACCAAACTGAAGAATTTTCTTGAAATACGAACTCCAAATTTCACTATGGTTCTTTGACGAAAGAAATCAGTATCAGAAATTCGTCTAAACTACTGCCCGACAAAGTAATTTGTTGTAGATATCTTTTTGACAAATCAAGGTAATCACAATAGGTATGCACTTACAAACCCTACCAAGAGGTCTGACCTATGGAACAACATTGATTGGAAACGTTCACCATTTTTATCATTTTCAGTATACTTGTTAGTAGTAGCGTACAGAATCAGCCGAAATTTTGTTGTACAAGTAACACTGCGTTGAATAAATTACGTAGCTAAGTGCAATGTTCCAGCTATTTTTTCGTGGAAGCACGTATTAACAGTACACCTGTCGACTGCAACACGCAACAACCGGAAGTGAATACGTTGCTCAACCGTATAGATAGACCGAGGAAATACATTAGCACGATGACGTATTGGTCGATCCCAGTTCCATTACAGTACAACTATATGGGTAATCTGAATGGTAACACGGAATTTAGCACGGACTGTAGAACTGCTCTGACGCAGAAACTGTTTTTCAACACTCCAGTCAACAGAAAAAGGCTCATGTGACGCAAGAGTACAGTTTAACTCATTCGAAACACTAGTAACTGTGGAAACACACAAGGAGGTCATATCTGCTTATAGTACACAATCAATAGAAGATGGACTGTACCTCTTTTGAAGCCCCTGTCTTCGACACACTTTCCGTTTTTTTGCCTTTTTGAATCCCCAAGATTGAACGTCACCACATCATAAAAGTTGATTACCCATTTAAGAGAATTGGCTGATTGTCAACCCAAAATATCCATTACCACCAAAAAGACTGCTCTGTGGTGCCAACCAGTGTTTCCGGAAGTGATTGATTGATCGGTTGGCATGTTGATCCCTGAATCATTTGGTGTTGAACCGGATTCGACTTGAGAAAATTCTGGAACATCAAGATTCACCGCAAAATGACTCAATATTCTGACGGGATATGACTTTCGTTTTGTTGGAATTGCGTGAAACTCTTTTGCGTTTTGGCTGGAAATGATGACCAGCCTGAAGGAAAAAGGAAAAACTACCTTCAGGCGTAGTTGGTAGCTGACAAGCATGAACTAAGCAGTTACAAACTATCGGACAAGAGAACGAAAACCTTATTTGCTCAGAGGTTTGAAGGTCAACATCCTCAAGCATCCTCCAGGACTTACATGAACGTTGTTTGAATACTAAACACTGGTGGGTAGACACTGCAGAACGTTTCAATAGTGCAAAATCAGTCTTCTTCCAGATGCAGGGACGGCGCTTTAAACCACTTGGTCAGGTGCTACTTGCACGTTTCATTAGTAGTATACACTGTTGCACAAATAGAAACTATGTTCATACCTTGTTTGTTTCACATACATTCACGACGTCAGGCTCAACTGGAAGGGGTAATACTTGTGCAGAATACTGACAGAGCCGCGCGCCAAAGCTATTTGCGCTGAGCATAATTCAGCAAAACCAAGCTGACGGATGTTTAGGTTAGGAAAATAGGGAGTGAACTCCTTAAAGCGAACCAGGCCTTTAAAAGCCGCACGTTAGGTGACAAACAAAGCATCAAGTTTGAAGTCCTCACAGAACCAGGTTTGTTCAACGACAGAATGATATACAGTGTGCGTTAAAGTACAATCTATGATACATAATACCTACAATTATACACAACAAAATAT
Organism: Opisthorchis felineus; assembly: GCA_004794785.1. NCBI lineage: Eukaryota > Metazoa > Platyhelminthes > Trematoda > Opisthorchiida > Opisthorchiidae > Opisthorchis > Opisthorchis felineus. The sequence continues at coordinate 79,661 of SJOL01002962.1, read as the reverse complement.
AATGGCACATTGATAAAATCGTGAATGTACACTACTGAAACGGCGATGAACAGTATAGTGATACCGACCAGTTCAAGATTACTGCTGTTTTAATAAATCGAATATGCTGGTAGTAAGGTGGAGGGATTTGATAAATTTCAATGGACACTTCGTCCATCTGGCTTTTAGGCATAGAGTGCCTTTAGTTCTCTGAGGCAATCAAGTGAGAATTTAGTGATTTATGCACAAATGGTTGTGAGATTAGATCTATCACCGATACTCAACTCGGCTGGGTAGTATTCACACCAAAAGAGATGTGTTGCGGTGCATGTTGTGAAGACCGTTCACGGAAAACTCGGGTGACTGAAATTGACCAAAACGGCCGTAAAAACTTGCTGATGAGAGATTCGAATGAGCAGGGTGGGACGGTTCATGGAGTATACGTGAGTAAAATTGTGAACAGAGACAGAACAGAACATACCATGTAGGCAAAACTCACGCGTCGAAATGGAAATGAGGCTCGATCCAAAAAATATGAGTTTCAGGCTGCGTTTGAAATAGTCGTTGTTTTACATTCAAATCAACTTGCCAATCTCATTTGATTCTAGTCAGGCAACACAAAAATTATGCATCCGCAACAAACCCAGCTGTGGATGCTGACGAAAGGGAAGATCACTCAGGTTGGCCAGTGTTATGCACCAGTATGAAATTCAGTAAGCGATGAACGAATCTATTAAAAATCTATTGAAACAATCGGAACAAAATAATCTGCTACACGTTGAAGGAATTGCTGAAATGCTTCGAAGAAGATTACGCACTTTGAACAAACTGTTCGCCACTCTTCGAAATTAATTCCTCATCAGGGGACCACTGTAGTTCCTGTTTGGTTTTACCATCAAAACTGGAGCCAGTATCCTCTCCGGCGAGATGTTGTCACTTCAATATCTACACAAAGAACCCAAAGTGTTAGATACTATCAATTTGATTGCAAAAATCTGAAAAACACTGACACCATATGCCTACCTTTACAGGAAAATCACTGCTTTGGTTAACATTGGATCTTGAGTTCGATTCACCTATCCTGAATGACGGAGCATCAGTTGCTTGATCGATCGATCGCATCACGTGCTGCTATCGTTGCATGCAGATGGGCCGTGATTACCGATTTCATGAAAAGTCCTCAGCCCCTCTAAAACCTAGACAGCATCTTAAGAACCACACTGGATATTGCCTCTTGTCGCAGAACAAAGATTCCAGCAGGGATTAGGTGAGCAGACATTTGCGTAAAACCAAATCAACTTTAAACCGCCTCATAAATAGGTAGACGGGATCAACTAGTTTGTTGAAATGATCGGTAGACTGGCCATTCGTCTCTTTGATTTCCCGGTAAACCTTGATGAGAACCCTGACTGTATTGTGGCTACCAACTCTTTTTTTAAAATATATTTTTCGTGCTCAGCTCAAAATCTTCAAAGTTTAGCCCGGTCTATCCGAATTCCCCTGATTACTTAAATTAGTTTAGACGTCTGAGGTTAAATGCTCTATATCGCACAGTAAGCTGTGGGAGTGTTAATCAATAGTGCGGCCAAAATAAAACTGGGAACACCACTGGTCACGTCATTAGAAAATGAACCTTCTTTTGTTCTTAACTACTGAAGTACGCCATTTTGACATACCAAACTCACAGGAGTTTGCATGTTCTTATGCTTCTTCTCATTGAACAGCCCTCGTTTCTTCGATTGCCTGAAGAAAGGGTCCACCTTCACTGGCATCCCAGTGGCATTGACCGTTGAAAATGAAAATGCACATCAAATGGGAAAAGTTTGGAACCGATTGGGAAGTCATCGTTTCAGAAAGGCTTGGTAAAGAATCGGTAGTTTTTAATTGGGCAACGTTTCGCTTTTGACACAAGAGCTTCATCAGGCCAAGTGAGCAGGTCACCAAACTGGCCAGGTTATAAGGCAGACGGAGTACCAATCAGTTAGTCCTCCTCAGATTATCTTACTGGCTTAGTGTTGAGTGTCAATTAATGGTTTTTGTCGGTTGGTGTGGTTGCGAAAATCTTGAATTGATAGGTTGGAGGAGCTTCAAATTGGTTCTGATCGGCTCTTGATCCTTAATCGTCAGGTCGTCACTTCAGGGTGCTTCCATTGATGATTCGCAGCGGGTGCCACTGGTAGAATTTCCTTGATCTTCGTGGGACTGTGAGTGTTGCGACAATGTAGTTGGGGGGAGGGGAGCTAGGTAAGGTTAAGTGGAATCCAGATGATGACTACTCCCCCTTCTGATAATCGCACACCAACACGTGTTAGCTCGATTGA
>SJOL01002962.1:49240-62458 GCA_004794785.1 Opisthorchis felineus | reverse complement strand
TGAGTAGTTTCCTTTATGAAAATATCCTAAAAAAGAATTCATATGTATGTCAACAAGATTTTCCTATGGTCCTAGCGGGTCAAACCAACCTGACAAACTCATTGGCTTTAAAGCGCAGGCAGTGACACTATGAGAATACTCGTGAAGAACGCAGCACAAATATGCGCAGGTCATTCAAGTATTAGTGAAAATTTGCAGGAACACTGCTCGAAACGTTGGGTTGCTTCCGAAATAGTACAGTAAAGCACTCACCTATTTAGTTTACAGAGGGAGCCTAGGCAACCAAATGGTGCAGCTTCCTCTTACTCACCTACCGGCTAACGCAAAATGTGTTAGTGGCCAATATTTCAGTACAAGCCGCCGAAAAAACGAGCGAATGATTGTGTGAGTTCCGATTCTAGATCCCATCCTGAATGTGAAATAGGCCTATGCTGAAATGCCGAGAACTACTGCGTGACGTTCCCATCTTTGTTGATAGTCTTTAGCACAAACCCAAAGCCTTTCGGATAGAATCTGGACCTTTTACCAGCTGGAGGCGATTGATGGGCAGTGTGATCAACTTGAATTGACCTTTCTTTGATGTTCGCACCATCCTTGACCCATTCCGGAACGCCACTTGACAAAGCTTTTCGACATGATATGTTTCAAATGAGATTTTATCCTGTCAGTGAAGACGGCCTATGCTGAAAAGTCGAGAAGCTGTTTCAGCTCCACTGAGCATTATCACAAGTGTGCAACTTACGGAAGTTCACCAGGGAGTTTTGAACCCGTGACCTCCTGGTTAGTAGTTCGAACATCTCCTAGAGTATAGAACGCTTCGTTTCTAAATCTCATAACATGAAGGGTTGGTGCATCGGGAAACCGGAACACAGTAACCATTTTTATTCGTTTTTTCACAATAAAGCTTTCCAATAATGTATGGCTGTACTGTAGCTAAGCAACAGTTTTTAACATTGACGTTATGCCACCAATGATGCTGCAGTAGACCTGCCCATCGAGTTTGGCAATTAACTGTTGTGGACCACAGTTTCTTAATGCCTTCTCAATGCCGCGAACCCGAGTCTGGATAGCCGCTTGATAGCCTGATGCGTTTAGCCAAACCAGAAAGTAAATGAACGTGTGAATCAGCTGATCTATTGATCACTGACGCGTTCAAGCGTGTCACGTGCAGCCGAAAACGGGCTGTTTATAAAGCTGACGTGGAAAGTTGTAGGCGGGCCAAAAAGTGATACTAAAAATAGAACTCATCTGTCGAGGGCCAGTGAAGAATAACCAATTAAATCTGCCTCAACGAAAACGGTTATTCCATTGGCAGTTGTGTAGTCCAGTTACGTTCGGAGCTGGTTCTCCTAATATCTCCCCTTTGAAGTTGAGTAGTATAAGTCTTCTTCCTCGGATTAACTTAAATCTTTGTCACTGGCATTCTTCTGCGTGTCGTCCTTCGTGATTGTTGATACACAGGCACTTCTGGTAGCAGCTCCGCAACCTGAGTGTCGGTTGTCCTTCCTCTGTTCATGTCCAGGTGTTCTATCAAAATGTTCAGAGGCAACGCATTCAATCTCTGGGTGGGTTGTGAATAAGCTTCTTTTAACTGATTTGCATGACGAACCCATGTTTCGGAACCCACGTGAACATCATAGACGACATTTCCGACTCGCCGAGTGATTTTGCCTTGACGCCAGGATACGCGGTTACCATGATAGTCCTTTACTAACACGCTCTGTCCGATGTCAAAATGTCGCCACTTTGCACCATGCTTGCGATTATAGTAGGACTCCAATTTATGATTTGATGATGCCGCCTCCTCCTTTGGAGGCTTCAGAAGATCAAAGGTGCTCCGAGGGGTGCGGTAGAGTGGTGTCTCTGCAGGCGATTTGCCCTCCGGTGTGGACGGATTTGGAGTCAGGCGGTACATTAAGAGAAATTGGTGTAGGATGTTTGCCGTGGTTCCTTCCCCTTCGTAGAATTCACATGACTTTCGTTTGAAGAGTGCTCATCCTGTCATGGTACAATTATTCCGGTGGAGAGAAATGTATTCAAGCGTGAACACGTTTGCCTGTTTATACGTGACAGTTTAGATGTGTCCAGCCTGCACCGGTGGACTATTCCATGTCAGATGTCCGGAGTACAAACCCCGGAACGGCTAAACGTATGCACTGCTGATGAGCGACACTCGAGTCCAGTGTCCACCCCCCCCCCTTTGGTGTGGAATTGCCAGAATAACTGCACCAGAACAGGAGGAGAGTGACGTCACGAGATGCAATTCAAGTTTTCCTCCGTAAAACTAAACTCATACGTGTGGACTATTAGCCTGCTAAATTTGAATTGCTTACATGTGGGCTCTATGATCACTACAAGGCTTCCATACAGAGCAGTATTCCCCATGATCTGTTGGATGAATGGCGCGTGGATAGACAGTCTTCGAGTCGTAACGGACGAGACGATTACCTGTGCTTCATTTGACCCTTTATTTTGCGAAAACATTTGAAGGTTCCAATGAGCAATGAAAGGTCCTCAGCCTCAAACGTCATATTGCGCGTGTCCGTGGGAAAGATAGAGCATTTTAGAATCGCTGAATTGGACTGTGGATTAAATAAACCAACATGCCTAATATAATACTACTTATAAGTTTACTGAAAAATCTTCGACCGGTTTCGCCCTTCTTGAGGCTCATTGGGTGGGCGCAGTCCCTGAGTAATTACCAATCTTATGTTCCACTTGAACATCAAACTGTACGCAATCGGAGAAATACACTCATTTGCAAATTAAGCTGGTGTCCTTCAAATGTGTTGCAGAAAAGCTGCCCCACTTTTAAATTGGTGCGCCATCCAAGCTACCGTAAAATATTTTCCTGACATCTTACAGGAGAGTAAATTACCAGGCCCTTCGATGGAGCTTTGTAAGAACAAAGGTCGGTCGAGGAGGAATGATTCACATCAGATCGGACACGCAAAATCAAGAAACGTAGCAAGATTTGAACACTATCTAGATATATAAATAATAAAATGGACCACTAATCGTTTGGCCACGCAGTCAAATCCACGCGATTTGATATGAAAAGGCTAAAAATAACACGGAACCGTGGTAGGATGATGGAAATGACTCAATCACTGCCTAAACCAAGCACACTACTTATGAGGTTGCTGAAAACTCTGCAACAGCCTGCGACCACTTTCGGCCTTCTTGGAGTTCAGCAGGTAGACGCAGTCTCCGAGTTTCTGTCAACCTTAAGCTCTGCTTGAACCCTAATAGGATGGATCTTGACAAATGCTCTCTCATTTGCAAACAAATGTGTATTGACAGGAGACTTAATTGAATCCAGCTGAATCATTCGTTTATGTTGGTCTGTACCAACTGAACCATTAGGCATCCTAGCGCAGCACATTCGGCTGAAGGAGGCCACCATAAACGAGAGATTCAGTTGGACTCGGCTGAGTCACCTGTCAAAACCAAATTCCTGTGCAAACGGCAACATTTATCGAGACTCACTCACTAAGTCATCATTATAAACCTCACCACATAATTAGAAGTTTGTCCAAAAGTCCCCTCGTAAATCCACTACCAGTGTCTCGAAAGAAGCATTTTAGGTCAGCAGGTACGGCCCAACATCAAAAACCAAACCTACAGGTTACATGAATTCGCCTCAAGGAGGCTGACCTCTGTCAACGGAAGAGGAGAATAGGTGCGGCCAAAATACGTGACGCCTGTTCTCATCTTACGGCCCCGACCGTTTAAACCCCAAACCCCTATGAATGAACTGGCCATGCATGGTATGAGAGTCCACGTGGGATTCTGACTGATGATTTTCCACGTCTGTTCAGCTTCAAAGTCGAAGAATTCCTAGATTTTTGTGCCGTTGGCTTGCTGACCTCACTTGTTCTCAATTGGAATTCGATTTGGTTCAGTGCTTCTACGGGACGGGACAGGAACCCATTCCTGCTGCAGCGTTCTCTCCGGCTGGGACAACGCATGACAATTATAGCTGCACGGAATTGTACGGAATTGTATGTCGGAACCTGGAAGACCGAATAATATGGCTAATTTCCTTATTCATCAGGATTGTAAAACATTCCAACAGGGCACTATTCCCAACAAAAACCAATTGCTGTATGATCATCCATACCTCTGATGAGCAGTGTTCAGTAGCAACAACAATATTGTTTTGTTCTTCATCATCAGCCTTGATCACTATTTTATCAGAGTAGCCTAGGATGTATCATGGATTCTCATGGATTCTCAATGAACGCGCTGTCGGAATGACACAGGATCGCGAGAATCTTGACGTGATAACTAACTGCGTGTCACTCAGCTGACCGCGAAACTCAACATCGAATACGGAAAATACAGTTGCATGCATTAAGCTACTTGCGGTGTATTTTGAATGAATCATAACTCAGTTAGCGATAAGCACCCCCAAATAAGCTCACCGACATGTTGGTAAGTGAAGGCACACGTGGACGGCGCCATGCACGATAACGAAACGACAGTTGAATGAAGGAAAAGTGAGACCAATTATTCGTAAATGTTTGCGATATTAGATACATTTCTGCCGCCTACATACCAACCATTTTCTCAGTCACCTCTCCTATAGCCTCCCCTTTGCGCTTCCATCGCTCCACTGAGAATTTTGCATAGAAGTAATACACTACTCGTAAGGTTGCTGATAACTCTTCTACAGCTCACGATCGGCTTCGTCCTCCTTAGGGCTCATCAGGTAAGTGCATCCCCTGAGTTTCTTTCAACTTTATGTTCTACTTGAACCTGAGTTTTGCTCGCTCCAATTAGGTGCCGCAAGTCCCTATCCACCTCGAATTCTCTGACCCCTGTTTCGACTCTGATCTGACCTCTTTCATTCTCTCGTTACCCACCTTCTTTTTGTTCACTTATTTTGCCGCGCATCTATCATTGAGTCGAGAAGAATTTCATCTCTGAAAGGTTATTTCCTTGACTCTTTTCAGCTGTATGGTTGGGAGTACACCATGCACCAGCAAGCAGTTTCACTTCGTCAGAACAACTCAGGGACCTTGCTTCGCCCGAAGCCTAAACAGTAGTCATGGTAGGTGAGGTTCGTTTTCGCAGTTTATAACAAATACACAAACTTTATTCGTTGTGTGATCGTCTACAAACTTGTTGAACTCAGTCTTGAAGCCGAGTGATTACTTGGATCATGGTACTGGACGAATAATCCTGCGCATGTCCTAAAAAGGAATCAGCAAGGAACTTGTCATTAGTTGACACTCCTTGGTTGGAGAATTTCCTCTAAACGGGATCAAAGGTCTGGATTTCATGATGAAAAAGATGTACTTTGAGTTGATGAAACTTGGAGTAAAGTGTGTTGACACCTGAAAGGAAACGAACAGATGCACTACAGCATCTACTCAATATTACCTGAAGTCCGGTTCAGGTCAGCTTCTCAGGGGGGAGGACATAGCCACCGGTTGTAGGGAGGAGAGGCTGCAGGCGAAGGATAAATTCATGCCGGACCAATGACATGGGCTAGTTGTTACAAGGTGGTCCAAGGGTGTCTCCTGCTTGTATTTTGAACAAAATGGGTCCACTCACAAGAGATCGTTTAGTGTGTTTTCTTGACAAAACACAGTAGTGAAAGCTCTTCGACAGTCCATCATCTTGGGACTCATCCAGCTGGTGCACCCCCATTAACCTTGTATTCTAATTGAACAACAAACCGTTAACAACTGACGAATGACACTCATTTTCAAATTGCGTTGGTGCTGACGAGAGACTCGAGTTAATCTTTTGTTTATGATATTCCTCAACTAGTGGGTTGCACAATGGCCGCTTCGCGTTCCAGTTGGGACGACATTCGAGACGGAACGCAAGGAAAACTCCTGGACAGCCAACTACAGGTTTTGCCGTACCTGAGGGTCTTCAGGTAGGCGCTATCTTCGTGTGTTCTACCTAGACGCTGAATTGTACACAGTTGGCGAAGTACATCCATTAGCAAAGCATTCAGCGGGGGAATACCATAAACCGGAGATTCATCTAAGAGTGTAATGTACCAGTTTAGCGTGCCCTGACAGGCGTCCATGGACATTCCAATTTGGCCAGACTATAAAAAAGATAAGTGTGCACCCATATGCGAAATTTCACTGTTGTTGCTGGTGTCTAGACCTCATCAAGCAAACCTTACCGCTGCATTGCCTGTTATTTTAGAAGGATGCTTAATCTGATGGAAGATGTTGAGGATGTTTTATACAAACAACGGAAAATTTCAGTTCCTAGTGGGATCCATCAGCAGGATTGATTACTTGGCGCGTTCACAGAACATAGCTTCAGCATCACGATTCCGTCGACTAAACTTGCGCGCAAGGTGTGTAGGACTGTAAAGACGCAGTACACTACTCATAAGGTTGCTGAAAGCCCTTTGACAGCCCACAACCGGTTTCACGCTTCTACTTCGGGCTCCTCAGGTAGACATGGTCCCCGAGTTTCCGTCAACCTTATGTTGCGCTTGAACCCAAATCGCACAAAATTCAATTTATACACTCATCTGTATACAGATCTGGTTTTTGATGGAGACTCACCTGGAACCAACCTTAATTTCTCGTTTATGATGTTCTCACTGACTGATTTGGCTTGCTCTGGTCAGCCCGTACGTTCAACTTGTTAGGAATCTGACCATCAGAAATTTTACAACCCGAACAGTCATGTACAGTCGGCTACTTGACGAGGCTGATGGAGAAGCTGGATAATCAACGTCTCATATGTGCAAAAAGCTTACACAGAAAAGGCATCATAAAGGGGAGAATCAGGGGCTGTTTGGCAAAGTTCCCGATTCCCACCAAGTTAATTGGCAGGAGTGGTGTGCAACTCCGCTTACGCAAAGTTTGGCACTCAAGTGAGACAGAAGGTTGATAGAAACTCGGTGGGTCCCAACAAGCCCAATACAGCAGTGGGTTCCCGAATAGTTTTTATCAAACTTATGAGTGAATTTGGGCCTCGAAACACTCTGTTCATCATTCATGGGGCACAAATTTAAGATTGCTTTAGACAGCATCTTTACGTAACTTTGTCCTCACATACAGAAGGCTACCAGTAATAATCAAACAGTGACACTTGTTCAGCTGTAGAATATTTTTGGTGCATAGCTGCCATACCAACCGAAGGAAGCAGGAGAGCTGAGCTATTGCCAGGCTGTTCAGGTTGAAAGGGGCAATCAAGATGTAGAGGTCGGATTCGAACCACGAATTTTCCGGTAAGTAATTTCGCACTTAAGCCACTGCGCTAACTCGAGCTCAGTGAAACGTTTAACACCTCTCATAAAGTACGTCGTTGTTGTGCACTGCACTTTCGGTTTGCAGTTTGGGCTGCAACTATGTACGAAATAAATGTGGTCTGAAGGTTCGAACCCTTCACTTTTCAAGTACCCTTGAAGAGATGGTCACCGCAAAGTGGTAATTTAGCAGTAAACCCGCAGGTCACTCCTTAAAAAACATAAAATCTGAAAAATTTTACATAGGAAAATTCCAGTTCTCTGAATAATAAATCCATGAAAACAATGAAAGTTACTTTTCTAAAAACTGTTTATTCTTTATTAAACGATGCGCTTCACAAACAAAGAACTTTATCAGAACCGTGGTTGGAAGAATGAATCTGGATGAAGGATTATTTACTCGGTTAGCACGAATGAGAATGGTGCTCCCGAGGAACCCGGTTTCAAAGAGGTCCTTTTAGATTGTGCAACTTGAAAAAATAAAACCACAGTATCATAATCGATGTACGTGAAAATCAGCGTGAAGATATTACTGGTTCTCCTCAGTGTGTCCGGGGATCTGGACATGCTAAAGATATAATCTTGATGCCTCAACATGAGTAATGTTATTGTCATTGTATGCTTAGATAGAGTAGACCGGGTCAGCCCTGGCAGATGCTTTTCAGAAGCTCGGTTCACTTCAGGGAGTTTTGGGTCCTCGAAAACTAACTAGGTGCTTTGAAGACGGTAACAGCTATCACTGGTTTCACTTGTAGTAATTGCGTTGTGGAGCTTTCCTCATCCCGACCAGATGAAGACTTTTCTTTCTTACATGACTCCAAAGTCGGGTTTCCGCGGTCTTCTGCGTTACACCATAAAATCAGACTTCCGTGAAATGCCTGGTCATATCATTGATTTTAGGGGCAAATCAGATGTCCGGTTGTGAGCAAATGTGTTGCAGTGGGGTAAAGTTCATAAGGCTTATTTATTTTCATGTTCTTTTCCCATTATTTAGGACATCTAACATGTCGAGGCTTTTGCTGACGTAGAAGCCGAGCTAAAAGTTGACCTTTGCTCACTTGTCGGTAAATTTTCCTGTCCCATTATACGTGCACTCCATTGCTCTTTTTGGCAGACGAACAAATTCAACTGGTCCTCGATCCGGAAGTTCATGATTATTTGATTCCGAACAACGGATTAATCGGATTCCGAATGGCTGTGGTCTCCGATTTCAGTGGACTAAACGAGCCTTCAGTGTACACATTTGTCGTCGGAACAAGGTTTCACACATTGATCGATGTTCGGGTGAGTCAGTCAGCAGGATACATCACAGGGAACTGAAGCTTTGGGAGAAATTTGCATCCGGAATGTTTCGGGTTTCAGACGTGACGCAGTGCACTAGAGTAATAGTACGTAGGCCAAACATAGTTGTACGATCCAGCCTTGGACGTAACCTCCCCCATCACCTTCATTATTCGGCAAGGTTGCATTTAAACCAAAATCTGAAGGTTCATCGTCGATTGAGTTCTGTTGACCAAATATGAACAACAAACGAGTGTATTTTTTTTTACCAAAAAACGCTTTTTCCAAATCGGGGAAATTGAAAAATCTACATTTTGCACCAGGAGTAATTCTCGGTTGTGCTTCTGTCTCAATGGAGCTTCGTGAAACGCGGCTGGTCGATTAATTACACTTGACAGTTGTCTTGGGGCGACAAACACGGTTTTTCGGGATGATGGGGGAACAAGATGATGATATTGCTAACGTTGTCCAGTACAAATGATGCATAGGTGGTATTTTGTTTTTCGCTGGTTTCGAACATCTACGAGATACTGTTAGGCGAAATGCTTTCCTCCACCTGGAAGGCTCCACAGGAAGGCGCAAAATGATGATTTAGCATTCCTGGAAACTCTGTCGAGCTCCAGAACCGGGATGCAGCGCAATGCGTATCGGAGGCCAATGTGGATCAGACAATATCCACATTTCACCAGCCTCATACTTGTCGCATAACACCGGGAACTGAAAGGGATTTCGCTTGATGGAAGTTATATACTTTCAGGCAATAACCATTTCAACTACAAGTTATTAGGAATAACCTGGTATCTAAAAAAAATACTTCAAAAGTCTATTGAGCGGCTTATTCGGTGGAGGTCAACCCACCGCAAATATCTGATGATTCTGAAGGAAGAAGTCCCTATAACCTCAAAGCAGTTTACCCCAAATCCGATACTAGACAGAAGCCGAGTTCGGCACCTCATTGCACCTATCCAATGGTACAATGACAGTAAGGTCACGTGCTAGGACTTTTTTCAAACTATACTCAGTCAGCCTATCCCACATGTTTAAATTCAGTTCGTCTGTGGCATAATGTATCGGCAGGACTGACGTCAGGTCCTGAAAAGTGTGGCGGAATACATACCGGACAAGAGGACCAAATGCCACGAGCCGGTCGTACGAACAAGGAATATGACCTCTTCGATCGAAAAACATATCACAACCGGAACCAATTGAGAGCGACTTTGAGTCAAATCCAGCCCCATCCTGGTTGGCAAGTCTAAGAACGCTCATCGTTTGTCCGTCCATTCTTGTTAGAGTGTATTCAGCAATTTCAGTGTATTATCCTGAGTCCAAGGTAGAATTCTGGTCTCCATCACTGTCTTTCAAAGGTACATAGTACCTGAGGTTAAGACGAGATGCTCATTGAGCTATGGATGCAAGTCAAAAATTAACACAAACCTGCTGGCCACCTTTAGCCAATATAGAACTTTAGACAACGGAGAATTACTCATCTCCTTGAAGTGTGCAAGTCGGATTTATGTCGCATCTATGTGAAAATTGGTCGTTTGTTGCTAGGCCCTTTGGAAAAAAATAACCACAAAATTTGGAAGCATTGCGTCCGTTCCTGTGTAAACAATATGTGGAAGGACGAATCACACTGAGTGGAATCTGACTACAGACCTAAGCTTTTGGAATTCGCAGAAATCTGGGAATCCGTTGATATTCCACAGGTTATTTACCTTGCAGATAGTCATTTAACTGGGTTGGTTCTCCAATGGTGTGAAAGGCTTCTGACTGCTAGTCAAAACAACCTGGATTAGATACTGTCATTCTAGAGATTGAAAACAAATGTGTCGTCCTTCTTCAAGGACAATCAAACTTTGCACACACACACACACACAGTTGCATGAATCTCATCACACGAAATCGAGGATGTCCGTACACATTAAATGTGAGTAAGGTTAATCCGTCAGTGGGGTGGGTACAGTTCATCTCTTGCAATGAGTTTCCTGAGCAGAGTGCCCTTTCTGTCTGCAATCTGGTAAATACCTTTTGATTCAAGTAGTACCTCCGTCCCCCCAAGTCACTTTGTTCGAAAAACTCCATCTCGACCCACGACTACTTTACTGCGATTACTTAGGATTGAGTCAGAAATCGACGCACTATGAGAACTTATCCCGACTCTCACTGAATACAATTTTGGATGAATTTGAGGCCCATAACGGTCCCCCAAAGCAGACGGGGCCAGGAAATTCGAGGCGAAATAGTTTGGCACATTTCGTTTTGAATTCAGCGTTCAGTCCGTTCTCCAAACACGGTTTCCATTCGTTTGTCCGCTACTTATTTTGTGTAAAAAAGTGGAAAACACTCAGATATTCTGTTGTGCAACTCAGACGAGGTGAGATCCGATTTACTGGCTACAGTTGGCTCAAGAGCACTGTGGGGCGAAATCAGAAAGACCATGTTATGACATTTCACGGAGAGCGAAAGCTGCGCAACTCCAGTTGGGTAGCGCAGGGTTAGACAGCAGACCAGTGTCACCTGACCTCAAAACTTGCAGTTGGTTTCAAAGAATGGATTCGGACAAGCTGTGAAACCGAATGTGATGGAGTAATGAAGAAACGGAATCCAAATGTGTGATCTCATGAAGGCAGCTTAATAGAAGCCAGTATCCCAGTTTGCTAAATACTCCCTGAAGTGGAGCTGATCACCGTGAGTTCCGATTCCGAAATCCGAAGTGGAGAGGTCTTGAACAATTCGGTGAGTTGCAAATTTAGACTGGCAATCTTTTGAAGAGGATAGATTTGTTGTCCAGCATGAAGAAAAACGTACATTATGCAGAAGTATCTTCGAATAGAACCCCGAAGAATATGGTTAAAAGGTTACTCCATTTGATTCAGTGTTTAGTTGTGTCATTTTGTTGAATTGGAAAATGCCCATGAAGGTTTGCTCGTACGGAACTGTTTTCCCTTGAAGTGGCCCCTTGGGTGATTGCTTTGAATGACTTTTGCTGCGACGCTTCTCTGTCTGTCGGAGCCCTTTCAGCCAAAAACAGCTTCCACCCACTGTTTCATCGCAATTGGGCAACTCTTCGCGACAGAGGTCCAAAAAAAGCAGTATGTCCATTTCCCTTGAAAGGTTCAAAATCCTTTAACCAAAAAGATCGTTCAAATATGTACTGAATCTAACTTGACATCATGATAATTCCTCCATTGATTTGCCTACTCTGTCCATGTACTTTTGATCTCCACTTGTTAATCCGTAACCGCCGCCGCAAAGGCCTCTACATCCGACACTGGCATGTGAATGTGCGCAGCTGACCCACCTACCCATGCGTGTTCGTGCCACGTCTGCTGAGGCTGCCCTGCTTTGTTCGATCGTGATTTCCGTGTGATCGCACCGCCAATCAGAATCACAGGACTAGCCTCGGAACAAACACACCACACTACGGATCCAACATGCTTCTCGGCGCTGTCTGGTGCACGGACGTTGAGACCGCATTGCGGCAGTCAGTAACAGACTGGCGCTCGTGTTGACGCCACGAACGTGGACAACTTGCAGTAAAATTCTGCTAACTTTTGTGTAAATAGTACCGTAGACTTTCGGGATCGTCAAATCTACACGCAACTCAAAGTTCAGTGTCGGAAACCTCAACAATATGATTTCGATTAATGCGTCTTCCAGAAAGATATATTTCTGAATCAGACTTGCATCCTCAAAATACTTGCTCACGTGCTGTAGATTGTTCATTCAAAGTCTATATCACTTCCTTGGATCGATTACGACCTTGGCATCACAAGTGGTTTAGTTTTTTGTTATATCTTGGCCGTCTACTTATAATGCTCATATCTGCCTTATAGATGCAGAAAGAACATGACAACGGCTGTCGTTCGTCGGTTATTCAAGCCGCAGGTGTGCATGGTCATAGTGAGGAATCTGGTGAGTACTGCTCAGAAATTTTTTGAACGGCTTGATTGGTATCACCACAGCAGAGATGGCATGAATTGTCACAGGGGTCGTAGTTTGACTTCTAGCTGATAACTTATTCCGAATATTTGCTTCAACTTTTCCGTTTGGCTATGAGCTCGATAGAGGTCAGTGGCTAAGTCCCGAAATTACTGACCGGAAGTTCCGTGGTTCGAACCCAACCCCGGCATCTCAACTGCTGCTGCCTGGGCTTAGACAACCTGGCAATATTTTGGCCCTCGCGCCTCTCTAGAGTGGCACGGCAGCTAGGCACCGAAATGATGCTATGGTTGAACGATTTAGTTACTTGCTTATTCGTTTTTTTGTTGACTTTTCTAGAACTCTCCTTCATCCATAATACGCGAATTGATTCAGTTTGTCCTCTGAGTTCGTTTCTAATGGTCGGTATTCATACCATATTCGGTAACCGTTTCTCTTGGGTTCTAGTGTGCAGTTCCCCGTTGAGATTCCTCCCATTTGAATGCTTTGTAATTTGATCTGAAGTAGACAATGTTTGCAAGAAATACACTCATTTGCAAACAAATTTGGTTTTGCGAGAGACTCACCTGGAACCCAGCTGAATCTCTCGTTTGTGATGTTTCCATGCAACTGAATGTGCTGCACCAGGCCGCCTCATGTTTCAGTTGCCACGATATTCGAGATATCGCGATACATGTATATTCGTAATGCACTACTCATAAGGTTGCTGAAAATTCTTCGACAGCCCACGACCGGTTTCGCCCTTCTTGGGGCTCATCAGG
>SJOL01002951.1:75766-159266 GCA_004794785.1 Opisthorchis felineus | reverse complement strand
GCGTGCTTATCACAAAAATTTGTCTCCGTCAGAGTTTCCCATTATCATTTTCTATTCAACGTAGTCGAGCTCGTTCTCAGAACAACCCTTTCACCGCCTCGGATACTGAACCACCTGTATCGAATTGGCCCCAATCCAAGATACCTAACTTGAATAGTGTCACTATGTTTCAGAATGCACTTTGCACCTCCAAAGTGCACTGCTACTCCAGGACTGGTTAAAAACGACAGGATCTGGTCTTGACGTTGTTGTGTATGACGGGGGATGGAGGGCAGCGACAATCAGATTAAAAACAAAGGAGACTGACGGCCCAGAAGCTAGGCTTTATTCATCCAAAACATTGACACTGCGATCTAAAATGAGAAAAAGTGACTTAGTGGGGAACGGTGCAACGCTTTGAAAAACAGAGCGAATATACAACATTCACCGCCCGCAGAGATAAGTGCTCACAGGAGTTCGCATTATGATTGAATAATGTCAGAACTCTCTGTTGCGTAGGAGAAATACGGTCGTGTCCGCTGTTGTTGTACAGCCAACGGGCGTTCACAACAATTCGACCTTTCCGAAGCAGAGGAGTCAGATAGTTCCGGCGTAATAAACGAATCGGTATTAGGGTACGATTGCTGATATCCGGATACTGGAGCATACTCGAAATTTTTGGAAGGCGCCAGGTGACTTACGGAGACCGGGCGAGCTGGCTCAGTGGTTAGAAAGCGAATTTACTGACCGGAAGGTTCGTGGTTCGAACCCTACCTCCGCCTCTCGACTTCCCCTGTCTAGGCTTGGGCAACCTGGCAGTATCCCAGCGCTCGTGCTTCCTTCTGGTGGCATGGCAGTTAGGCACCGAAAGGGTGCCACATCTGAACGATTATTTTTTCTTCCATGCTGTTAGGGTGTCGGACATATGCGTACTCAAGGTTACACTCCAGCAGCCTAACCTCTTCGATTGCGGCGCCGCACTTCGAAGACCGTGTATTTATTCGCATTAGAACTGGTCCTGGCGACTGCAGATTTTCGATTATGATGAAACATTCGCTCGTTAGGAGTGGCATTGGTGGCAGGGCACAACAAAGAATGAATCGAATTGAACGCGTCTTGTAAGACGGTTCCCAATGACAGATTTGAAGATCTTTTGATCGCAGTGAAGCATAATAGCTTTCCACAATGTTCCGTTTAATCCCTCCCCTTGGGTTGTATGGAGTAGTCCGATTGGGAAGGACGCTTTTTCATGAAAAAATGACCTAATCTCATCCGAAATGAATGATGAATCACAATCCGAATGCACGAAACTGGGCAGGCCAACTGTAGCGAAGAGCGGCACAAGGCATGATATCACCGTAGACGAACTTATCTCTGGACACGGATAGGCGAACGGAAAAAGGGAATACCCGTCTACGATCTTCAGTAGATATTTATTTCGAGTCGTCAAAGGCAGTGGTCTTAAACTTTCGAACGTTTGTGTGGCTTTAACTCGGCACACAGTGACATTGTTTAATGACAAGTCGGACGTCCTGTAGGGAGAATAGGAGGTTCTTGGCACGAACGAAATGCATCACGCGTGTCGCTTCAGGATGGCGCAGAGTTGCATGTAAGTGTTTTAGATCCAGTTGAAGTATTCGAACAGACACTGAGAGGGTGTGTCAGCGGCTTTGTTTTCGGTGCATGGTCTGTAGGTTACTTCAAAGAAAAAGGTGACAGCTCAATCCGCCATCGTTGGATTTTGTCGTTTTTTAATTCCCCTTTTTGTTGTGTTGAATACTTGGACGCAACGGACCGCTGATCGGTTACAATCTTGAAATGGGTCTCGAGTAGATAATGCTTCCATTCGCCCACTGTTCGACAATTGCACATGCTTCTTTCTCAATAGCAGAGTGATGTTTTCACTGACAAACAGTGAAAACGTGAGAAGAATGCGACCGGCCTGCCATCTTGATTGAGTGTAGCGGAAATCACAACATCCGACGCATTGGTTTCGAGTATCAGAGGTATTCTCGGATCGACAGTAACCACAGCTGCATCCACCAACTCTTTTTTGAGACTTTCAAGCGCTTTTATAAGAGGATCATGAACTTCGAAAGTTGTATTGAGTGATTGGGTAGATTTTGTAAGAGAAACAGCTTATCCAACGAGAATAGTACACGAACCAGCCAACTACACGTTGAGACTTCATATCCTTCGGAATGGGCAGCTCTTGCAAGACTGTGAAACGTTCACGGTCTGGTTTGATGATACCTTCAGTAATTTCATAGCCAAGTAGTCTGAGTTTAGTGGATATTGTGCTTTTATCGTCATTTAAGTAAAGGCCGTACTTTTTTGCTAAGGCGAGAAAACGATGGAGTTTTCGATCGTGTTCTTGATCCTTTCCAAAAACGGTGACGTTATCCACATAGGCGTATGTCCCAATAAGTTTTTCACAGAGTATTATGCCATTCATGACCCTTTGAAAGCACGCTACTCCATTCGTTAATCCGAACGGTGCTCGGCTAAATTGATAAGGATTGTTGCAAGCCTCAAGAGCCGTGTAGATTCTGTCACTTTCCTTAATGGGTATTTGATGATACGCACTTTCAAGACCAAGCCTGCTGATAATGCGATATTGGGCTATTTTATTACTCACATTCTCAATTCTGGGGAGCGGATAAGCGTGCAGTTACGTAAATTGGTTTATAGCTTGACTGTAGTCAACAGCTATTCGTTTCTTGTCACTCGTTTGTCTTGACGAGCACTTGCACTCTTCATGGGGACTTAGAGGGTTCAATGATTTGTTGATCGAGTGAACACTTTACTTCTGAAGCTATGAAAGCCTCGTCTGCAGAATGTCGTCTGGACTTTAAGGCAATGGGCTTACACCTTGAATAAAGGTGCGCGAACAACGTGAGAGGTTCTATTTTGCCAGCCATTGGACCACAAAGTGAGAAAGGTTCATCACCGTGAATGAGATTTTCAGGGATTTGTGAAGCTTAAGAAAATCATATCTCAATGGAGTATCCACACAGATAACGTAATACTGCAAACCTGAAAGCGAGATACATGTTTTGTTTATGTTGCCATGTTAAAAACAGTGCCCAAGTGTAAAGTTTTTTTGCTGGATGGATGCCAAAGTGATCTCAGATGATGACGGTAGTATGGTCCACTGATTACGATGGACTACATTTTCGAAAATGAAACTTTCTGAACCACCAGTGAAAGGAGGAAGACCCTTCGTTGCGAAGTCATTTATTAGCAAACACCAACCAAGCAGTTAGAAGCTATTGGACAGGAAAGTAAACGTCTCATGTGCACATAGTTTTTGGAAACTGAACATTCTCACGTGTCTTCTTGAACTTTGATGGATATTCATTGACTATTACATAATTGTAAACGAACACTGCAAAGCAGTTTCACAAATTCCGTGATAAACTTCGCCCTCCATTAGACGCGGGGCGAGCTTCGACTCGACCACAGACTACTCGCATGTCCCATCAGTAGCCTACGCCGTCACATACATGCATTCATGCCATCGATTTCCATTTGCCTACTTTAGGTCGGCCCCAGCAGCTGGTCCATTCAGAAGCTCTTTGGGTGTATCATGCCATTTTCGCAGCCGAGTACCGTTTACTCTTTTCGATCCCCGACCGTCCTGAGTTGTATAGACGTTCCCCCGACGGTCGGTAACGACAAGCGGGCCTTACCACCGACTGCCGAGCTTCCGCGGCCCCAGTTCGCTCTTTCCGGGGTTCTGATGATCGTTCCACTTGACCTTCGCGCCTATCCGGAACGGTCGTGCATTTCTATGTACCCTTTTCTGTCTAGTCCTCTCCTGAACGGCGGTCAAGTTTTCTCGAGTTTTCCTCCTTTCCTCTCCTAGCTCCTCCGGAGACAAGCGTGTTGTCGGCTACAACCCAATTTCCTGCTCAACTGGAAGGCGCTGATGTCAACCGTACATCAGCATGAACGGGGACTTGCCTGCGGTTGGCTGTATCGACGCACAGCCAACAACACTATCGGCAAGTTCACTTTCCAGTCACCTTAGGCCGCCAGCTTCCCCTTAGTCGCTCGGTTATTGTGTTCGGTTAGGCCGTTTGTTTGCAGGTGATAGGGTGCCGTCCTTGGCCGTCTGATGCCCAACTTCTGCAAGCAACTCCCAAACTCTTCACTCTCAAAGCAAGGCCCCTGATCCGTTAGGATCATTTTTGGCACCCCGTGGTTGGCCACGATGTGGTGCATTAGCATTCCGCTGATCGTCATCGCCCGTTGATTTGGTACGGCTGCCACCTCGACCCACCGCGACTGGTGTTCTATCATTATTACGATGTATTGATTTCCGCTGATTGTCACCGTAAGGGGACCCATAACGTCAACAGACCATAACTCGCCGGTCTCTGGTACAGGGATGGGTTCTATTGGGTGAGTTGCCCCTGTCGTATCCTCTTCCATCAGTTGATACCGCTTACAGGCCACCACATAACCCATTACCTCACTTCTCATCCCGGACCAGTAGGCCCTCTGTCGAAGCAAGTCGTATGTCTTGGTGCACCCTGTGTGTGCCATCTCGTGGCATCCGACGATCAGCTTCCGTCTCAAGACGCGATGTATCACAGACAGCACAACATCAGAATCGGTGGTGTTCCAGGATATTATGCCAGCTTCACTCAGACTCAGCCTATCGAAGTGACTCCGGAACGTCTCCACTTCTTTGTCTTCCTCCCCGTTCTCAATACTCCTTCAATCCAACAAGGTGGCTGCAACCTTCCGTAATACAGGATCCTGCCGCTGTAGTTGCACCAACTTTCAGGGATCCATTTTGACGACGAGGCTATTGGCGCCAATCATGATCTTCAGGGCCTCATCTTCAGCCTCTGGTCTTGACAGCCAATCAGCCAGGTGATTCTCCTTTCTTGGCACGTGTCGGATCGTGAAATCGTATTCTTGTAACCGGAGTGCCCAGCGCGCGTGCTTTCCGCGAGGATCTCTGGTGGTCCTGATCTACTCGATGGGTTTGTGATCGGTCTTGACGTGAAATCTTTGTCCCAGCAAGTATGGCCTCCATTTATCCAGGGCCCAGACGATCGCTAAATATTCTTTCTCAATAGTTGAGTACTTTGCTCCGCGTTAGTCAGGATGAGACTGGCATATTCGATGACCCCATTCCTCTGCTTTAGGACTGCACCGATACCGCGGTTACTAGCGCTCGTCGTAACAGTAAATATCTCCTCGACCCTGGGCAGTTTGAGGTTCAGTTGCTGATCCAGCATCCGCGCTTTGACACGTTCGAAGCCCTCATGCGCTTCTCTTATCCATTCGAATTTGTGCTTTTGATGCAGCAAGTCGTACAGTGGGACAGCAACCGTGTTGAAATTCTTGACAAACCGGTTGTAGTATGCTGCTCGTCCAAAAAACTGCCACATAGACCGCTTCGAATTGGGGACTGCACAGTCCTGGATCTTTGCCAGTTTTTCTGGAAGTAGGCTAACCTCTCCGTGACCCACTTTATGCCCGAGCAGTGTCACCGAACTTCGAGCGAGTTGTATCCTGGCTTCATTTGTCCGCAGGCCAGCCTTCAGAATACGCTTCAATACGGCTTTCAAGTGAACTACGTGCTCTGGTTCCGAATTGCTATACACGGCGATATCGTTTCCGTGCACGGTACCATTCTGTAGTCCCTTTGTTAAACGAAGCATCAAGCGTCTGAATGTGAATGGTGCCCCCGACAGACCAAACGGCATTCGTCCAAGTTGATATTGGGTGACCCCAACCGTGAACGCGGTTTTCTCCCGGTACTCTGCTTTGATAACTAGTTTCTGGTATCCGGAACGCAAGTCGAACACCATGAAATATCGGGGTTGCTGGAGCGAATCGAAAATCTCCGCAACTGAGGGGACAGCTGCGACCCGACTGGCGGTCAGTTAATCCGACCACCGGAAATCCACGCAAAATCGGTATTTCCCTTTCGCCTTCTTCACGAGCACAACTGGGAGGTTGTATTCACTGTTGGCTTCCTGGATTGTGCCATTTTCCAACATTTCTTAAACGTGTTTATGGATCTCCTCCCGTAGATGGAGCGGTAGCAGTCGGGGACCGTACGGTCGAAGGCGTTCTGACGAGAGGGGGATTTCGTGTTCCATCCACGATCAGAAGCGAAACGGATCTTCCTCTCCTGTGAACAGTTCAGAGTGCTCCTCGACTACAGACTGTACTGATGGCACATTACAAGACGGAAGCTTTCGGACATGTAGTTCGCTCACGGCAGTGCTTGGGTAACCTTCAGGCTTGACCGAGCCATACTTTGTCATCAGTTTACCCCGCTTTAGGTCCACTACGGATTCTGCGCTCTTGGGAAAATCCGCTCCCAAAATTGTCCGTTCTATGTCTGGGCTGATCAGGAGCTTGTGCTGCCTCGACCTGTCATCTAGGCACATTGAGTGCATTGACAATCCATCAATTTTCAGTCGGTGACCACCCACTGCCTTCACGGCTAATGCTCACAGTTTGCACTCAGCTTCGTTTCCTCTCTGCCTCGGTGACATCCCGGCTCCTGTATCAATTAGACACAACTCCCTTTCCTCGTCTATCCCGATAACGGTCTGTATAGTTGCCTGTGTCACAGCGTAATCGCAACTCACCCGGGAAAATAGGAGTAGTCCAAAGGGTTTTTATTTACAGGTGGTCGGGTACGGCGATATGGACTCTTCCAGTGGCCAGGCATGCCACAGTTGTAGCACCGGCTCGTTCGAGCGTGTCTCCGCGATTCTGCCTTCATGGCTGCAAGCTGTTCGATCAGTTAGTCTACTTCGGTCTGCAGGTCCTGCACTGGTGAATGCTCCCTCATCTCCTGCGACTGCAACGTGGCCAGTTTTGCCTCGGCCAATTCCCGTGCCAGATGCACCAGCTTCTCCACGTTCAACCGGCCAGTTGCTCTTGCTAACCGCAACTTGGTACCAAGCGCCGGGTGTACACCTTGGATGAACTGGTCAGACAGCAACTGCCGGTAAGAATTTGCGTCCAGTCCCGGCAAGGCACGATCCAACCCTTGCTGCATACTGGCGAAGAACACGGTCGGGCCGCATTCCGGTCCCATCTTGGCCCCTTTGAACCGCCTCGTAGGCTCCTGGCGGTTGACCGGTGAGTCGAACTCCGCTGCAAGGGCTTCCGTTGCAGCGGCCCAGTCCATCATCCCAGGGCCCCTTCTGGCCGCATCCAGGACCGCCTTCTCCCGGCCTCTGAGAATAGTCTTCAGTGCCGCCGCGGTCGGTCTCCCGTCCAGCCGCTTCCGCAACATCCTCAATTCCTCCAGGAAGGTCCGCACATCCTCATCCTCAAAAGATTGTGGCCACGGGCTCTTCATCCGTATCTTGGTCACGGTACCAAATGAAAGAAGGAAGACCCTTGGTTGCGAAGTCATTTATTAGCAAACACCAACCAAGCAGTTAGAAGCTATTGGACAGGAAAGTAAACGTCTCATGTGCACATAGCTTTTAACAACTGAACATTCTCACGCGTCTTCTTGAACTTTGATGGATATTCATTGACCATTACACAATTGTAAACGGAAACTGCGAAGCAGTTCCACAAGTTCCGTAGTAAACTTCACCCTCCATTAGACGCGGGGCAAGCTTCGACACGACCACAGACTACTCGCATGCCTCATCAGTAGTATACGCCGTTACACCAGTATGAACAAGAGGCCAAAGCGGAACACACTTGGTCTTCATATTGGTGATTGCCCCTTTAAGACACTCTGGGGCCACAGCATTGATGCAAGATAATGCACTTGAAACGGATGAGGTGTTCTTCATACCAGCACTGGATCTGCATACCTTTTGAAAATGCCCTTCCTTTCCACAGTTTTTGCAGGTCGTTTCTTTAGTGGGGCATTTATAACGCGGGTGACGGGCATAGCCACAGAAAAAACACGTAGACCCCATACTAGCAACAGGCATCTGTTCATGCGATGATGCTTGAAAACGTGGAGACCTTGGTGGGTCGTTCGATACGGTAGCACAGGGGAGCTGATTGTTCGGTAGAAACGACTGCGACTTTTTTGAGCTAGTTCGAAGGATTTTGCATGATCGTAGACGGTTTTAAAATCCAGCGACTTGCGTCCCAACAGTCTCTGGCGTATAGTATTCGAATGAAGCCCACTAATAAACGCACCTCGTAATGCTTCATCGCTGTAAAGGGGTAATCTGGCAACAAACTGCGAAGCTTTTGCACAAAGTGATCAAGGTTCTGATCTCTGTCTTGCTTACAAGTATTCAAAAGATGTCGGGCAAAACCTTCACTTTTCGGTTGTATATAAATTTCTCTCAAGGTTGCTATAGCTGATTCATAATCCTAACAGTCTTTGATGAAGCGGTAAACACTAGGAGCAACGTAATTGAACAAGGTTTTCAGTTTATCTGGTGAATGAGAAGCAATTGACTCTAGGAAATTTGCGAAGGTACAAAACCAGTGCTGCCAGATATCTGCCAAGTCTTGAGTATTGGGATCGGTATCGAACCGTTCAAGACGTAAGGTTCGATCTATTTCTCGATGAAAACTTTTGGATGAAAAAATTGTGTTTGACAAGGAATGGAGTGCGGCGACAATCAGAGTAAGAACGGAAACGACCGAGGGCTCAGAAGCTAGGCTTGATTCATCCAAGACTTTGACACTGCGATATAAAATGAGAAAAAGTGATTCAGCAAGGAACCATGAAACGCTTTGTAAATCAGAGCTAATCTACAACACTCCCAAGTTGGACTTCTGTTGTTGGTGACGGGTTGGTGTTAGTGTTTCATTCAGCCCCCCTAGGTTCTTTCACAGGATGAGTTGAAGGTGACCAGCTGAACCGTTCTTTGTAGTGCTCAGCCCATCGCTGAAGACGACGATTTTGTGAGTGAAATGCCGTTCCGTCTTTTTTGCATATCGTTTCACTGACATTTGTTTTCTTTTGGCCGGTCGATCGAACCGGCTGAATCGGCTGTTTCCTGTAGCGAAAACTTCCTCCATCTCCTTGGCCTTCACAACCCAGCACGATTCTCTCATTCTTTGGTCTCTTGATTACTCGGTGTTCGAGGGATCTGAGTGCGCCATCACTTTCACTAGTTGCTGTATCGGCCTTTCCGGAAGTAGTAAGATCTGCTGATCTCAAAGGTATCCAGTGTTCATTTAGTAGAGTTGGATGGCTTGGACAGACAGTTCTGGAAGCTGGCAACATAGCTTCTTTAACTCCCTTCCATTCACCCTCTAAGCAACCTTAGTCATCCTCATGACTGCGTTTCCAGTAGCTTTCTAGCCACACCAGCTCGATACTCTTGATCTACTGAAACTTGTCGAAGTTAATGAATGGATTTACTCTGTTATGGAATGCGTAATACTGACGGAAAACTAAATGATAATCGAATCCGCACAATGGCATGATCAGAGCCATGTTGCATACCCCTGAAGGGACGACAATCTTTAATTGAGGCACTCCATCGGTAGCTGATAGTCACATGGTTCAGTTGAGTCCGTGACTGTCTTGCGTTTGGTGGCCTCCGAGTAACTCGGTGTGAGCGTTCGTGCTGGAAGTTCGTACTGGCCAGGAAGACACGATGATCAGCACACAACTGATGCAGTCGCTCCCTACTGTCCTTACGCTGAGCATAAACCCCAAATCTACCCTTAATTATGCGTCCTCCTTGCTTAGTCGTCCAACTTTGGCATTCCCATCACCCGTCA
The DNA here is from genome assembly GCA_004794785.1 of Opisthorchis felineus. Classification (NCBI taxonomy): domain Eukaryota; kingdom Metazoa; phylum Platyhelminthes; class Trematoda; order Opisthorchiida; family Opisthorchiidae; genus Opisthorchis; species Opisthorchis felineus. The sequence goes on along the minus strand of SJOL01002951.1, from coordinate 149,585 downwards.
GGATCACTATATCCATCGTTCTTGCCGACCGGAGCAGTCGCGACAGATCCCGATAAAGCTCGTCTTTCTTACTCTCAGGACTGCAATCTGTCGGGGCGTTTGCTGACACGAAGCTTATCGCATCGACTTGCGTTGATCTTCATTGAGCCAGATAACCGCACTGCTCAAAGACAACCTTTTGCCAGGATCCAGTCCATTAAAAAGCTTTCAGCCTTGAGGCTGAGTGCAACTCTCACACCGTAGATACCACGAGCCATTGCACCAGGATCACCAGATACCCGAAAAGTGAAATGTAGAACATCTGAGCTCATCCTAAGCGGTTTGAGGTGGAGGACCGAAGTGGGTCTTGTATGCATCTTTCGGAGACACAGCATGCGTCGATAGAGAGGAGATGCCGGGTTTCAGCAAGAGGCACCTGTTGCCCGGTTTGACATAGAGTACGGACACTGATAGCTGTAACGTGGATCAGATCTTCTGAGGTTGGTAAGTGATTATTTTGTTTTGTTTTTCTGGGTGATGGTTTAGACTCGGGACAATGGCTAGAGGACTGGCAGATGGGTTGATCGCACTGCATCATTCGATGGGCGGGAAGGACCGCTGAGTGAACAGTTGTAATATTGACCAAGCCGAAAGATGGAAAGGTGGTCACTATGTTGGGGTGAGAGGAGACTGCGTGTCTTTAACCGACACTTCCGCCGAGGCGTTGCACACGTATTGCAGAAACACCTGGCTAGCAGTAGTTAAGTGCGACGAATTATTTTGGAAAGCACCAAGTTGTCGTAAACTTCATGATGTGATACAACTACGTTATCTGGCGCTCAACAACATCACCAACAGCACACCACTGTTCAGACCCTAATGCTTCACTAGCCTATAATGGTAATGTATTTGGAAACTCTTGTGAAAAAGGCATAAAAATAGAGGGAGAAAGGACTTAGTGTTAGCCCACCACAATAATTCCGAGGTGCCTACACCTCCAGACACTGGGTATTAACTAACAACAACAAGAAGGCCGTTGACATTGCAGTATCTCAAACCATGCCCAGGTAGGGGATCACTCGGACCCCATCGCGACTCCATCCCGAATCGCACCGACAGTACCCACACTGTGCAATTGATTTCATACCCTTCTGCCAGACCGGAGGTTGACCGCTTCCCTGATTGCTTCACTTTAAATTGGGCATGTATAATAGCACTATTCTGCAAACAGTGACTCGATATGCGTAATGCATGGTCTAATCGCCGCAATTTTGGAGCTGGACACATTCTTCGATTGAAGTATCTTTTGCACCGCAGAACACTCGTTTTCCAATTGTTTCGTTGCGTATTCGCTGGCACCAGGCTACACGAGTTGTGGTTCTGAGACAACGGTTGTCGAAGACTTGAAGGCTTCCTAGTTTCACTGCTCGCAGAGGCCATGTCCCAGGCATACAACAAAGCAGCCCGTACTGTAGGATGATACACACGTCCCTTGATATTCAGGGATAGGTGTCAAATTAGGAAATGCAGCCCGAGCCCTGCAGATTCATGCATTGACCTCATCTGTCACACTACAGTCGGAACTAATACAACTTCCAAGGTACGAAAAACGCTCCACAACCTTGAGTGCCTCTTTGGGTTGTGAGTGGCATTCTCAGTGACTGCATCTTCAGAAGCATGGCTTTACACTTTGTGGGTGGAGAGCACATGCCAAGGGATGGGATGCCTTTGTCAGTTCATCCAAAAACACCTGTGCCTTTTTCTCCTCCTCGAATAAGAGTAGGATGTCGTCTGCATACTCCAGATCGACAAGGTTTCCGCCAGCATCTACTTGAATGCCAGGGTTTTGAAGACCTTCCTTCGTCTCATTACCTCATCGATCAGGAAATGCAATAGGACTGGAGAGAGTGGGCATCCTTGATGGACGCTATCCTGTGTGCGGAGGTTTTTGGAGAGCTTTCCGTGTACTCCCCAATGCCGGGAAGTCTGGGAATGCAAAGAACTTAGTACATTCCTTACCAGGCAAATGTGTTAACGAGAACAAACCGGTCAAATTAGTCGAATGCTCCTTGGAAATCCAGGAATGCTAAAATTGTGGGTCGTTTATACGTATGACGTTCTAGTACGTGACGGAGTTTGAAGATTTCGTCAACACAGCCCCTACCAGGCCGGAATCCCGCCTACCGCTTTTGATTCAATGCTTCACGGACCACCATAAGGTGACGAAGTGACGCCGGCGGTCTTGTTATGACTGGATTCAAGCTGATCATCATGTGATTGCAGCACCCACTACGTGCCCTTTTCTCGAAAATGGGCTCTAACCTATTCACAACAGTTTTGTGAAACGGTCTATTCTCAAATTGGGGTCAAGTAGACCAGACAATCACCCACTCAGGACTTTATCCCCATCTATAAGCAATGCGAATGGGAGGTCATCCGAACCGGGCGCTCGGTGGCACCCACAAACTTTCGAGGTCGTAGGGGGTTCTAGGTTCGTCATCCAGGATTCTACTGCAGTCCTAGGATCCACCTAACTGACAGCAGTTAGCTACGAGAATTGTTGTTCAAAGTGCTCGGTCCTGCGGTCGGTGGTCGCGCCACTTTGATCATTGATGGTTTAGTTCACAGGCGTTTTCAGGGGGCAAGTTGTAAAGACCAACTGAAGTAATCTCCGAGCATTTTAGGCTTTCTGAACCTCTTGCATTTCCTTAGTATTCCGTGTCCACCAGGCTTCCCGGTTGGTGCGCACGCTCACTTTCACTTGAAATCTAATAATTTGTCATGGAAAATTGTAACCGGGACCGGCGGAGAGATTTATACGAGATTCAAGCAGTGCCACTATTCTGTCGGATATACGCTGCTTGAGCAGACCTGTTAGCGCTGTGATGCAGGCAGAACTCGCGGCAGTGTGCGAAGGTGTGTCGATCTGGTTTCAGTGCGAATCTACGTCAGGCGGTGAAGCAGTTGGAAGAGAATCCAGAAGGCCGGTCGGGTAAATTAGTCTGGCTTCGGGATATACTAGCATCTCAGTTGCTAAGCTATTCGTCCACGCCTTACACAGCCTTACACAGCTAAGAGGAAGTGACTTCGGACAAGTGCATAGTCGGGATCCACACAAGTGCTCCAAAACGAGCCGCAGTCAATTATTAATCCACGCCGTCCGTAACTGATGGCGATGTAACCGATTTTGGTTCGTGGCTGGAACGCTGTTGGAGGACACGATGTCGCCAGACGACTTCGGAAGTTAGTGCTGCATAAAACAGTCTGCGGTCAGCGCATCGCCGAAGCAGTCGCTCATCCTTGTTCATACGTACCGAGTCCACTCCAAGATGACCATCAAATTGAGTCTCACAGGTGCTAAGTCTACCCACTTGTGCATTCAAATCCCCCGCGCAACCACAACGACGGTTGAGATTTTAGCTCATAAAAGTTATGTTTGATGGTTGGGGCGTGATCAAACACAATAAATAGACAGCGATGAGCTTTTCGCTTGTAGGATTCCTTCACGGACATTGCTGGATGAACTGCACAGAGGCGACTATCAACGGGTATCTAGTCAAGCGAAGATCCTTCAACCTGGTGAATTAGGACGATACCGACCGCTGCACATCATGTCGCAGCGGAATCTGGATCGCCAGAGGTACATGGGCAGAAATGAGTGGAGAATGATGGGGCTGTTAGCTTAATGAGTGTGCTTGGATCTTGGCTTCTTGTTTCTAATACATAGCACGCATAAATGCCAAGCAGTTCCAGTGGGAGAGCAAGAGCGGATTGTGGTCCAACTTGCCTCAGACTGTGAAGATTAAAAGCAACCAGGTCGACCGGTGTTGTGGGTTGAAGATTAATTTCGAGATGCCTGAGGTAGTCGGCGCCGGTTGTTGTTGAGATAGTCATCTTAGGTGACCTACCTTTGGCCCCGTTATCCAGATAATGCTAGGTTACACCTTTCTGAGTTGTTCACTTTTGGTTCTGGGTGCCTCCGGATTCCTGCTTGGGTATTTGAGGGCACTAACCATCATCGGCAATTTATTTCGTTGTGTACAAGGGCGTAACAATCTTGTGTGCGAATGTGATTTTAAGCGCCGTTTGGCGACTTGATGTGAATACATGGCATTTGTGATCACTCACTTTCACGGTTTGAGTTTCTGCTTCAGGGTTGGTGATAGCTGGTAATCTAGCTACCAGAACTCTTAGTTACTTCCTAGTGGTAGCTAAAAAGTTCTCTTTTCAGGCTATTTCTAATCATGGCTATATTGTTTCAGCTTCTCGATTATCGTCACAATATCAGATTTCCCCGCCCTGTTGATATGAATCCAACTTCGTTTGAAGACGACTATTCCGGCTCTGAAGACGCAATGGATGGTGAAGACCGAGATGACGACGGAGATTTGATGCATTCTGGAGGGACTTACGATTATCAACAGCAGCAGATATTATTTTATCCTAATTTTGACTCTGTCACTGGACGTTCCTTGCAACGCCCCAAAGTATGTCACCCTTTCTGCACGATTACTTACAATCTCCGTAGACTCGTCGACGAAGATGGACCCAGCGTGATATGACAAATGCATACAATGCAGTCAAGTATCAAGGCATGTCTTTACGAGGCGCTGCTACCGCATTCAATGTACCCGAGTCAACGCTGCGTGACAGAGTCCATGGACGAGTCAGTCTTGAATGCTCTCGTCCCGGACCACCAACTTTTTTCACCTATGAGGAAGAGAAGAAAATGGTGGATCATATACTGTTCATGAGCAAAATAGGATATCCTTACACCAGAAATCAAGTGAGCAGCTTGGTACATGTTTTCCGGAACATAGTTAGCCTTTCCTTGATATGTTAATCGTTTCCGACTACGCTAGTCCTAGGTACTCCATTACGGGGTTTCTTAATATCGGATCTATCTTCCCCATCTACCCCAAAGTTGTGGCGTTCGTCATCATCGACAGCACCGATGCTTCGCTACCATGCAACTGTAATTTATTTGGAATCCGTATTGTGAAGAAAACAATAAAAGCGGGTGGGGAGGGGATATGTTGCTAATCTACCACAATAAATCCAAAGAGTCCACACCTCCAGGCACTCATGCAGACAATCTGGATAGGGGCTGACAACAAGGACGCCAGTGACATCGATTAGCAGACATATCTTGCAGCGAATTCGCTCTGACAGACCCGTTACGCGCCACAATTAATTGAGGCTCTTGTTGTTTTCAACTTGAACTTGTGGATAACACCTCCATACTGCTTCACCTGATTTCACTTGTTGGTTTCATGTCTTCCAGATAGAACCATTTTGTTGAATTTCTATGCGGTCAGCCATTCTTCAGTCGCTAGCGAGCCATTCGGACTTGGCTCCTACTGCTTAATAACTCGAGGCTGTTTTTTGGTGCAAAATTACTACTAGTTATGGGGAAATTACTACCGCCCTAAAAGTATGAGTAGATGGTAAACCTACGTGTTGATATAGTTAGGAAAGTAGTATTTACGTGATTCTAGGTTAGGATCTGGATGTCTGGTCCGACGACTAAAGTCAGTGTATAGTAAAAAGCCAAGAACCGCTGTGCAGATGTCTCACAATTGCCGTGAGTGATTGAAAATAGCCACCTCCACAATCTCTAGGAAAACTAGGAACTGCTGTCTCTAAAGTACCAGTTTGAATACTGTGGTTCAGCTACGGGCCACTGAACAAAAACGCGATGAATTAACATTTAGACAGGAGCTTCTGGTGAGTTGTACCATCCCAAAAGGAGCTCTTGCTGTGGTTCCAGTAGACCGTTGGTACACGGTTTCCAGATGTTCATGAGAAACGCATGAGTGGGGAAAAGTTCGCAGGTTTGACCGTTCCTGGCAGTCTTCCTGACAGTTTACTCAATTTGTTTTGCTTTTTTCCTCCGGGAGGCCCAACTGGTTGATATATAGTGCCCTCAGTTATGTGAGGTCATAATTTGGGGCATTCCGGTATTGGGGTAAGGTTACGTGCTGATCTTAGCTCAGTTCTTAGTTAGGAAACTACGATGTCTGTTTGGGTGGATATACCCGTTCCATTCGTTCGTGGTTCAACAACGACCACGTTATTTTAAAATTCTGCTCTCAACTATGGGAAATGAATAGTTACCGAACATATCACGAAGCAAACGGCAGTCATGTGTAAATAGTAACGGCATTACCACTTGGGTGTGCTACTTTTGGCCATTTTAACGAGTTTACTTTGTGTTGCGTCATTTAGTGTACTGGTTTTGGTTAATTGTTTCATGCATCCGTGGTCCCTTCATCATGCTCCTCCACACCGAATCAATCTGGCTCCTGTTAGTTAATGGAGAATCCCACTCTAATGTCCTTCTTTTAGGTCGTTGAGCTTGCCGGAGACATGACCAAAGCTGTTGGCCGGATAGCCCCTTTCAAGTACATTAATCCAAGCCAAGCCTGGTTCTACGCCTTTCTCAACCGTTGGCCAGATCTGAAAAATTTCCTGTTTGGCCCCCGAAGCAATCGGAAATCGAAAGGTGTCTCTGGTGATTCCATACAATCATACTTTGAGCAATTGGAAAAGGTGCGATGTTAATTTTAGTCTTTTCAGCTTGTTACACTAGATTATCCGAGGTCTCACCAGTTTTTCCGTGTGCTTGAGTCACTTTCTTCGCCGGTGCTTTATAGCACATTCCTCATTTCATCTCCTGGACGTTCAAGTTATCAAATGTCGACTTGTCTCCAGTGGTTGTGCACATTTTTTGTTGTCTGTGGTTAGCGAAGTCACTGATTTCACTAAGCAGCTTACTCACTTAAAGATGATATGTCTGTTTACTCTTCTACCTGAGTTTGTTCGCTACAGACTGTTATTGCGGTTACAGTTTAGTTCTTCAACAAAGAACATTAAATGGGAATCGAATGTCGCAACCCCTGGGTAATTTCAAATTAACTTCTTCAACTTCAAAACCAACTCCTGCACACAATACCAATGAGCTACCAACCCTTTTGTGGCCTGGACATCTGCTTTCACGTTTAACGTGTACAGATGTTTATCTTTCTGCATGTTCCTTCTTGATTTATTAAGGTTGTTTGAGAAATTGAGGTTACAGTCGCTCGACGGCTGATCGTCTAATTTTTATTCGAGAACATTATTGGCGGGGCTACGCATGACAAAATAGGTCAGTTTAGGGACAGACGACCGTAGGAGAATGAACATTCTGTTAGCCTACAAGACGGAGTTCTCACAATTATCATTCTGTGTGCATTAGGATGGAGGTCTGTTAAAACGTTGCTCAGTCCTCGGGAATTCGATCCCCTTAGAGAAGTGCTCGAACTCCGTTGCACTGAACTGGTTTAATTGTCGTACGAATTTGAACTGATAGAAAAGCCAATGTGCACGACAAGGGCGTCCTGGTTGCTAAACTTTTGTTTTTAATTGTCTAGATAATATCTTAGTTTCACGAACTTATTCACGTGAAAAAGGGCCAGATCTGAATCCCTCAACAAAGTACAACACTCACCAGCATCGTTGTGTATAGATTTATACAACACCTTGCTTTCTTTTATAGCGACATTTCCACAAGATACAGTTGGTGTAAAAATAGGAAAATCAACACTTTTCACCTCTTAATTAACTGTCATTATTTATCGAACTGGCATCACTCCTAATGTATATCCTGGTTTGAAGTGTTCTTCATACCACTTTTTGCAGTGACTAGGAGAATTCCTCACTCACAGCGCCCTTACGTTACTACACATTTGAGCGACTCCTTGTTGACTGATACATTGATGTCAGATCACCCCATTCGTATATTTCGGCTGCAAAGCTCCGGTGCTTGGTCTTTTACTTGAGTATGACAATCTGACGACAAGAGTCGAGTCATCAGTCGAAGGGACTTCATCGGTGCGCTTGTGGGCGGGTATTTCCTCCTTCTCTCTGCGTTTATTTAGCTTCAAAAGTGCATCTTCTACTTATGATGTGATTGGTTAGTTACAGATAGAGTTTTCCGTATTTTCATTGGTCCATTTGCTGTCTGTTTTGCCTTGTATTCGGCTTTACTCGCATGGGTACCACGCGACCCGAACGAAGCGGATAGGATCAGATAAAAGCAATAGGAAACTTAGTGGTAGATGCAACCCGCGAACCTCCCGGATCGGTCTTGGCTGCATCAACAACTTTCACTGGTGATCCTTTTTTGTTCACACGCTGGTCGTGAATCCTGGTTGTCATAATGAGAAGGCGACCAGTGCCAGACATGTTCGTTGTTCACAGTGCCGAGTTGGCTAAAACTCATGCGTGTTGCATGAAGCGTTTTAACTTAGAGAGTTTGATATCGTGTGCAAGTTCAAGAGGTTTGTGATGTCACCGCTAATAATTTTGGCTCCATTTGAGTCATACGACAGCCATCAATTCTAGCAGAATATATGCGGAGTTTGAAATCACCTCAACCGTCAACTGAGAACGGCGAGTGCACCTTATCTTGTGTTTTGTTAAGGTAGGAAACATTTCGCCGAATAGCGACCAGCACAGCGAAAGCTTTGACACGTGTCCGCGTTCTTAAAAGTGGTGACAAAGATTTGTTACGGACTGCTTGATAACAGTTGGTTAGAGACCTGGCCGTGACTCTCATTGAACATGTTCTCATTGAACATGAGTCAGTACCGTATGGAAATGACCAGCCTTTTCATCCTTCAACCATCCTATTCTTCTACTTGCATGGTGTTATCGATAACTTCAAAAGACGTTATACCGTTGACCTGAATGATGTCCGCTTGGTGGATTTGGCGGTATTACCGGTGACCAGTCTTTTTTGGTTCAAGAGAGACCCACGAACAAAGGCCACTTCCCCGGGGAACTCCACAGCCAGCACTCTCTGTCGGATTTCTATGGGATATTCGATTTCTGAGGGACGTACTACCACCTTAGAAGGTGTGTGGTTCCCTTCTTAGAGAAATGATTTTTCCTTTGAATAAAAGCCATAAATCTGACGAGCTGTCAAAGAATACGAGAGTTCGTACGTTTCAAGGGCTACGTGGTCATTCTAAGCGACGTATACTGTGTGGCACAAGTCAACGCCTGCATGCTTTCCAAAGTATCTGAGTCTTTTCTAGCCTAACTGATAGATTAAGATGCAGCTTTTGATCAGATGAAAGACAATTCCGACCGATTCGGTTTTGAAAAGCGGACATAAGCATGTTCACAAAAATCGCGAGCAGTGTTTGCCCAGCTCATCGAGTGGCCATGGGGTTCATTTTGAAGTAATAGCCATAAATTACGAAGGTTAATAAATGCGGCACACACTAATATGGAAATGGAATGGTCTTTTATGCATTTGCACAAACTGTCACAGTTTGTTCGTCGTTTTCAACAACCTGGTGTTCTGATATTGGATTGGAGCCCAATCACCCCACCCTCCTCCGCGATGGTAGTCCACTCCTCAAAAGAGACCAAGTAATCATTCCTCTGCGGTGGCCTCTCTTCGGAGTTCTACTGTTCACTGGTTTGCAGACCTTTGTTGTCTATTTCTAATACTGCGGTGGTGCAGATTGCTTCGTTTTAATGAGTAATCCGTGTGCACTCGACTTTCGTTCCACTTCCAAATAGGACCACATTAGATCTGCGCTGTTTGGCCCCTTTTGCGGCTGTAACTGCCCCCAAGTATTAAGTTTACTCGGGACTCAAGTTCCAACATTTGGTGTTATTACTACTCACTTCTAGATTGGGAGTACTTGCTAAGCATGTCCAGTACAGAACCTAATGTTTGTCCTTTATCCGTGTTAAACATCATCACACAACTTTCCGTTGGCAATCATCAGGCAATGTGTATCGATTTATACATATATCGCTGCGAAGATAGCTTGGATACAAACTGGATGTCCTGAACTTCTGAAAACAACTGAATTTGACTGCCTATATAGAGATGCCGTTTTTTTGCGCCTGCGTGTGAGACATCTTTAGATGCTTTTGCAGTGTCTAACCGACTTGGTCTATCAATAACCCTATATGGGGTGCTACAGCTTTCATTTAATTGCTGTCTTTGACTCTGGGTGAATCTTTATGCCTACGTAGTGTAGGTAACTTAGGACGCTATCACCTTACTCATTTTACCTATGTGCTCTCTCCAAAAGCCTTAACATACTATTGTGAAAATAGTTGTACTTCGACACTTTTATAATGCCATCAGTTCACTTAAGTTTCGTTAGTCAACAGCCGCTGTCAGCTCGTCTGGCTCTGTCAATGGAGCCTGTGGTTGGGACTCAGTCAGGGTGGTCCCCTGTAGGCAAGGATCCTTGTTCTGATAGTCGGCTGAGCCATCAGCTTCATATAACACCCGTTTTGAGAGAGGACTCTTTTCGTTGCTCACGTCATTCTGTCAATGCTCAAGGATAAAATGTCAACTTCTTCGCGACAGCCTACGGAATAGGGAAAGTTACTCTGGGACATAGTCATCTTTCTTCCAGCCTTTCGTTTGATTTCCCCCAGATGTCTACGTTTATACATAAGTTGGTTGACGTACCTTGTTCGACTGTCATATTTCCATTAATATTAGCTTTTATCTCCAAGTATTTGTACTTAGTTGACTGTGTATTCGGTAACCCAGGTTGTTTTGGACCAGCCCAAATTGTTGACAGTTCAGTGATCTTTTACGTTTTTCCATCCGAAGATTCGCCCGCCCTGTCATGTCAGTTGTAACTATAAAAACTACCTGATTGCAGACCAGAGGGTGAATCTTTCAACTCCCACTACAACTTGGCTAAGTATGATTCGCTCTCAGTGGACTTACATTGAACGATTGCATTCTCCGTGCGTCCAGTCACCGTAGATTCGGCATGAACTTTAATGGCAGAATAACCAACTTCACATATAACAGTATGATGTGAATATCATCACCGTTATTCAGAATGATCATATCATGAATACGAGGTCGCATAGCTAGCGCTATTGTGACACCCTTCCATATCTCAAGTTATCGAAGCCCGCTCATCTCCTCAGGTATCGTCGTTATTCATCTCTTCTGGTAGCTATACCATTCCAACTCCAATTGAAGGAAGTATACTTTCAACAGCGGCGAATCCAATCGGGCTACTGTCACACACGGTTTCCCGAGTGGTCTTCATCACGTAATGCAAATCATTGGCATGCAGTTCAAGTGCTTTCTTTCCGAGTTCGCTACACGCAGGGCACTCACATGAGAATAGGAGGCAAGTGGGACCGAAATCCAAGATATCGCTGTACAATCACGTCGGTTGACCTGTATTACCTCAATGCGAATGGATAGTGCTCAAGCATCGGTCGTGAATTTGGCATGTTTACTGGGCGGCTACTCTATACAGTACAAAATTAGAAAGCTCTGGGTCAATCAGTGGCGTGTGCAGTGTAAAGCCAACAAACAGATCACCCAATTACTGGATCGATATCTTGCTGACCTGCACTCACAGCTGCAACCAATGTACGTCCATGCCGATGAGAAGTGAGTATCCGTGCTGAACAAGGCGGAGACACTGGGCATGTATGTTAGATCCCAGTCGGATTGCCTCACTAGCGTGAATATGAGTGTGTTTTTGCCGGCGTCATTCTGGTTAGCTCTTGTGCCGTGGATCAGATGTGTACTCTGCTTTGTAATCGTTAGAGTAGCGCCGTTAAATCTGTCTGATAAAAAATATCCATGCGAACAAATCGGTTTTCAGAATGGTGATGCGGACACTTGGACGGACTGTTTAAGTAAGTCCTGGTCCGCCTGGTACTAAGGCACAGAAGTATCACAATGCCTCTGTATGGAGCTGCAGGTCCATAGGCACCTGAACAATACGGTCTGCCAAGGGTTAGCAGATATGCGAGAACACTATGCCCTAGGTTAGCTGTAGAATGGTTCAGCTCACTACGGATTACTCCAAGCACTGGTGGGTATGTTAACCTCATAAGGATAGACTTGGAAACCTGTTGTTGTGGGGATAGATTTTAATTTGTATGTTGGACTCGACAGAGATTCCTCATTCGGTTGGGTGTTCTGTCCACGTCCCATCCTTATTTATAAAGGTTCCTCTGCCGGAAGCAGTTTTTATTTATGATTACATTATGACTTATCGTGATATTACCCCAGGCCCCGTCCTTATCGTACTTTGTACCAGGAGTGTAAAATTCTACTTCCAAGGCACAGATTATCGGCAAATTAATGTGGTGAAGGACAGTTCGTTGGGCCAAACAACTGGCCTATCTATTCCTGGCAAACATGGAGACGAACAGTGTGGCGTATTAGTCAATTCCAACTGTACGTGCGCTGCACTTTTATCGTTGCCCATTAGCGGCAATGATTCATTCTATCGAAACCTCCACTTTGCTCATTAATTCGGGTACAATAAATCCCTTTCCCTCCCAGACATCTTGACAACCAGGTAACCGGATAGGGCGATGAGTCGTTAGGTGTATCGTAAGTCTACCAGGACATTCACAGTTTGGGGCAATTACGATACAAACGTCCACTTATTGGTACCTTATCTCACAGAGCCAGACAAATGTGCACAGCCAACACAATGGACAAAGAACTGCAGATCCTCATGGACACTGAGGAAGAACAGCCACTCGGAAAATCCCATAATGTACAGAGTAGTTGCATCTCAATCTGAGATGAAACTGACTGCAACGCAGAAGTGTCTGTTTCCTCATCTATCATACAACAGGGACGTTGTTGATGGGGTTGCGACGAAAATCGTGGACGCAGTACTCAAATGGATGTTTAAGGCTGCACAGTCGCGTTTGTTGCTTAAGGCCAGGAATATGCGGTCATGGTCAACTAAATCACCTCCATATAAGTACTTTATCTGTTCCTTCATCTGCCGTTGCGGTGAAATCTCTAGGGAGAACTGGGGGGAGACCTGAGGGACCGGGTAAAGAACACATCTCCAAGTAAATGCTGAAAGGTTTGAATCAATCAAATTCCCGCCATTTTACGTTTAGTCGGAATCCCGCTTCTACCGCCAAACACCTTATCAACCTTGGTCACCAGGTTGATATTTCTTCAGCACGTAAAACCGTCACACTAAATACGAGACTCCATTTGTTGACTCGTCTTATCTTTGTTGGCACACTATATAAGCCAACCCTCTGTTCACAAAGAGACCTGAGTCAGACGTTGCGCCTGCCCTGATCCGTGTGACCCGGTTGTACATTGTGTGCCTTTCAGTTAGAATTTTAACTTCGGACCTCCGATATTGATTTGCGCGTCCGTTCATTCGCTACCGATACGACCCTTATTGTGGGTTGCAAGAGCATTCGAAATCGTTCCATTCCTCACAAACTGTTTCCTTCTATCACAATCCGGATATTTGTGGTTATTTTTTTACTGATATCCAAGTAGTAACGTCAATATCAGCTTGGTGCCTTACATTATTCAGTCCAAGAGCATAGTCGTCGCTTCTCTTTTTAATATTGTTCTGTAAAACTGAATTAGTGCTCGCTCATGTGCTCATTCGTCGAGCGTTTCCATGCTGTCGCTTATTATTGCTTCGACTTTATTGACCAGAAGCCAGTCACCATTGGGTCCGCACACCCTGTTGTTTCATGATTCGCTGCCGCACGCGCGCTTCAATCGGCCACACCCTTTTGGTGTTTTAAACCGTCAGGCTCATTAAACAGTGTCAGCGCTGGAGGTACCGGATAAAACCGAACATCCAGTTTCTATATGGATAGACGGGCTTCGTTTGTTATACTAAGCAGTTGGCGTTTCCTGGTTTCGGAAACAAGTTGACCTTTAAGGCCTAGTTGGGTGAAAGTGCAGAAAAGTTCTGAACCCGATTGGCAGGGAAGTTGGCGTTTTCTTAATCAGTCCAATGTCAAAATTCGTACGAACGGGACAAAGTGGTCTTCTATGTCCTCTCATGATCTAAAGTGGGAATTACAGTTTTTCAAACTTACCTCGAAGATGCACCGTTGCCGGATTTCGGAATGTTCCCGATTTTGAACTCCATTCTTCAGCCGACCTTGACCTATTCGTTTTGAGGTTTCGTTTTTTAAGTGGCCTAATTAGTGGAGCTGGCTTTGCATCAGACCGCATTCGATGACCCCAGTTTCCACCTTCCGAAGAACTTCGGTGCTCGAGGTTCAGTTCGTTCACATTCACTCTAGATGACTTGGCACAGATACTATATATATATATATATAAAGTGTTGAACGAACCTACGTGTTATGAACTCGACCGCCCGGTAAGTAATTGATACTGTGCAGACGCCACAAGTGTTTGGATTCCTGAGGATTATCCTAACCTTAATGGCGCCCGACGTGATTTTGGCAGTTCTGTGTCTGCGATTGTTTGAATTCTGAAATACGCAACTTGGTCAACCACTTCCAGTGCTTCGTCAGCAATGGAGACCGTGATTTCATATCCAGACCATCATCTCCACCTCCAAAAATTGCGTAAATGTTATACAGTGGTTATAGCTGCCACGGTTTCGTTCGCCGATGACAGGGGTTCGTAACTACATGTTGGAAGTGGTAGTTGATATAATTGATCCGTGAATTCAGGGGTGTCAATGGACTTTTCATTGGGGAGCTCAGGAGAGGAAGCTATACAGCAACAGCTTGGACTCATGCTCACCACTGAGAGCGTGACTAGTCAATGTTTGCCAATGTCCCTAACCATTGATGTCTCCCCTCTCTGGGTCCCCATCCAGGGAGACGGCAAAGACCGGCCCAGCTAGTTTGCTGGCGATGGCTTTCATACTTCGCTACTAAGTCCCTGCTTGACCCCGAGGTCGATAACCGGTCGGCTGGCATATGGAGCACGTGACCAAGCCCACACAGCCTAGGGATTGTGATCACCTCATCTATCGTGAGCGAGTTACGTCTTCCGAAAACCATTCAGCATTACTGATCCCATGTTTCCACCAGACTCGGGCAATGCCCCGAAGACATCGATGGTCAAACACTGAGAGTTTTTTAACGTCCTCAGCATCCTCAGATTTTTGACCGGTATAACAATATGGAGAGTACCACAGCATTGTAAACTCGACCCTTGACAGATAGGTTGATATCACGCCCACATCAGGTTCATGAAAACTGTTCTGGCATTCTCAGTCCGGATGGAAATGTCGTCTTTGGTATCACCATAACGTCCATACTAGTCTGAACAATGATTTTATACTTGGCGAGAAGTCCATTCAATGAAGGCTTATTTCTCGTATGAGACGGTGTCTCAAGATTGGATGTCATCTGCGAGAACAATATAATCAAAGTAGTCAAGTTCCTGAATCGTCAGTATTTCCAAACATTATGAAGGACGGATGGGATACTTAGTCATGGATGCAGACGCAATCCGTCATTTCACTGTGTGGTGCCGTCAAGATATTAACGATTTTTTCTGGCACACAACTCCGTACCGGACAATTCCACAGCACTACCCAGTTTACAAAACTGAATGCAACTCGGGTGTCCGGAGGGCTAACAACCACCGGGTGTTGTTAAGCCCGGTAATGTTCCAGTAATTGCCCTCGTCTGTAGACTTAGTGGGGAGACATTGCGAGAAATGGTGCCTAGTCGATTTCAGTGGTGTTTGTGCTTTCTGATGATAACTGGCCCACGCAACCTCTCCCACGACGAAAACCGGTTTGCTGTCCACGGATATGAGGCTCGTGTCGTTGACAGCCTACGAGGGATGGCAGTCCTAAAAATCCAGGACGCCGCTGAAGTAAGACTAATTTCAGAGTGGTTTGTGTACTCTGTCCTTAGGCGGTGGGGCGCTGGTGTTCCTTGCTGATCCAGCTGTCAACGTTGATGATGATGATCTGGCCATTTTCGGAGACCAGGACAGCAGTAGAATCTTACCAGGGAGTTAGGAGGCTTTGCGATTCCCATATTTGAGCTACGTTACCAGCGGCTTCTTGGGATGGAGGATTTCCTTCTGCCTTGAAGAGCCCCTCGGTGAGTTCATGTTCATCTGTTCATTTTTCGGGTAAATCGACGGAAACGGGCCGGGATGTGAATTCAACAGGTTTGTGCAGTTACCTCAATAGTCAGCTGCCAGTAAAACTGACCCCTGAAGTGTTCCGCTCACCCGTTAAAATGTTGAATTAATTACCTATCTATCTCACAAACTATCTCCTTGACACAGCCCCAGAGCTCACCAGCCCGATTAGACAGGAGAGTTGAGGAATGTCTCCCGTTGCCCACGCGACTTTCGTCTTCTCCACCCACTGTTTCCACCTGTTCTGTTAGTCAGTTCACGAACCGCTGGACAGCTGGTAGTCACGCCGTTGTGCGCTTGATCCACCGGTATAGCTTATTCAAGATCTAGTATTTGACTCGAAGCGGCTGACATCCATGTCCTAGATTGTTGAGTTGCCTAGCAAGTGCCAACGGCACTTGTCGCTCGTACCGCCGTGTCCCTCGTACCGTAACGTGCTGTTGCGGTCCCTTATGTGAATTCGAGACGCTTCTACCCCTCCTCCTCTCCCCGTGAGTAACCCTCGTTCTGCTACTAGACAAAACGACAGCTGACCACAGAAAATGACCAATAAGGCAAGCATCCTGCTACAGCACAGCTACTGCTACGATAACATGCACCTAATCACGTAGTGTATGTAATAGACAATGAGTATCGAGGGAGTGACGGTGGGACGATGGATGTAATGAGAAAGCTCACATCATACCTGGTGGGGGTGCCGGTATGAAAAGGTCAAGTCGAGCCCTTACTTCCATCAGTTGTCTTGCTTCTTTTGCGTCCTTGACCTGTCTGTGGCAAACAGTGATGTCGCCGTCTGCGGCATCCTTATACCTCCAGTAAACACATCTGCTCCCTCAAACAATTAGGAAATTCTCTAACATGCTATTATTAGATCTATTCCATTTGTTCCTCACTCTTCTTCACGAGGTCCAGGCAAAGTGGTTGCTATATATTGACACTAATGAATCAACATGTTCCTTATGGAAATCGCTTTCATTGATGATGATACCTATTTCTTGGTAACGATCTACACCCTACCCGAAGCACGCAAACTTGTGTTGATAATCCCGGCCCAGCTAACAACGGGGCGATCGCGCAATAAATTTTCCTTACGTTTTGACGTGGCCGTCAGCACCCCTCCACGACAGTTCTCTTCAGTCCGCGTATTTTTGTTTCGGTTTTCCGTTTGTTTGTACCAGGTCCTAACAAAGTATGACATCAAGGACAAAGCGCAACATTTTTGGATCGTAGACGAAGTCAGCATCAGCTGCGAAAATCAGCCTCCACGTATATTGCCTATAAGCATCCAACGTGCGCAGTCCGTAAGCTACTGGAACCCCACTGTCGCTATGCTTGGCGCAGCCAATGGTATAGGGGAGAAGATACCTCCTTTCCTCATCTACCGCGGTGAATGTATCACACGTGAGTTTCCTAGATTATCCGCATGCAATGGAAGTTGATACCTCTACCCATCTGTGAACCCCAATAAGGAAGAAAGACCTCATACAGTTGGGCTTTCTGGAATCCAACCACATCTTTTATGATGGTTCCGTCGAATTTCAATTCCATGACTTGGTAATTTATCAGTTCCTCCGTGAGAAAATAAACAAATAATAATAATAGTCGTTAAACTGTAACACTTTTTCGGTCCCTGGCTGCCATGCCACCTGAAGGAAGCACGAGGGCGGAGATACTGCCAGGTTGCCCTCTGACAATTCACAAGTACCTAGGTGATCTGATTCGAACAAGTCCACACCAAACTTGATAAGTAACTATAGCTTAATTAATTTTTTATCCATTCCCGATATTAGTTAGGTTATCAGATTGTCTGAATTGGACGAGAATTCTTCTTGAACATTCTGGTAATCCATTTGCCCTTAGCTGAAAATTTACGATCTTAAGATAACAAAGAGAACGCTTTCATGCGTCAAGCAGTACTATATTAGCTCTATTGTCTTGTGTAAGGTGTCGCGCATGATAAGTAAGCTCGTGCGACCGACCGATCACCACTTTGAACACTCATTCTCATGTTCCACTCGTGATGACTCCACTGATGTTCCGTGTCCGTCAAACTGCGCTTACGACGGATATTGAGCCTCTTCTTGTGTTTCTTGGACTACAACAATTAAACTTTTAGTTGTAAGTGGTTGCGGGATTTGTATAAAAAATGGTTTAGCTGTAACACCCTTTCGGTGCCTAGCTGCCATGCCACCTGAAGGAAGTGCGAGGGCTGGGATTCTACCAGGTTGCCCAAGCCTAGACAGAGGAAGTCGATAGGCAGAGGTCGGGTTCGAACCACGGACCATCCGGTCAGTAAATTCGCGCCCTAACCACCGAGCCATCTCGCATTCACATCATTCTCATTTGAGTAGTTATGCTCTTGTCGGGACATCCACCACTCCTCCACTCTTTGATATAATGGACTCACTGGGTTAAGCTTTTCTTAAATCACTATCCTTCAGTTGTTCTCACCGTGAGTCAGCTTGGCAGGTGTAATCGGGACGCGGATCAAGCGTATAGGTTCATTTGCAATGGGGTGCTTGCCCGCTGTGTGAGATTGTATTGCATTGGCCTGCAGCTCTATTCATATCTCAAGACGTAGTAGCGTGTATAGCATTTTTCAGGGGCACGCTTTCAGCACCACTGCATGGTTGTTTTCCCATTCCTCTGTGGTTTCAGCGTCAATGATGGAGGGTGCAGTGCGCGGGACTAAGTTTTCCTATTCCTCCTCCGGTTGGGTCAATTCCGACGCCTTCATTCAGTGGTTCCTGAAGCACTTCCGCTTGTTGGTTCACGTCCGTCCCCTGGTGTTATTCTACGATGGACACCTTCAGTTTGTCAGTGTTCGCGTTTTAGAACGTGCTCGCGAAGATGACGTATTCCTTTTCCCCCTACCGCCACATCCAGCCTACAACCACTGTGTGGAAAACACTTGTTTCTGGGCTTTTCAAGTAAGTGATTGTATGAATCCTGCATGGTTTTCTGTGGGCATTTCCGCAATAGCTAGAAGACGGATCCCAAGAACCCTGTGTTTCTTCAATGTGTTATGGATAAAAAAACTATCGGTGCTGATGGTGGTTTCATAGCGAGGACTACGTGTGTTCTGTCCGCTATGTGAATACCGCAGTTATCAAGGAACAACATACGGTAATAACTAAATGCAAAAGATCTAAAGATTGTTTTCGTGAAAGGACGGCTGGATAAACTGAAAGGGCAGTGGAGCTGTAAACAGAAGGCGTTCTACTGTGGTGACCCCGAAGCTGAAGTTTCGATCGCATTTGACCGTACTTTTACTTTACTTTGCGACCACTTCCTCCCGGAGATGATTGAAAAGATAATAATCGTTCAGCTGCAACAGCCCTTCGGTGCCTAGCTGCCATGCCACCCGGTGGAAGCACGAGAGCTGCGATACTGCCAGGTTGCCCAAGCCTAGACAGGGGAAGTCGAGATGCAGAGGTCGGGTTCGAACCACAGACCTTCCGGTCAATAAATCCGCACTCTAATCACTGATCCCTAAGAATATTCCTGTTTTCTGTCCCCAATGACTGACATCAAGACACTAGGGCTGGTTGGGGTCTCTTGCCGGATGGCTGCCACCTTGTTCCGACGTTTGATCTCGGTTCTTCTGGATCGCCGTGGTGCTCAGATTTTTAAAAAAAAACTTATTTTAACAATCGGGATTCTTTGGAGACGATGCAGTTGGTTGTGGAAAGTGACTGAGATAATGCAAAAAATTGCAAATCTCAGGGGATAAAAGCCAAAGAAAGGTCCTGAATGTGTTACCGTGATTGACAGTGGTTTAACCATCTGTACTTGTTAAACTCATGGGGTTTCACAAGTACAGACATCATCGGTTGGATGCTGTGAAATGGGGATGAAGTATTTTGTTTGGCAATGTATCGAAATATTGGTATCTCGGGTGCGTCAGTTGCTTGTAGATCAGGTGGCTGTTGATGTGTTCGCCAAGCTTGGCAATTTATTCACAAGCGCCTCGTTACCAATCGTGTGGACATTATCAGTATGCGGCAGTGAAGCATCAGTGTCAACACTGATGTTTCTGTTTTTGATGATGATGATATCAGTATGCGGTGGGGTGAATCGATGTTCATGTTTCCTGTATTGTTAGTCGAAAGTGAATGGGTGACGCCGATGGGTTGCGTCGACACAGCTTGACTTAGTTACAAGGCCTTTGCTGGGTATCAATTTCTAGAAAAGCAAAGAGTAGTGTCATCGCGATAGAGAACCGTATCCAGCTCCACTCTACAGCGTTTTCTTCAACTACAATGCTTTCCCCATCAATTGGTTCATGTGCAAGTGTTCTTCACCCTGAGACTGATAGTTTGGTCAGTGTGGAAATGGAGTAGCACAAGCACGAGCTAACCTCTGTTGTGGAGCGGTTGATGTAAGCGAGCTGCGTCTGGTGAGTGCTGCTTTCCCGGCAAGAAGATTTTCGAGGGCCTGACGAGCGTCCATAGTCCGTTTCATCGTCTTGGACGATCACATGCCGAGTCTTTCCTTCAACTGTTTGTGTCCCTTAGAATTATTGATAAACGGCTGCGAAGGATTCACACTCTTGGTCTGCGAAAGTTTTACCGGCTAGCCGTCAAAGTTTTGTCACGGACTTCATCGTTTCTCCATCAAGCCTATGCATGGGGTGATGGAACGCTCTCTTGTCATCTAGTACAACTCCGGGTGATCCAGTCATCGACGGGCTCTTCAGAATATCTTTTCATCCACCGTTTTGGCGACCATGCGGAATTCAAACACGCGGCCGGGGGCCTCTTCAACCGACGGATCGAGTAGGATATCTCTTTGTATTTAAGTAGAGAGTTTTTAAGTCATCGTTTGACGTGTCCCTTCATTTCCCGTAAGTAGTCACTGGTACCTTCCTTTTCGTTGTGCCCACCGTAAGGCAGCAAGTGGGTTGAAGGGGCCTAATGAAATCCTCCCGGGTGAGGTTCAGGCGCTCATTGGGGCGAGGTGGCTCAGTGGTTAGAGCGCGAGCTTACTGACCGGAAGGTCCGTGGTTCGAACCCGACCTCTGCATCTCGACTTCCCTTGTCTCGGCTTGGGCAGCCTGGCAGTGTCCCACCCCTCGTGCTTCCTTTGGGTGGCATGGCAGCTAGGCACCGAAGGGGTGCTACAACTGAATGATTTTTGGGTGCTGCTGTTGCTTCCGTGTTGCAAACGGAGGATCAAAGGAAAATCTTCTTCACATTCCAAAGCCTTTGTTGTGGCTTATTTCTCCACTAGGCGATCATTCCACAGACTGCTGCAGAACTTTACTTTGACCTGTTTGTGGACTATGATAATGAGAACACTGAGTCACTACGTGGGCGTTGAAATTATAACACAAAATGCAGTGTGTGCAGTTGTTGAGTGAGCATGGTATAGTCATAAAATGTCTGTTTGTTTATCAGTAACTTTGCCTATTAGAAACTAATTTTTTGTTGTACTGAAGTAGTTACACTGTAGATCGGAATGAGCGATCGCCGTCTCAACGAAAATTCCATCGTTTCCGTTTGCTGCTGCTGGAAGCAACTGTGCTTAACAAACCGCAACAACTCATATGCTGGTCCTTGACACGCATACCACCACCACCAGAGAGCGCAGTAACCCGAGATGGCGTGGGAAAAGTGAGACTTACTACTGTTTTGACGCAGCACATCACCGAATTTTCTGCATGAGGACGAGAATCGCCGAGCCAAGACGCTTGGTTCTGGTTGGTTGGTATTCTGCTAAGCTAATGCGCGCCTGCATCTGACCGTGAGTCAACTACCGACTGTGGATAGCCCTTAAGCTTCCTTTTCCCGCGCCTAACATTAAACACGGCAATGCAGTCCGTTTTCTCTGGAAAATTTTGTGCTGATGCGTTCTACTGAATATCTCACAGAAGAGCTACTCCACTCATTTCATTCAGTTTATTACACTCACTGTGCAATGAACCCGCCTAACCCCATAAAACTTTTACCCTGTATCCCAATCTTATTTTTTCAGGTTTATTTTCAGAAGCGACTGGATCGATTCTTCGAACAAAATCCCAACCAACCTTTGATGCGAAACAACGCCGCACCAGTTTTGACCCATGCCTATGAGAAGGCGTTACAACCTTCCAATGTCATCCAATTATTCGAACGTCTGGGAATTTGTCCCTTTAACAATCTGTCCAGTTCGATTGGGGCTTACATGAATATGGTGTGTTTAATTAACTACTTACCTTTTGCACAAGAACCCGAGTTTGAATCAACTGTGTGTAAAATCATCGTTGTTATCCTCTTTGGTCATTTCCTTCGTCCGAGGCACTGGTTTTCCTGTGGTTCCATCCAAGCATTTTTAGTGACGTTTGTTTCACAACCCGTGACTCATAGCTGCTCAACAGATGAATAGACTTTCGCCATCCGCAACCGGGGAGTGAATTGCAACACCTGAAGGTGAGACCTCTCCGGAAAAAGGCCGTTCTCCAGAAATAGCCCTTGTCCTTGTGGTGATTTCTTTTACTTCGGATTATTGTATTTTTTTATTGTTTTACTGTGGCTATTTAGGGGGCACGCATGAACCACTTCCATACAAGTCGCAGTCGAAAATCATAGTTTTATGGGAATGTGATACGGCCTGTTTTTTCAGGACTAGTCGACCTTTTTAGGTATATGCCTGTATCCTTTGCACAGCTGAGTGCAACTTTCAAGCAATGGAGTGAGAAGAGCACCTACGTGTACCTACATGTTTTATCTCCATTCGAGCCTTCTTTTATTTAGCTTGTCGTTGAAGTTGGTCTCACTTGGTTTAGCTGGCCTTGGAAAACGATGTTTCTGTTTGGCTATCCTTGCAGACCAAAATAAAGAATCGTGCAACTGTGACACATTTTTAGTGCATCGTTGTCATGCAGCCCGAAGGAAGCATAAGGGCTAAGGTACTACCATGCTAGTCAAGCCCAGACAAAAACCGTCAGAAAGTCACGAGCGGGCTCGAACGACGAAACCCCGAGTGAAAGCTCACACAAGGCCGAGCTCAGGTTGCAAGCAAAGGGGTCATTAAAACTGCAGTGGAGTGCTGGACCCTGCGTGTAAGCCAAAGACAGTGGACTGCTCCATAAGAGACCTTCAACAATCAATGCAATGAGTCCCATGAGACCACACTCCCCATCGGATGAAACCTCCTTGGTCAGGCTAGCTTTTTCCAGGGTATTTCCATCTCCTACAGATCTGTTGCTGGTTAACCACCGTTGGCTTTTAGATGAGCTCTGGATAGGTAACCCCGTACACTTTGGGTTGAGGTGAGCCACTATCAGCACAATTCGTACCTACTTTACGTCCCCAGTAAACAGTGTGAAGCTTGATATGACACTACTTATAGGGTTGATGGAAACTTCAACACCTCGTTACTGGTTTCGCACTTCTTTGGGCTGGTAAGACAGGCTTATTCTCCGAATCTCCATCAATATAATCTCCCACTTGAACATCAAATTGTAAGTTGAGTGTGAAAGCTTGTCCTCTGTGGTTAGTGGAGCCGCTTTTCGATGAGCATAGTCTGGTCCAGACACCTTGCAATCAATCATTTGCTCTGTTTTACTTGCTGTTTGTGAGCTCAGGACAATTTAATGATTTGGCCGCGAGCTACTGACCCGGAAATCCATGATGCGAACCGAGTCCAGGCTTTTCGATTGCTCTTGTGTATAGGCTTGGGCGGCCTGGCACTATCGAACTCCTTGTGTTTTCTTTAGGTCCTATGACAACGACAGGAGACGTATGTGATTTGTCACTTGCTGTCTCCGATTTCAGGTTGCCAGTTTGTCCGTTTGTTTTGTTTTTATCTTTTATTTACGTCAGTCCTCTCGTACTTATTGCATTGATTTGCATTCCGTTAATTTTTCTCTTCCACCCACCCTAAAGTTCCGGAGTGTTTAGCCTACGATAGTGCTATAGATGACTATGTGACTCTTGTTTTACAGACCAAGTTGAATACTGGGTAGCACTAGCTAGTCAGTTGCGTGTGTGTATAGCAAGCGTCTTATGAGTGGTGTGGGCCACTCAGTTTCCCCCCACTTGACGTGACAATCGTGAGCCACTGGTCGAGCATATTGGTGAATAAAGCTGTCCCTCTCTTGTTTGCTCTCCTATCTTTTACATTTACACCGGGCACGGGGAGTTCAGTTGGCTGAACATGTCGCTCAGCGCAAACCGCGTGTGACAGTACCTATTGGGCGTGATGGTCTATCAGCTTCGTTCGGTGTCCCGGTCTAACCGGGGAACGGATGCTAGCCTACCGTGGCAGTTATGTACCAAGTTTAGTCCGCCTCTCGAAGCAGCGTGTCGGGTTAGGGCCTGAGTCGTATGTCAAAAGGTTTTAGGAGCCACTGGTGGGAGCCTGGCATCAAGCGAGGACCGATGGCAAAGAAGGCACCTTATCAGAGAGCTCACAAATCAGAGACACTGTCTTCACCGTAGCACTCCTTACATTCCCCTACTTTGTAACTGCTAGAGAGCACTACAGGCGTAACGGCGTATACTACTGATAGATCACATTCGAAGGCATCATCCCTCTCACATGTATTGTGATTCGGTTTAAGAGCGATCCCTACTGACTGTGATTGGTTTCAGCAATTTTTCTACGGGATTTAGAAGTGTAAACAGATACCTTATCTTGTGAATGCAGCCAGTCTATGCTGAAATGTCGAGAACCATCTTTGTTGGGAATTATCAGCAGTGGGCATCTCATGAATCTCCAAAGTAATTCGGGTTCTCGACATTCCGTTTAGAACTATGCCATTCTACTGCAGAAGACTGATCAGCAGTATGATTGACTATTAGACGAGATATAACGCCACCATCCTTCATTCACTCAGTTTACGTCACGTAGCAGGAGTTGACTGGATCCTCGGGTGAAGACTTCTCAAATGAGTGTTCTTTGTCACCCGTGGGATCTCTTCCTCTTTTGACAGATCACTTGTAGTCCGTAAGTGATGGGGAGGTCTTGAAATTTCCTAGTTTAACAATGGTCGAAGTACTAGAAATAAGTCAGCGCAACTTGATATTTTCAGTGCAGTACACTTAATGGACGTACCTTACGATCCCATATTGTCATGCTTCCGCTTCGCACTTCCACGGCTACATCTTTTAACAAATAGTTACCTTTGTAACGTTGCAGACAGAGGACTACGATCAGACCAGCGTGTCCGGCGAAAATATCGATCCTCACATGGGTTGTGAAAACTATGGTCACCCAGCCGCATGGGCCAAACTTTCTGGCAGTGTGGTCCCCACTTACGCACATCATCTGCCGTACCACCCGACGGTTTTGACCAATGGCGATTTGAAAGAACGTCCCCTGAACACTTTCGGTGGTATCGGTCATTCAGTCGCGTCCATCGGAGCGGTGTACTCTCTTGCACAAGGTGAGGGTCCGTTCGACTGTGTGTGTGCTTTAGTCCTTCGGTGGTTGCAGCGTACTCATTTACTGGACTGTCTGATGTTTACGACACTTTCCAGGTGCTACCCAATCTGGTTCATCCATCCCCTCCATTGAAGTCCTTAAGCCTGACCCCTCGGTAGCCGCTCGGATTGGCCCTCCTGGACGATCTGTGATGATCCGGTTACATGGCACAGCAACTGCCGTGGGCCAACCTGTTGTACGGACAGGATCTGTTGAGTCTGTGTCGACAACCTCCAATACGAATCCAATAGTGCTAACGCCCAGGGTGAGCGCGATGGTGTCTTCCAAGCATGAAGTGAGTAGCCTAGACCACGTACTCATTTTTGGTTTCCTTCAGCACACAAGTTCTGTTCTACGGGTTTTTTACTGTTGGCGGGTTGCCTTGACAGCCAAGTAGACCTTAGGACCAAAAACCTTAGCAAATTACACAACCCTTTCGCTTTAAAACACAACTCACTAATTTTTTATTAGGACCCCATATTCACTTGTATTCTGTTGTGTACTACCTGTGCATTATTCGTGGGTTGCTTGAGCTCTGCACGCTTGTCACTTCTCTTGGATTGTGAAATCATGCATGTGCTTGCATGTAGATCTTTCCAACCCTCTAGTACACTTTATTTATGTGATGCGTGACGGAAGGCGTCATCTTGAAAATGGCGCATATGGTTCATTACGATCGATAGTACTGACAAACACGCTTTTAGGATGGATCGCAAAAGAAAATTCAGTTGACTTCCTCTGTCGACTTCATTCCTGCTTGACTCAACTCTCACTTGCTTTTCTCTAAACAGGACAGTATCACTCATTCGGACGTAGATATTGCTCACGAGGAGGAAGTCGGCTTCGACTCGTCCCAGTCCCAGTCAGGAGTGTTTGCACAGCTACATTCGGGTGCTGAACATGGGATGTCAGAAACACATGAATTTTTGGATGAGATCGAAGATGGTGAGGCACCGGATTCCTGCGTCGTGTGTGGACAACTAGAACCACCAGAATCCGCTTGCCGACCAAGTTCAGACCTCGAGGGCTCTGATGACCTTCAGGTACAGTGACTGTGGACCTACTCGGTCAAATAAATGACTGTCATGAAAATGTTATTCGTTTGAGCTATCTCATGTCAACTCTGCTTACAAATTGCCGCCGTAGCGAGAACTTCGATGTCTTTTCCTGGTGGATCTTACTATGCAACAGTCAATTGGTCCTTCCTCGTATGAGTCTACCAACACTGTGAATTTAGGTCTTTTTCATATAAGGACATCCTTCTATGGTTCCGAGAATGCTAGATTCTTAAAACTACCTGAAGCTGACTAGGCGTGAAGTTAGAAGGTCCCAAAATGGGAGCGTGTCTATCATGTGGCACGAAACCTGAAGCGTTGCCACCCCTAAGAACGTCTTAGTGTCACGTCTAATCATCTTTGGATTTCTATGAAGGCACCAAGATTCCTGCCAAGACATCTCAAGACATCGCATAAAAAACCTCAAAGCATCTTAACCAAAAAAATGTGTAGGTACAAAATCCAGTAATAATTGCATTACCGTTTTATTGCGCCTGAATTCGTGGTTGTGCC
The DNA here is from genome assembly GCA_004794785.1 of Opisthorchis felineus. Taxonomy (NCBI): domain Eukaryota; kingdom Metazoa; phylum Platyhelminthes; class Trematoda; order Opisthorchiida; family Opisthorchiidae; genus Opisthorchis; species Opisthorchis felineus. The sequence continues at coordinate 122,705 of SJOL01002951.1, read as the reverse complement.
GCACTGTTGGATCCAGTGGCCAATCATTGGACGCTACTCTTTTTTCAATAGGGCCAAGCACCTCGTTTTCACTTGGCAATGCCGTCAAGCCGTAGCACGCCGTCCGTTCACAGCACTTCCTGTTGTTTGCTTCTCACTGCCTCGTGATTTTTTCATTCAATCTCACTGTTTTATCGCCTGACTACTGTAAATTGGCTCATACTAATTTAAGGTTTGGTGACTGATTCATATATTCCTTAACTGAGGTTATTTGTGCACTGATATGTTACTTTCCTTCAGGTTGTTGACTGGGTACATTGTGACTTTTGCAATCGCTGGGTTCACTGGAACGGTTCTTGCAGTGAAGGCGCAGTGGTGTGCGATAACTCATTCATGTGCGTTGTCTGTCGACACGAAGGCACGACGGGTATGAAGGTTCCTGAGCTCAATAATTCTACGGCCGCATCTTCCAACATGGAGAAACCCGTAACATCTACAGCGAATCATGTGACTACTTGATCTCTCTAGCCGAATGTCCTCTTCCTGTACAGTACCTTTTTTTATTAAACCTTGCCTTATTTTTGTCCATTACGAATAATTTGATGCACACTCAGTTAGTAGCGGCCGTAATAGCGGACCAGTTTTGGGCCAGCTGAGCACGACGCCTTTGTACAGTTACTCGTCCCGTTTTCTATTTAACCTGGTTCGTCGTTAATTGCTGCTCCTTGCCGTCCCCTTCTACCCGTGAATTCTCACTACGACTTTCTGGCGACTGTCGTTTTCGCTCGTCACTGGTGATGCATTCCCGAGAGTCAAGTTCTATCCCCTCTACCGCCTGTCTACTATCACCGCTCTCATGTTTGACCCTTTCCCCGTGTTGCACTTCCCGCGTATATGTATGCAGGATGATGAGTCGCTGTGTTCATGGCTGTGCCAGATATAAGTGCAGTTTTATTTGTAAATCCATCTGGGCTCTTTGTGATTTCTCAGTGAATACTTATTACTCACGAATCGCATGATTAAAGGTTCCCAGTAGGTATTACCAAGAGCAGCATGAACCCGATCGCCGGGCGCGCAGAGGCTGCAGCTCCACCACTGCTCAATGGTGGGCCTTAACGTTTCTGTGGGCAGTCAGGTAATTTGCTCAACGATGGAATCTGAGACTCAAACGAGAGTGATGTGAATATGAACAGACTCATATCTGTAGCTAATGTTTGTATGGTTGATCGTCAGCTAATTCGCCGGGCAAACTTTGATCTGCGTGTACTGATGAAAATTCGTGAGCTACGTACTGCGAGCTGACGAATTGTTGAATGACAGGGTGATGTCATATTATGTGCACTTTTGATAGATCAAGTGAAGGGAGCCAAATTATCTCACCCATGTTGAGCATCAGGGTTGTAAAGAAGAAAGAAAACTGGCATTAGAGACGTTTGTTCACTGTTTTCGTTTAATGGCCTTTAGCATTCGCGTGTCACTATTTCTATGCCCACTTATTTGGTCACCCAGTAAGCGACCAAGATTATCGGATTGGCGTTGTACGTCTTCATCATGAGGTTTTTAGGCGAGGTGGTTGACCCAACTGGAAGAATCGATCTTGTTTTCAGTAGGCGCTGACAATGAATAACGCTAAGACATCTAAATCAGGTCGGGCTGTTAGCAAAGGAAGTACTTTTTGGACTGGTTTATGAATATGGTATATGAATGAATAAATGAATATGAATGTTACTATTATGTAAAAGGAAGCTAACTGGCATGGTTCGTGCTTCTCCAAAATGGGCTGAGGTTGCATAGGCTAAATGAGCAGATACTGATAACTAGTGAAACCATAATCTATTTTTGTACTGGTTTGAAGAAGCTTGAGAGGATACTGAAAGTGCAATGGTCTTCTCCAAAAATCGCAATTCTTCAGTATGTTTCTTGTCGTACGCTTGAAGCTACAACTGCAATAGTGTTCAGACATGTATTTATGTAATTCGTTTATCGCTTTGCCTTCGCGGATGTCAGTTAACTTGACAACCGGACGCAGCTTCATGTTAGTTGATGTTTTTTCACTTCGTCGTTCGCACGTTACTGAAGTAGCAACTTGGTCTGTCTCCCAACGCGACATTCTCGTTTTCCGATTGGTCCATTCCAAAAAACGGATTATCCGAAACATATTGAACAGAAGCCGTAACAGTTTAGTTGCCTACCTCAGTCTTCGTCAGAGTTTGGTTTCGACCGTATATTTAGTTAGTTTCGTTGGACTACCGCTCACTCGAATATGATATTTTATCCAAATCCAAAAATACGTTGATAAGGGTGCGCACGAAACCGATCGATGTACACACAGTGGGGTTCCTAAAAGTAGTTCGAGACTAAAGTTGAAGTGAACGAAATTTGGCTCTCGACATCGCCGAATATAGGTCACCTCACTGATCCAGCCATTTAGTCCCAATTTTGCGAACCAGTCAACTACAGTCAACCTTGACCGCATATCATCTCACTGAGATTACAAAGTGAACAACCTTAGCTGACTGTTCCTTCGTGAGTGGACGATGGAACTCCTACGGCCAGATTCATTTTTAGAAAAAACACTGGATTAATGTACAGTATGGTCCTGAATCCTGGGAACCAAAAAAGAACAGTTCCATAGTTTTGTACCCATATGTTCCTTAGAGGCAGCCGTAACTCAAGACATCAACTGTCCTGATTTCCACAAATCGAGGGTCCGATGGCATGAGCCTCATTTCTCAGCACACAATCAACGAAATACACTCATGTGCAAACCAATTTGGTTTTTCGAGAGACTCATCTGGAACCCAGCTGAATCTCTCGTTTGTGATGTTTCCAGGCAACTGAATGTGATGCACCAGGCCGCCTCATGTTTCAGTTGAACATAAGGTTGATGGAAACTCGGGGACTGTGCCTACCTGATGAGCCCCGAGAAGGGCGAAACCGGTCGTGGGCTGTCGAAGAATTTTCAGAAGCCTTATGAGCAGTACATTACGAGCACACAGTCACTTATTACGGCAGATCAACAAGGCTTCAACGCCCCGAAAACGTTGACAACCGACAAACCTAATCGATAAACCAGTGATACACATTCTGACGTGCGCGTACATTTGAGGCGCCCAGGACCAAGCGAGTCAACGTGTTTTTCGGTTGTTCAGGACAGTTAAACTTGCAGGCGCTGATCTCTTAAACGACTATGTCTGATTCACCATTGGTATTCGTCCATCGCCAGCTTGTCATCATAAATTAAGTTGCTTTGTTTGTCCTGTGCACGGCCTTCTCCAACCTCGTCTGGACGTTTGCTTCGCCACCGCATTGAATCATGAATGAATGCAGGTAATCACCTCAGTTGGCTTCAGGTTTTACGCGACGCGTGTCGTGTTCGCGAAATCGAATGCACAGCTGCTACTGCCGACATGATGGGCCACATAGGTTGCACAACCGCTGTTCACACATGTCCCTGTCACCATGGCCGCTTCGGTTCAATAATTGGTCGTCCTCTAATATGATGTTTGCGGGTTCGATTCCACCTCGGAAGTTGTGCGATGCGAACGACTACCAATAATGACGAAAGCACAAACCAGTTTTGTCGGCCCACTTTGTGATTCAACTGTTCTCTGGTCAACGTTTTTGCCATGAATGATGTTGGTCCGGAAAGAAGAAAATTTTCGTCAACAACGCCTTCCACATTTCAACAATGGGAACAGAGGCTTTGTTGTCCCTTCTGTTCCTGTTGTCCTCCTGTCTTCTAAACAACAACCACAAAACGGACTTTTTTCGACGCCCACCTATTTTTATTGACAGGCGATGTTTATCTCCATCAGCATTCATTGAAATGCGTTTGCATGGCGTTGGTCAACAATGATCAAGCACAATCAACAGTCCATCTTATATCATCACCAGCTTTCGGACAACACGGGATGGTGAAATAGATGATTATTTGCCTATTGTCTTTCAAGTTTCTTCCGTCGTCGTGAAATGCTGTTCAACTGAGTGAGTGGTTCGACTCCTGCCAAAATCCATGTTCTAATTTCGCGTTTGGAGACCCTGTGAAATAGTATTTGGGATTCAGTCAACAAGTTGATCTTGTCTGACCCGTATAGTAGAAAAGACCGATTGCGACGTTTTGAATGTATCATTTTTTAATCACACTACGGAAAATGTTGATGCGCAATGACCAATCGAAAAACCAGCTGTACAGCCTGAACAGGCTTCTGATGATCTCTGTCTGATTCATGTGAGAACTCAAATGACCCAGTAGTTGTATAATATAATATGTATAATATACGATATAATAATGACATATAGAACAAAGTATCTTTTCGATTTAGGGTGACTTTAAATGATAAAAACGTGTCTCAACATTGATCGGAAGGTGTTTGAAACCGATTGAGCTGTCGTCCTTTTAGAGGTTTGGTGACGAACCCACCAACTGTTTGCCGAGTCTCTGAAATGATACGTCGATATCAGTTATAAGATGTGTCAGGAGAAAATAAGAGGTATTTCGATGTGTCGAATTAAGACCCAAGGGTTTGACAGCTTCAGTCAACGCAACCCTGCGCACCTTATCGAGCTGCAGTCTATCCAAACGGTTAGCCATCCGCTCATCTAATGGTTGCTCTCGAAATCCGTACATACACCTCAAGATAGGAGGCCTCCCTGGTTAGTCTACTAATCAGTAGTCACCATTCGTTCTCTGGACAGTGGGATCAAATAAGTAGTGCAAACTTGGTAGGCCCTGCTTCGTGTGGCAGTAGGCCAAATGGATAGCGAATCAGGCAGTGTTTTGTAACAGCTAGTCTGCTGCTGAACTGTATGACTGATTCGGAGACGAAAGCAACACAAACGGCTGGAAACCTGATGTGTACGGTTGTGTCCAGATTAGCAAGTATGACCCAAACAAACCGCTACGTGAATCGACAGTGGGTGGCGGGTAAGGTCAAGCACAAGTATGTCTTGGGCAGGACGCCGAATGTCACAGTCACACCCATTAACAGTAAGGTCTTTTGGTAGAGTCCATACTAAGGCGTTAAACCGATCTTCGAGTTCGTCTTGAACGTTTGTTCTCACAAGCTTTGATGTGATTGTCTTCTGCATCGTGAGTGGTTCTTTTGGATAGTCCGAACGCACCTAACAGGACATTAAGTGGAAGTTCGTATACTTTGTTGAGACTGATAGACTTATTTGTGTTGCGTGATCCAATGCCACTGACGACCTGTTTGCTAGTTATTTCCAAACTCAGACTCATGTTACATCTGGGAAGTGGGTTACAACACCCAGGGCCCAGCTTCGTTCATGACCTTGCAATAAAGTGGGGAAGCTAAGCGAAACACTCGTGGCTTTAATCCATAGTGTTGATTGAACTCAACCACCCTGTTTTTGTTGCGTTCTTCCCTAGTGGGATTAGGTTGTGTGGCATCCAGTTTTGTCTTCATTCTGCGGCTAAGGAAGTTTTCCGGCTGGGATCATTGGTTTGGAACTGTCGCGTTTGGTGTTGCGCGGTAAGTGGGCAAAAACGTGTCTAAAATGCTACTAAGTTTCCGCAGCGCTCGCTTGAACGTAACGACTAACCATTCTGCCTGTCTTTTTGACTGAGGATGGTACTCTGGAATCCGAATGTACTTGATAGCGAGATATTTTCAAAATTTAGCAAATAGTGATAAAGCAAAATGAGGGCCATTTTTAATGGCTATTGTATCTGGAAAACAAAATTGTGAAAACAATCGACTTAAGCACGAAACGGTCGTCGTTGCTGAACTTGTGCTCAATGGACTTTTTGGATAGGCATCAACATTCACGAGGTGACCGGCAAGATCAACAAGTAAACAGGACCACGGAATCAGTGGAGCTAGTCAGGACTGTAGCTTAGATTTAGCAGGCAACTCTGAGGCCATAACGTATTGGTGGCATGTGCGAACAAGTTTTCCCATGTATTGGTTCATGAATCGCCATCATGTGTAACTACGGGCAATAAATCTCGTTCAGCTGACTCCTGGGTATCCACTGTGCAACTTTTTCAGAACTATGTTCTACTGTGTTTTAGGTATTACCATCCAGTCACACAGCATCATACACCTGTGCAGATCCTCGACTCCTGAACTGCTCAACAAAAATGTCAGTGAGTTGCGTAGGCCACCTTTCTAGTACATTGCAATCCTCGATCCCTAGCTGTTTCGACCCAAGCCTGTACCTGCAGCGACTGCAAATTGGTGCACAGATGTTTGAAACGCTTGTCGAATACGCGGGTCTACAGTAATGGAAGACAACAATATCCTTGTCTGATGTTTTAGCTATGAAGGCGTTTGTCACTTTTGGCAGCACCTCTGTGTGCCTGATGATGTCTTCTTGAAACTTAGTTAAAAAGTCGCATGCTAGCAGCCTATTAGCTGTGTGCACAGGAATGCCTGTTTTGATGCGCAAGCTTGATAACAAGGGCTTGTGGTCAATATAGGACGTAAAATGGTGACAATGAAACATCTTGTGGAACTTCCCGGCAGCGAACGAAAGACTCACTCCTCCCTTTTCGATCTGACTGTAATTCTTCGCCGCTGCAGTTAATGTGCGCGAAATATGTGTCATAGCTTTTTGGCTACCATTAGGGGGCCAATAAAACAATACGCAAACTGTTCACCCTGAGAAATACAGCTTTTAGGCAGCTCCCATACGATGGAACAGAATCGAAAGTTCTTATCAATCGTCTTGTTTGTCATGAAAAACAGTTCATGCTAGGCAGGTTACCAGTACGTAGCGGTAACTGAACTGTAAAGGGAGCGGTCGCACATAGTGCCCCGCTCGCTAAATCTAAATTCGCTCATTACGCCTTTGCTGTGTGTTCTGTCTCACCAGCATCATGAGCCTGACACAAGTACTTTCCAACACACATTACTCCTGAACACTGATTTGGGCTGTTTAACAATTCCCTGTTCGCAAAAATTGATTGAAGCCGTTGGAGATTCTTCGGAGCATAGACAGATGGTTTCACGGCTCGCTTGTCGCCAAATAAGTTGTCTTGCATGAGGAAGAACAGTAGCTCCGTTAAGTTAGGACAACTTAAGTACAGCCATTTCACGTCAGCGGTCTCGATACATTATATGCAAGACCGTTCCGAAATTTAGAATTATGAACACACTTTTCTGGTATAACAGACGAAGACGTATTCGGCATACATGGTTGGGCAACCGAAGGTATATAATTACCAATTTCAGTTATCTACCTGTGTGCTGCTCTGGAAGAAACTTGGTCAATTAGCCTACATGTTGCAAATGGTCCTAATGTAAAGAGACTGGCAACGGCACATGACAAAGCGGATTAACTACATAGATGCAACATTTCACAATGGTAGGGCTTAGTTCAACAGGACGCACACTTTACGTATTGTTAAGTGCAGACAATGAGTGCGATGTTTTTACCTTCTGTACGAAGATTTCATTGTGATTAGATGGAATCACTTACAAGGCGTCACTGTGTGTGAGTAGATAGATTATTAATAAAATGAGACTAGAAGCTGGTGAGCTGCATTTTGTTGCAGAAGCCTTGCCTTTAATTCAGTAATAGACAAGCAAAAAGTGTGACCTTCTGTGACTTCTTCATTTTCAGTCTTCCAAATGACTTTATTAGAAGTCTCACAACGGAAAACTAAACAAAAATAATAGAATGATAAAGTGTCACATGTAAGTATAAAGTTGACCATGACTGTGGTCGAGTAACGGACTGTGTCTAGGTTTGTTCGTTTCCCGTGATGAAACTCATTCAGACGGCTTGTTCGAATGATCAGGATATAAGCTTTAATCATTCTGTTAGCTTTCATAGTACCATGATACATAAGTTCCTCCGTAAACTCAAATGGATCGTCTGTTGATTACTCTAAATCGATATCAGGAAATACCTTGCAGACTTTTATGTTCTTAAAAGTACAATAGATATTCCCAAACTGTCAACGTTCTGTACGCGGTGTAGCCCCGAGAGTGAACAAGAGAGACAGTTCTAAAGCAATCAGCGTGTCTAACTGGTGGCTCATGAGTGTCATTTGTGGACGACTGAACTCATCAGATGTATGCTACATGCAAATGATATTCTGGTGCCCGAGCCATTCATGAGACGCACCCAAGCACACACGGCCAGCTTGTTGTAGCCATCATTTACTTTGGTTTGTACGATTATAGACAAAAGGAGTCATCTCTAGCACCGTTGCAGGCTTAACGCTCCGGAATGCTCAGAGCGTTCAGGTGGGCCATTCGTATATACATCCATGGGACACATTCCACCATACGATATATAACATGTAAATTATTGCAGTGCAATGAAATATAGTGAATAGCACATTGAATAAAAATGAGAGCGCAATGAAGACGAATGTTCTGGCCTGCAACCCAGAGTGTTAAGGCAGGCCATCTGTATATTAGCACAATATCAGACTCATCCAAACGAAACAAAATAATATCATACGACACGACTCATTACAGTAATCGCAATGCAATAACATTCGATAAAATATAGTACAGTGTTTTATTAGATATTTCGTCCTGTAAGTGAAGCCAATCTATGCTGAAAAGCCGAAAAGCAATGTACAGCTGTTTCATCCCCATTGGGATTAACCTGCAGTGCGCACCTCACGAAATTCCAGGGAGTATTGGACCTCCGGGGTTTCATGAGGTGCACACTACTGATGATTCCCAATAAGGATGAAACAGCTGTACAATGTTTCCCGACTTTTCAGCATAAGTTGGCTTTACGTACAGGACATAAAACTCTTCGACCTCCTCACACTGCCAACAATAGTACAATGCATACAGGCTCAATATTAGTTGGCAATGATAGCAATCAAACAATCCGGCATCTCATGCTAGAAACGGTAAGAAGGGAACCACTTATGTCTCCTATGGGCTTGGGCGATTTACTTGCCCAGACACTTGAGGGGTGTCCATCACTCATAATTGAACAGAAAAATTTGCTGTTTACTACTGCTTCAGCTCGGTCGACCAATAGAGGTTACGCGATTTTATCTAGTTCTGAATTTACGACATCTTACTGTTGGGAATGGCAAAATGAAAACAACGCAAATAGAGGATGGGCCTTGTCGTCATAACTGATGACTGCTTATGCAACTTTTAGCAAGAACGTTGCGATGGATTTCGCAAGGCATTTCAAGGCATCACCCAGTAGACTATCATTTTTTGTACTTTTCTAGTTGATGTTATTAGCCTTCTGTCTTAAGGTGACAAGGCCAATTTGTGCTTGCCATAATATAAACTTTCAAAATTATCCTAAGAAACGATTAGGACGTAAGGTGAGTAAAATCTGCTTCAAAAACAAGACGGTTCGACGATTCGCCTGAGAAACAAATCAAATACTTGAATGAAAAGATTTTCATCCGCACAGGTTCGAAGTAACAACAAAATATCTGCCCACTGTTGAATAAGTACGGTGCGAATTCTCATTCGCATCGGAGGCATATACGAATGCTTTTCCACAAAATTTAACGCCATTTCTAATCATCGGCCGCTTGTCTCAAATATAACACGGATGGTGTGACTGAAATGTGGGACCATCTTAATCAAACGCGACAGTCACATCGCAAACACAATCAAAAACAGCTAATTTTCCGAAATCCTTTGTTTAACCTTAAATTTCATTTCTTAATCGAACTTTACTGCTGAGAGCTTGAAAAGAAGCCATGAAGATTGAAGTTACCCTTAGTTTGAAGAAGCGAAACGTGGTAAAATGAGTTTGCTTTCCTCTTTTTTGACAGGGATGCATTCTCGGAATATATGAGGTTATATGAACATTCAATAAAGGAAATCCCAAAAGTTAAAGCATTTTTGTTTTTTATGAGAGAAGAGCACATTGTGCAGTAAGACACTGTCTTTTATTGTTATATTTTTCCTTCGTCACACTGTCCAGTGAACATAACAAAGTTGATATTCTAGCATGACTCCATAGAACGGAATAACATCCACATTGCAGCCAAACGGTATCTCCGAAGAACGCGTAATACCAGAACCTCCAAGAAGGAAAAACAAAGTCGGAGTTGAGTTTCTATACAGTACTGTTAATGTGAAATAGAAATTCACAAAATATACACACCTCGGCTTTAGATACTCGTCCACAACAAACGGCCCACTTGGACTATAAAAGTACAAACCAAATGAGCGAAACAGGTTCACACGTGAGATAGTCATGCACGCATAATGTCGGCCACAAAGTGGCTAGATGACCTCAAGGTTAAATAAGTGAAGTGGCTGGAACAAACAAATACCAGTTCATACACACGCACTGAGCACAAAGGTGGAGCGGGGGTTACAAATAGGCACAAAAGAAACGTGGGGAATTTTAAATGTCAAGGCGATGGACGATACACCGCCCTCCAGATTCTCCACGTTGACTCAGCGGACGCCCCAGTTCTTACACTCTACTTATGTTCAGCTCCCTTCTAGGGTACCCCATCAGCCACCAGCACGAATGGTCTGAGTCCACTCCTGCAACAAGTGCCGGCTTCGAAAGAGTGCAAGCCCATTCGTGTCCCTCTAGTAAACATACCTTTCCAAGATCCCTCTTAAGAAAGCAGCCCGCCGTTGTGACATGCAAGGTTCTTACTAAGCCATCTGAACTCGCCTCACAACTATCTACTACCCCTAGAGGCTATTTTTCACAAGGCACATCTTCACCAGAGACTAGGAACAAATCCCTTCGCTTCAGTTCTTGGGATGCTGTGAGCCACTTAGTACGTATTTGCAATGGAGCCATTATCTGTGTACCTGGCTGTGCGGGTCGGTGCCCGCATTGAGAGCATGCACCAATCACTTGTTTAACGGCCCCGGTTCCACTGATAGACAGATATGGCTGTCGGATAGAGGCTAAGACCCGCGATAATCCGCGGTGCCGTTCGACTCCATGAAAGTGATTTACGATCAAGGTACTAACAGGGTATCGGCTCGGAAGTAGCGCTGGATATGCTACTGACCAACTGTAGTTTGAGTAACTAAGTCTGCCCCTTTCCACGATACATCCCCAATCAAAATGGGTGACAACATTCGTAAGCTGCCGTTGTGAATCCGACTGCTGGAACGCTTCGCATCTAGTCCAAATGCGTTAACCTGTTGTAATTTCTGTGCGAAATGACCGGATTGCACGATCTTTATCAAACAATTACGTGCTTGGAGGAGTTCGGATACTCTGCTAACACCAGAAGGTAGAGCCTCTTTCCGCTTTAATTAATAGATATTGGTGGTAACATAATGACCAAGCTACAACTTTCTGTCATCAGTGGACACATGCCATCTTTTCGCTCGAGTTGGCTAAACGGTGCTACGAAGCTCTTCAACTCGACCTCATCGGACTGCATAAGGTCGGCCACAAAATGACTAGATGACCTCAAGGTCAAATGAGTCAAGTGGAGTACACAAACGCCAGTTCATACGCATGCACTAAACGCAAATGTGGAGGGGGGCTACAAATATGGACAAAAAACATGGCGAATTTTAAATTTAAGGCGATAGGCGATACAGTCCACATCAAGTGACAAATTACTGCTAAAGGTAACGACCGTGCGGATGAGCAGCTTCACTATGTGCTCGAAGACCTAAAGTTGCGTATAATTCGTTTGTTTGTATTATTCTTTGGCCACAAACATTTTTCTGCGAAGTGGACTTCATAACCCCACTGAAGGCAGCAGGTGTCTCAGTTCTGAATTGGAATGTGCCGTGGCCTGCTAACACTGGGATATAAAAATTAGTGTAAAATTTTGTTACTCGTTAATTATAAGTAGGATAAATTTGGAGCGTTTCGTTCGCTTCCGAATGACGAGTTCTTGACCGCACCATCGATATTTGCGGCTTGAAGGCAAATGTGATATATATCCAAAAGAGAAATATAGGGCAAGAAAAGGTTTATTCTGCACTCTCGCCCCCTGATTTTTTGTCCGCGCCATATACTGAGTGAGAAACGGAGGTCGAGCCGTGTTTGCAGAGAGAATATGAACTTTCACATCAGGTGACTTGCTGTTAAATCCAAGTAATGGGTACCAATCTGGCTAGAACTCGAAGTTCTCGTGGATAACCATGTGTATTCCGAGATTATTATATATGGTTGCAAGTTCGTGAGCCCTGTTCTATCCATCTCCTTTCTGAAGAGCGTGAAAACTGTGGTATCAAATCTCATATATCAATATATACATTTATCTCTCCATGGAGGAACTGCGAAGATGGCCACTCTTCTTGGATAGTGGCCATACAATGGTGGTAACCCGTGAAGCAAGACTAACCCCGGAGCCAGCAGACATGCGCACCTTCTTACCGTTGTTATCTGTCTCCTGGGGGTGAGGGGGTATTTTCGTAATCGCGTTTCCTAACGAATTCAACACATGAAATCAAACAAGTCAGCTACCTCCGCTTCTGTTCCTGCATCGCAAACCGATGGCCAGTCGTTAAATGGAGGAGAATACAGTGCCCAGTTTGATTTTTTACTGGAGACTCACCTGAAACCCAGCTGAATGGTATGGTATTCTTCAACTCAACGTGCTGCACAATGGCTGCCTCATGTTCCAGTTAGTACGATATTCGAGAGTTCGCAGTATATTTTCATAAAGGAAACTACTCACGAGGTTTCTAAAAACTCTTTGATAGCCCACAACCGGTTTCATCCTTCTTAGGGCTCATCAGGTAGGTGCAATTTCCGAGTTTCCGTCAACCTAACGTAGCTATCTTTGACAGCGTACGGAATTTCGCTACCACTGCTCGAACTGTTTGAATGTGTCCACGCTCATTGATAAGAGTGTTTACAAGCCTCCATATAGTTTCCACATCAGACTACAGACCACACTATTCTGATCATGCACACCAAGCCCGGCCGTGGCTACGTTCCACTGTAGATTTCGTCTCAGTAAACCAAACCTGATAAACATTATCAAACCATGGAGTAACATGCAAACTTATCAACCTATGATAACTAGGCCTTACACTGGGCCACACTAGGTTTCACAAATTCACCTCCATCCATGTCTAGTTGTACAGATAACCTCATAAATGTCTGGTTAACTGAGGACGCCCGTTCCACCAGAGTTCTTGGTTTTTATCAGCGCCCATATCAAAGTGTACCCGTTTAGGACATGTGTAAATTTCCAGCGTTTTACCTAAATGGGTGAAGTGGAATCGGCCGGACAATGACACGGACAGCAAGTTTTAACTTAACACTAGAAACTTAGACGTTTGCTGTACCAAAATGAAGTACACTTACTGGAATCGAGACAAAGCTTGCAATGAAGCTACGTGAAATTTTCTACCAATCGCAGATTCATATTATATTGTTCGAATCGCTACACTTTATGTTGTGTTTGGTAGATGTGCAACCCGGAAATAACATCATTTGATTTTCGTTTTTATCCTATATTCTTTATTTTATTTCTCTCAAAATTAAATCCCTTCCGTCTTCATGATGCCTTGGTTCTACAACACAATAAAGTCCTTGATCAAGAACCAGCCACTGAGGATACACAGTCTAGTTAACTACAACATTGTGCTAAGTCACAAACAGCAATCCTCAGGAAAAATCATATCATAAAAAATGATGCCAGTTCCAAACTGTCTCTCCCTCGAAGAAATAACAAGACCCATATGCTTGGAAACTGCTCACAATGCCTTACCTGGTCTCAATACGTCTGTATATAGCAGCTAACTAAAGAAACTTAAGGTGAATCGGCAAACTTGCAAAATGATCTTTAGTACTCCCGGTCAGTCCTGTACCATCCGTTCTGCTGCCCACGCAAAGTGCACAAAAAGAGTCTCTAAATCAGAAGTAAAGGACTACTGTGCATAGCTTGTCGAGTAGCTGACAAAAGCTTCATCAAGGGTTGTATGCTGTGAGCATATTTTGAAGAATATCGGCCCAAATATATCCTTTGTTAAGTCCCCGCGTGCAGTCACACGTTTCTGATGAACCCTGTATAAGCTACTGGCATTCACAACCTCTGAGGATGTGTAGAAGTGATTTTGAATTAAATCAAGCCTTCATCTTTTCACAGTATTCACAGAACTCAGCCCGAGAAGCCATCCTCTTGGAAAAGTAGAAATCAATAAATTTCAGTGGAGGTAACCTCTGTGTGCAATGGTTGGTGGAATGCAAGAACATCTGATGAGTAAGATGAACCAGGATGCTCCTAAGTTTAATGAATCCTATGCTTCTGTACCACACCGCAGACAGAAACAATATCTGAGGTAGAACTGACTATTCATTGCACTATAAAACAAGTCGTCATCCAACAGCATGCACCAAAGGGCCATCAGTTTCACTACTGTAACATTCTGATTTCTACGACTTCGTTCTTGTTAGGTGGCCGAGCAGTGGCAAAGTGTCGTTCCACTTCTATGTACCATAAGTGACATCCATGGGTTTCTCACCGTATAAACCAGAAATGCTTTTCGAAATTATTTCTGTCTGACCTGAAGACAAACCACTGTCAGCTGGACTTAAAAACCGAAGAAGACGTAACCCCATCTTTGCTTTCTGTAACTGTGGAAAGGAAATCTGGGGAAGTTCGGCTGAGAGTGAGAAATGTTGCAATGAAATTGCCACAGACAGTTCAAGAACAACTATCAAATGTTGAGGAAGAAGTTTAGGGTGTCCGACTGTTTCCAGACCCCTTCGAAGCTATACTGAAGTTGTGACACCTGAATTGCCGTTATGGCACATTGGACGATGTCTGTCGGGTGGTTGTTTAGTTCATTTAAAAAATGACTTGCGTTATAATGGCTGTATTTGGAACCAACTCGTCGAGTAAGGAAACTTAGCTGAAGCCGAATTGTGTACCATATACAGTACAAATGTATTTGATGAGTTGTTGAACGCAACTGCTTTGGTTGGAGCGGTCACGTTGTAGTGATATATGAATTGCAAAAGGCCATACGGGTTGATTCGTGAATCATTATATTTCCTAAATAAGTGCGTTGTTTCACGACGCAACGGTAGCGAAGAATTTGATTGGCGACGGTACATATAGAAACGCGTAAGTAGGAAGCTCACAGGGGCATCTGTCTGTTCAGATATGTGAACACCTACCCAGTTTATTATTCCGGCCAACTGATAGCGTAACGTGATCGCTCACTAGCAAACACATTTGAACTCGGCCACTTGCAGTGGCGCACCTGATTCTGAATTATTTGTCATTCCAGTAAGAACTCACCTTTGCGTTGGGCAGAGTCCGTTCCTGTCAGAAGCTTCAAACGGACTTTGTGCATTCAGAAAGAGTCTGTTTTCAGTTTAGCCCTACCTTGGTAAGCGCAACGCATGAGAAGACCGCAAACCCATTCCCGTCCTTGAGCTCACTGTGTCAAACGCAACATTCTTTATCCCTCCCGTTTTCACATCTCGCACGTAATGCTGCGACCTCAGTACCCCTCGTCTCCAAATCTTACCTTGCCCTAATATCGATTTTGTACACCTATCCAGTCTCGTTGCATGCTGCGGTTTGTTATCCCGTGCGCGCTTTCTTTGTCTACCCACGAGTTTCCTCACAGCTAATGAAGTAACCAAAGTTGTCCCCTCTCCCTTTTTGTCCACTTTGGTCATTGACAACATCATGGAGTGTATTCTCCATCGGACCGTGAATCTGGGTAGGAAAGTCATATTTGACGTTGAATTATAATATCTGAAGACGTTGTACGTGTTGGTTGACAATCATGCGTCCGCACAAAGTATTCCAAATGGAATATTCGAAGTGGTTCCCTGATTTCAGACTGAACCTTCGAAGTGCATGGTGCATGCACACACCACTCTCATTTATGTCTTCGCAACTTCAGAATGAGGGACTTGGTTTTATTGCTAGAGTTATTTATTCGGACAGTCGTACAAGTTGTGACTGCACTGCGACGGATGAAGTCAACGCTGCATCCCTAAGACACAAGCAATATTTGCCAATATGCGTCATACTTAGCGTCAGCAACGAACATCAATTAGGCTAAAGGAGTATATCTACAGAACTACCGAGACAGCAACCCTGTTTCGCGAAACTTGGCCTATCCGATCTGATGACCTCAAACATCTGAGATGTTCGACCACCGATGTCTCCGTAGTATAGTAGGCGTTAAACAGTTGCAGCATCTTATTAATGAAACGGTCTATAGGCGAATAATAGGTAATGAGTGGATCTTTTTTGTGAGATTTCGTCACTCGATGAGTCAGTCAGCTCGTGACTACGTGATGTGGATTCCGTGATTGAAGGACCGGCGGCGCTATATCCTGTCTAAGAAAGGGCTACTCAGCTCTTCAGCCGCTCGTGGCCGAACGGTTAAGTGTTCAGCTACCATGCGAGAGATCGAGTGTTCTAAACACCATGGAGTTTCGTGAGGTGCCAATTATTCTCAACAAGGATGAAGACGCTGACAATGCTTCTCAGCTTTTCAGGATATACTGGCTTCACTTACAAGACAAAACCTTCATTGGAAATACGTAATGATTCCGATTCACTTGTGTAGCAGACAAAGCTCATCAGAAATGTCAGACCACCGTTTACCAAAGAAAGCCATGTTTCCAACTCCAAAGGCTTGATGGATACTCCTCATCTTCCTAGCCCTCGCAAATTCAAGTGTAAGCAACGGGGCAGACAGCCTGAATAGGTATCGCGTAGTTTTCTGCATTACATAGTGTACGTTGGTCGTTGCGTATTCGTAAGGCAGTCTCACATTGACGTTAACTTGTTCGCTGTGACAGAGTAGGGTGCGTCGCGAACTAGGACATCTTAAGATTAATTTATATGCCCTGAACTACTGATATTCAAATGTGTATTCTCTAAAAGCAGCATATAAATCCCTGTAGAAGACAGCAGTCGTCTGTTTTTTATTCTGAATAATTCAACTAATCTACCCTCGGAATATCTGATGAATGTTTCCGCTGCTGCTGAATTAATACCTTACTGTGTGATGAGCGATACATTCAACTTACTGTGATTTCATTCATATTCACATCACTGTTGTTCAAGGAGTTCTGCACCTGTGTTGGTACAGCTGGATGCACCTGGATTATCTTACCTGAAGTGGCAAACTTGTCCACGACCAAGCGATACGACGACGACGACCTGACGACCAGAACTCCCAACCAGTGACCAGTCAACTGACCCGTTTACTAGGACTTTCCAATCAGACAGCGCTACGGACCCCTGAAACCCACAAATCCCGCATACACTTGCTGTGGTTGTGATTTAACTGAATTGAAGTAGTTTGCAACCAACTGAAAAGCCATCGTTTTGAGAAGCGTTCTGAAATGAAACTACTGATGTTCGAAATCCTCGTGGTAGTCTGACCTTGCGCTGAATTTAACTGGTTCGTTAGATCCTTTTTATCCAGAGATCTTCCGTTTTATACTACGAAAGCTTTTGAAGTTGAATCCGTGGTTCCTTTTTTCATTTAGAAAATGTTTGCGCTTTGGACAACTTATAACCGTGTTGACTTAAAAGCCACCCTACTCGATAAAAAAATCTTCATTCTATCAGTACTGATTCAGCTAACAGCCACCTGCAAATAACACGCTACTGATACATCCATGTTTGTTTAGGTTTCCATTCAGATTGATGAGAGTGGATGACTTGGAGATCTATGTCAACCCTATCCTAAATTAGCATCGACGTGGCGGTGGCTAGTGAGAAAGTGTCTCTTCAAGGCCATCCTATTTCTTGCTTGCACTCCCATGTCTGCGAGTCAACCCACAAATGTGCTTAAAAGCCACAATCGTCTATGCCAGAACAACAACACCAGGGGACTGTACTAAATATTCATTGCCCTGGAGGACAGTTGGAACACCGCTGGTACTTTTTCGCAGCCTTAACTTTTCACGCTTACATTTATATCCTCGCTTGGTGGTGGCCTTTTTCTTGTTAACAGATGGTTCCACAACCGAAATTTTTTGCGCTCTCAGCGCGACCTTCTTATATGGGTGAGCAGCACTACAAGACTGGCCAGAATAACACCCTCAGTAGTCTCGGTATATTTTCTTTGGTCTGCAGGTAAATTCACATTCGGGGCGCCCATAACCTTCAGTAACTTTTGACCACTGTTATGGAAATGTACGCTTTCATCTTAAGATCGCTACGCAAAAAGATGTCCAGGCCACAAGCCTCAGAAGCTGATAGTACCAGTCAATTACTTGTGGAAGTGTCCCCCAGTTTTCTATCTATGGGCCGGTGCTAATATTGGTATTCTGACCTCCGCCGCCCAGTCTCCAGTTCTGTCTATATTATTCTGCGGACAATTATCATTCTCAGCCGTCAGGATACAACTCAAAGTCTTCAAGACATCAGCAAACATTGTGCAGTTTTGCTCGGTCTTCTGAGGTAGTCAGTTCACATGTTGATTGAACAGGGAGTACCCCAGTATCAATCTCTGAGGCAACTCGCTTTCAGCGCATATTCGTCCAGAAGGCCCCCTGTTTAAATTAACCCTTGATGACCCCGCAAGAAGTCGGCTGTCCAGTAGATTAAGGTTAGTGGAAAATTTTATCCCTGGAGCAGGTTTAAGAGTCGTGCACTCTATTGAACATCTTGCTGAAATCTGTGAATACGGCATACACTTGAGAATCTTGATCTGCTGATCTGATGCAGGTTTCGCACGGTAGCAGCAAGTGTGTAACATATAATCTGTTAGACACAAATCAATACTGCTCTAGTGTTTGCAGAGCGTTAGTTTCATTGGAATACTGCAGTCGGATCTTTGCCCATTTCTCCATGAAACTCCCGGCAACCGATTGATAACTGGTAGGGTCGGTTTAATGCTAGCTTCATTTATGCTGATGGAACAATGCTTGTTTCCATTGATTTGTTGAAAATAGCGGCAAAGGTAGGAACTAAAGCTGTCGCCAGGTGGTAGAGCGTCAGCGGGAAAGACCCGTCACTTCTGTTTGATCAAGTGTTGCAGGACCTGAGTAACTTTGGACACTGAGTAGTTGGACTCGTCATTGTTAGCTGTTTCCACGCATTCCGGTAGTTTGAAGGACTCTGGTGCCAGATGTACGGAGGGGCTTGTTGGACAAAGTAGCACTGCCTTTTTCATGTCGTCTTTAGCACAGTGACCCCATTCATCACTCAACGAACACAGTTCATCAGCTTCGGTCGGCTCCGATTGATGTAGGAATACACTACTGATTTAGCTATTCTGCAGGTGACCGTTTTTGATAAACCTTGACGAGCTCTACTCATGTGTGAGATGGCCATCAGAAGTTTACTTCACAGTGTAACACCCTCTGCTTTTTTCCTACCCTCGATCACAATGGTAGCAGTGGTAATCTGGGGGTGCTACTTCTCAGTCAGTGATATCTTCCTTCAGGCATGTCTCAGTTAGTCCAGTGAGGTAGCCCGATTGACAGTGATTCACTTCTCCAAGTCCTGCAGCTTCCCCATCAAACTCCTTACTTGGCATAGGTGGACTTTACGTTGAACGATGGTTGTTCCAGCGGTCAAGACAGCCGAACCGTATGCAAGCTTCCTTCCTACTTCTTGGAAGCTCCGAGTACAGAGATTTGTTTTCCCCAAGTTACCTTTCTCCCTGAGTGATGCCACTGAATTTCTCTGAATCTAAAGGTCTTCAGGTGTCAGTTGCTGGTGGAGGACTTATGACGTGCTTCGCAGCCTGGTTCCTGATGATAGAAGAAGGGATGCTTTCTCAGCAGAACCCAGCCTTATAGGGGTGTTCAACCGAGTTCTCATTTTCCTGCGACCCATTTAGTGAGTAATAGAAAAAAATCTGTCCCCTATTGATCACTTAGAACAGTACACCTTCAGGATTTATTGTAAGCATATTCATCTTTAGAGTTCTGTCAGTCGACTGTAAAAATGTTGCAGCCAGTGATTCGGTGTCGCGGCACCAACTTAGTCCAGTGAAAGGTGAACTTGAGTAAGCAGTGCTGTCGGGCTTGACCCTCAGAGCGACGACGAAGGTTCAGATGTGAAACCCAGTGGCAAGAATGAGCGCTCAACGCCATGAAACGTGCATGTGTCTTACTTACTTGGGAAACAAAGAATGGTGGGCAAACACAAGTCACTCACTGTGACCTTAGACCGCCCCGGTTGAAAAACTTGGATTGAGGAAGGCAGACTCCCCGATATGAAGTGATCAGCGGTATTGAATCACTTGCTTACTCAACCCGTGTACTTTTGGTCTCCAACTGTTTCGCTCATCCGTACATGCCATCCATCTTACTGCAAAGGCCGCCTAGTCCAACAAGGCATAGTGGCATGATGCGAATGTGCGTAGCTGACCTACTTACCCATGCATGTTCATGCCTCGTCTTTTGGGCCTGCCCCGATTTGCCCCGTCCTGATCTCCTTATTGTCGCACCAACAATCAGAATCACGAGACTGGCCTCAAAAGGAACGACCGCAACCCACACTGTCGAGCTGACATTCCGCTCACCGTTGCCTGGTTTGCAGACACTCGCATTGCCCTGTGCGGACCAGTGACAGACTTGCTCGTGTGTTAACGTCACAATTATGGACAATTAAAATATGTTGTGTAGTTCTGCTTCTGTGTGAAGAGTACCTTAGGCCTTCGAACCCGATTCCTCTTTTTGATATCCGGGATCGTCAAACCTACGCGTGACTCCGTATCGGGAACCTCAACAATCAGTATGTGAACCAAAAAGTCAACACCACAACTGATGGCACATAGGGCTGAGATGATAGCGGGTGCCGTAATTCCGCTTCTTCTCACTCCACACAAACACTCCGCGCTCATCAGAGACTACGAATACTAGTACTACTACTTGCTACTATTATTACTGTGCTCCGTCCAACTGGTGACGTACCTGTTCACTGAATGAACGATTGATTTTTATTTGGTATTAACTGGACCCCTTACACATCACGTGGTTACACACATCATGCTGAAGCAATGCATAAGGCTATCAAGGGCAATCCAAGTTGGAGGTAAAAAAGGATGACACCTCTGGGCTATCGAAGTCCCTTATTATTCACCAATGAAAAATAAAGATTTTGCACACTTAACTGTTCACAAGCTGTGTTCTCGATTTCTGTCATGCATCTACGCCTCGTCTTCATTTCACTCATGTATCGGAGGCTCTCAGCTGCAAGCAAGCCTCTCCCTTATGTTCCACGCGGCTTTGAGTAGGCTTATGTCAACATGTGCGTGCATCAGAGTCCAAAAATCAGATATCCGGGAGGAAGATAATGACCGGTTTACTAGTTAGTACGGGTTGAGTGGTTGCATGTTGAAAGATCATTTTATGCATTTTATTCTTTGCAGAACAAAGAGTTGATCGTTAAGTGTCTGGATGTGAAAAGAGGTCGTAATTTTTTCAGGTCTAATCACATGGCGTCTACCTACCACAGAAAAGGTATCTGAAAACAAGGCAACAAAAGCTATGAGTTTAACAACCGTGACTTTTATCCTCTTTTCTCATTCCATGTCAAAAGTATACCAAGCTGTCTGGACAGTCCAGATTGAATTTTCCATCAGCACTCAAAATCAATTTTTTCGATCCCATGAGGCATGACCTTCAGCTGGCCTGAGTCTGTGCTTCACGTGCACTCAAGTCAACCAAGGGTGAGTCCTCGCGTTTGCGCTATTAAAACGTGGAAGGCCACGAGGCACTTGTTATGCGCCCCTGACCCCCAAACAGAAACGAGTTACCTGTTGCATAATCAAGGCACTTGTTTTCTGTTCATTACAGCCCTCGGTTTACGACTTACCCTACAGGGTTTCTTAGTACTGCATCCAAAGGTCGGGTTAAGTAAATGTTCAACGGAATTTTCGGTCAAACAATTTTTCTTACGTTGCTCATTCCGATACCGCTGCAGGCAAAAGAGGTTTCTCTACCCACCAAAGATGATGAGGATCCACATGTTCTTGTTCGACTGCCTCAAGTGAACCATTACATTGTTCATATCGAGGGCATAACTTATAAGCAAATGCCAATCACGCGCTAGAACACCTCGGTTGTGGTCACCAATGGGTTCAGTTGTTCTCGAGCGTGTTGAATGCAGCTCACGAATGCTCTTCAGTGAGATCTGCTAAGTGATCTTAGTAGCGTTTCGTGCCCTCTCAACACGAAACATGAAAACCAGGGAGTTTTCGGCGTAAGAAATCAGGATTAATCACAAACACAGTGGACAGATGTTCTGAGTGCTGTGCGCTGAAAATTTCAGCATTCTAAGTTGAAGGTGACGAAAAAATCACAGTATACTACTGTCTCATATGATTCTTGGGTGTCCATGATGTTGTGGGGATGGTCCACATTCAGAAAAGTGGTTCATAATTGAACCATTCTACAGATAGGCAGATTTAAGTAAACAACGTAATCCGGTCTGCAACCGAGCATGCCCATACAGTTTGTGAACCGGATGTAGAATAGTAACCCAGGTTTTGCTAGACCACCATTGTTCCCAAAGGACCGACTATAAAAAAGCAATCAACCATTGCAACACTGAGCTGAATTGCGGGACGGGAGAAAATGAGAACGTCCGTGCTGTTTTCTAGATCGTCAAAACATTCTTTTTAAGAAAAGGAAGATAATCAAGATGGTTGACTGTTTTTATTGGGGGTACTATTTAAAATGATCAGAATGAGGGAAAAGCCCGCTGGATTTTTTGTAGCTGCACCACCATCCACATAAGGCACAGTGCGGGTAGATTTGTAGTAACCACTTTGGAAATATCACAG
This sequence comes from Opisthorchis felineus, assembly GCA_004794785.1. Classification (NCBI taxonomy): domain Eukaryota; kingdom Metazoa; phylum Platyhelminthes; class Trematoda; order Opisthorchiida; family Opisthorchiidae; genus Opisthorchis; species Opisthorchis felineus. The sequence goes on along the minus strand of SJOL01002951.1, from coordinate 100,080 downwards.
CTATTTTGGGTGTTAATTCATGGCTGCATATTCTTTACTACACTTGGGATAACAGGAATACCGGAAGAACTGAGAGGCAGGACAGGACAAAGCAGGACAGGTCTGATGATATCAGAGTAAAATCAAAATGCCATTCATGTTTTTCCACGCAGGAGCTGCAAGGTTAACATAACACATGAGATGTGTGTTTATTTGTGTTCATATGTAGTTAGGTGCATGCGTATAGGATAGGTTACCCTCGAGGTCCAAACCTTACGCAAGCCCCACTGACTAACGTTCAACAAGCAAGGGAGGGTCCAAGTGAAAGGTACCGGTGAAATGGTAGTGAAGACGTAGAAAGTACATAAAGAGACTATCAGCAAGAGTTATACCAGAGGATAATCAAAGGAATGGCGGACAAACGGGAACTAAACAAAACTACTGTGAATGGTGACTTCCACTGTGTCTTGAGTAAGACTCTTAACCTAATAATTGTTCCATGAAGATGGTGCCTAGTGGTCAACAAACGATGACCTCAAATTGAACAGTGGAGGGAATTGTTCAGAGGCCGAATTACTGCCACAATTTCCATACCCGTGTAGTTGTCTACAGTCGAAGAATATTACCGAAATCTTTTCATTCCTTAATATGTATCATCCTGTTTTAACGAAATAGCTGAACATATTATGGAGGAATTCTGTTTATCTTTATGAACGCAATGAATACTGAGCATCGGCATGGGCGCCCAAAATATGAATGGCAATCGAGTTCTACAGTGCCATTGTCTTACAGAAACTGCACTCCGGAAGATGAACAATGTTTTATAGGAATGTATACATACTTAAAAATATAGTTGCCTGTTTAAGAGAGTTCAGTTGAGTTCAGTTTATCAGTTACACACCGCCCCCCAAGGGTAGATTGGTTCGATCACCGAAAAGTTGGAGAGTAAAGGTAGAATATTCAGGCATTGGGGACGATGTCATAATCAGATAGTTGAAGTTGAATCATCCTACTTTTCTGAAGAAACAGGAAGCTGGACAGCTACGCAGTGAAACCGATAGCTCTGATGCAGAAGCACCACTGGTTTTCGTGATTGAGCCAGTGTCATTAAACATTGATGAGTTGAGTCCCGGGTTTTCATTCAGGAAGGTGACAGCTGTCAACCCAACTGAGTTTTCTGGCTAATGGTTCCACACATCGTTGCCAGGTTATAGGCTGTCTGCCTCTCCGTCGTTTCTAATCAGAACACACTTGGACAAAAAGTTACTCGAGGTGGACGGTTCTCTGACATTTGAAGTAAATGACCTAACCAGCCTAATCTATGAAGTTTGATTAGCTCGTCAATCGCGGAAGAGCTCCTTCTTCCTAAGACCGCATATCTTATTTAGGCACTGTTCACTTGACGTGCCCGTCAGGCCTGACCAGTCTACCTGAGACACCGATGGTCAAACATCGCAGTTTTCTTACATCCCGTGCAAGTAGAGTCCAGGTTTCTCGTCCGTAAAGCAGTATGGACCGACTGACTTCAGCGTATACACTGACCTTGAGGGACATATTGGCATGATGCCGGTGCCATAGGTGTCGGAGGTCGGCAAAAGCTGCTCTGGCCTTCCTGGTTCAAGAGATGATATCGTCTACAGCTAAGTCACCAAAAATTTTACCTACCCAGGTGACTAAATTTATCTGCTACGTCGTTTAACTGGTTTTCAAGCGTGAGGATTGGGTTTCATCCTTTACACTTTACACTGCACTTTACACTGCACGTGTGAAGCTCATGTCAAACCATGTGACAGACTCACTCGGATTATATAAAACAGATCAAATTTCTAAAGAATCGGAACCAAGGAAAGAAATATGGTCTCAGTACTGAATATCTGTCGGCAAACGTTCCGGGCGCACTTCTATCCCCAGAGTTTAAGGTGCAAGCAGATAGGCTCCAAGCAACACGTTAATAACAAGTTTGAAGAGAAACGGCGAGAGAGAGAGCAGTCCTGTTTTACGACGCTGGCTGTGGTGAACTCAGACGGAATCCTGCTGCATACCCATAAGCACCCACGGGAGTTCGCATACAATGCTCTTATAAGAGATATACATTGACAGGGGACACATTTGTCAGGCACCGCCAAAGTCTCTGACGACCAAGAGAGTCGAAAGCAGCTTTCAGATCAAGAAAAACGACCAACTCTGGACATATGAATTAGGCGCTGTTCAGGCACCTGTTTCAGTATAAAGGAATAGCCGACATATCATTGACTAGAGCGAAACCCAGCTTGATTCTCACGAATCTGTCTCTCCAGATAATTGATTGACCTGCGCAGAATAGTGCCAGGGAGTACGTTTGCTGCCACGCCTACCAGATTGAGCCACTGGTAAGCGGTTTGAGGTGCGGGCTTTTACGAGTGTTTCAAGAACACAACAAACCTAGACAGAAAGAGGGATTAATGTTTCAGCAAGAGATGCCTATTGCGCGGTCTGAGGGGCATTGAAGTCGCAATGTCGATTAGATCTTTTAAGTTTAATTTGGGATTATTTTGTTTTATGTTTCTGGGTGATCATTTGGATGGGGAAAATAATAAGGGAACTGGCAGATGAGTTTGTCGCAGTGCACCATTCGAGTCTTTGAGTCAAAAGTTTGACCCGCAAGACAGCGGGTAGTACGGTTTGCTTGGGAGATCCCGCTCGGACCCAGTGGCCCATTAGTCCAACCCGCTTTGTTGCGGGGGCCTGGCCTAGTCCAACGGCGCATGGAATAAAGCATGGATATCTCACTCCTGATGTTACTGCGCATAACAGATGCGTTTGGAGCCGCATCTGACTCTTGTTGTGTTTCGAATGTATTAAGACTGCATTGGATAATTCACTGATGGTCATAGTCAACCAGTGAGCAATCGGAATCCGCAGTTCTTAGGCTGATCATTTCTAAGCCATTATTCTTAGGGAGAGGCAGCGTTGCTGCTTCCATAAATATGGGCATGCTGACGGCCTTCCTTCATACCCCTATCAAGGAGAACAGAACGAATTCGTCTTCGAACTATCTCACACTGTAACTGTTCGCAGTAAGGAAACTCGCAGCTGCTTTCCCAGATATTCTGTTTTGGTCCTTCTGGGATGATTAAACGTTTCGGAATGAAGATCCAGCTAGAGTAGACCGCAGGATCATTGCGGCACTCAATTTATGCCAGCACATTAAGGTAGGAGCTTTTGGTTGGGGAAGTAATGAAGTGCTAATAATTATTCTTGTTATGCACTTGTCCTCTTCTGCAGGTACCATCACAAGGGACTGCGGGATGGTTTCTTCTGTGAAGAAGTTAATCCCAAAAAATGCTTCCGAGAAGTGAGCTCTACACGAAGGAATGACCGTACTCCTGATAGTGATGTGATGATATAGGACCGTAGTCCGAAGACTCATTTGAAACCCGTGTGTTATTTTATTTCAGTTGTTTGAAACCATCTACAGACATATCCATCCAAGGACACATGTTATCTACTTCCATCATAGGCATTTTCGATGCCAGCGTGAAAGGATTCGATGATTTTCAATTGGGATTTCGTCCTGTCAGTGAGGCCCATCCAATCTGAAAGGCCGAGAAGCACTGTACAGCTGTTTCATCCTTATTGGGAATCGTCAGCGGTGCGCATCTCACGAAATTCAGGGGGTTTCCAACCCGTAACCTTCCAGCCAATAGTTCAACGCTTATTCAGTCGATTCCGGGCGATCGAACAGCAGTGTGATTAGCTCTCACTTAGGCAGGATGCAGCACCACTCACCCTTCATTCATGAAATCCACATCGTGGTCACGTATTGACTGGCTAATCGAGTGACAACTTCTCGGATGAAGTTTCAATCACCTGGTGAAATTATGCTCCCTCGGAACCACTTATTCTTAACAGATACTTACGATTATTATCCGGACTCCATGGGGTGTGAAAAAATCTCAGTAAGGTAAATGGATCGAAAGATGGAACGAAAAATTCCCTCTAGCTCTCGAACTCAATTCCCATATCCTATCGTCAGATTCGCAAGTTACTTGAGCAGTATTCAAAACAATTTGACCTAGCCTCCGATTAAATATACCCCAGGTTTCCCATAGGTCACGGAGATATTGAAAGATCCGCTTCTGCCTACTTGACAATTTGAATATTTGTCAATTGTTTGCGGTCTTTTTGAGTTGTATGTTCTTGTTAGGCCAGTATGCAGATTTTGAAAGACAACTTCATGAACACCAACTTGCTGGGATTCACACACGACGATGACGAGCTGAGCTAATCCCAAGTTGATAACCGTAGAAAATGACAATAGGCTGAGTATTAGTTGTTGCTTTACGTAACTGAACATACATGGTGCAAGCCTTCGTAGGAATTGAAGAATGCAGTCCAGCACGCTTCACCACTTGAAATTTAGACAACTTCTGGCTATATATGGGTCATTTACGCTAAGACCGTCGGTGTAACCTTACTTTGAGCAACAGGAGGCGATCTTCAATCTATTCGGGTTGTTCTTGTTGTCTTCCCCAGTTGGTACTGTCAGCGCTCAATACATACAGTATAAAATAGTGTTTATGATGCCCAGTTTGAGTGTGTTTATTGGTAAGCATTTGCTGCCTTTTGAATGAGTGTGTCTGGAATACCAATTATCTGGATACCGTAAAAATATTAACTATCAGCACCCCATGCGGACATTTACGATGATTTTGCTAGGCGATCTAATTCCAGCCAATATCATCATGGTTGACCACATCGCTTACCACCAACAGCCCCTCACATTGTGTCCAGAACTGTCTGGCAATTTACTTCTGTCTTAATGCCACTTAGCTAGACTTAATTAAACAACCTGTCCAATTGTCTCGACCATCATTCTGAAAGCTGGTGTGGTTGCTGTTGTTGGGTTGAGAGTTAACGGGACTACTTTAATGAGTACAGAACAGAGTACCGATCTAATCCACAGTGCCACCGCTAACCTCACACACAACCACTTTTCGGACAGTTCGACTGAGGTTGTGCATGCACACTCCGTGTCTCCACATTGTCCAGCACAGTCACATATTCCACCGACGTGGACGTGCTATCGCTGTCGTTGCGAGTACAGATTAGCAAGATGATCCAGCAGTTGAATGATCTGCCTTTGGCTTCTTAATGTATGCGTCATCAGTTGACACAGGGAGCATGTGCTCCATGACATTGTTCTGTCTAGGGTGGCCGCCCGCTAAACATTCCCAATCTGTAATTAAAATCCTCAACTCTACCAGTCATCTCACACGCAAGACTATCCTGGACGCTGGAAGTACTTATATTATATCGTCCAATCTGTTTTAGTCAAATTTGTGTTAACGGTGATAGAAAATGTGATATCTCTGACAGCTGGAATTTCGCAAGCTGGAAGTAGAGGCTGATTAATAACGCGAATGCATCCAATATTGCCGCTGAATACGTAAAGACGGAAATTCGACACATGCGGTCCCTGTCTTCTTGCCTAAACCATCATAAACTACTTAAGTTTTCTCATACAGTTACAGGTCTGTGAAAAGTCGCACTCCTTAGACAAGCGAAAAAAGTTACTTGAATTTTTTCATATTTAATCCTGCTACCCAAATAGCTCTGTAAATACGGTATCAATTCCCCCAAAATGAGCACTTAGAGAATAGACAGCTGGTCGTATCCAGTTCATATGGCCAAGATTTATTCTTCCCAATAAAATAAAATGATGGCCTTTCCTCTCTCCAACTGGGATACTGGTTAATAGGACTATGGCGAGCAAAAGCCGGGAATTCTTCCAAATACTAGTGCTGAATATTGTTGGTTGGAAAAAAATTGCAGAAAACTGGAAACTCTGGAAGCAGATATGCGTCTTCGACATGGAATCTACAAAACGTCAGCCGGCAATATGCTGGCGTGCAATTAGAGAAGTCACTCGGTCCATTATCAGTGAACTTACAATTAAAGACAACGAAGACCTCAGAGTCCCAGCAACCGTGTGCACTAAATTCGAAGGGTATAGTGTGAACCAGGTATGGTAAATGTTTTTAACCGAAACCTATTACTAGAAGGGAGTATTGGTAAGCACATTCCGGTGCCAACTTATGCAGTTTTTGCAACTGAATGAAAGAAAGCACAATCGCATCCGTATTTAAATGGGCGTTCGTGACGAAGGGATCAAAACAATAATTCTCAAATGTTCCCAGGTGTCCCTAAGTCGGTGCATTGATATATTCTGCAATGAAGCTGACGCTGAGAGTAGTATTTCGTTCCCAAATTCTGAATCTGGGCCAACGGATAAAAAGGCGATCATGATGATTAACTCAACCGCTTGCGGTCTTTGTGGAACTACACACTTAAAAGAGAAGTGTTCGGCGTAGGAGCGAACATGTTCCAAAGGCTGTCGGTGAAATCATTTTGCTCGTAAGTGATGATCAACTGCCATCAAAGTAGTCGAGGTGGAATCAGCGGAATGTGATTTCAACGGAGTGAGAAGCAGTCGGTTGACGGAAATCTATGCTAAACTGCTTGTCGAAGGCCAACGTTGCCTGTTTCACTTGGACTCAAGCGCCTCCTAAACATCATCCCTGGCCGCTCCACCGAAGCCTGTTATTACCGCCTGTGGACTCGAACCTGTGAATGTAGAACGGTATATACTCGAAAAAGGCACGCTTAAATGTAAAAAAAAACCCATGGACGGACAACAACATTCTATAGAATTCTTGCTCACAAAGAAGGATCTGAGACCAATCCTTGGCCTTTCAGTGATCGAAAAACTGAAATTTGTTCTCATTATTTGTGATAATTTCTTTTGTACTTTGCACTCCTACACTTTGAAAAATATGCCTCTGTTTTTTCTGATGAACTAGGCTGCCTACCAGGAGAATTTAGCTTGTCCATCGCAGACAGTGCAGTTCCTGTAGCATTGCCAGTAAGAGGGGTTCCAGCAGCACAACGTGAAATGTTGTCTATTGAGCTGAATCGCCGGGCGATGATGGGTGTCTAAGAACCATTTGGTGATCCGACATATTGCGTCCGTCACATACAAGTAACTATGAAGAAACTGGGCTAATGGTAACTCTCCAGCGGTTGTAAGCCTTTGAATTCTGTACTGCGTCACGAACATCATAGACTCCCAGACCTACGCCAGACAAAACTATCCATGAGGTATGACTTATCGTCCGATTTCTGGCAATTGATACTCGATGACCAACCAAGCTACCTCGATTTAGATAGCTATTTCTTCCGTTCGATTTGAAGATTAGAGCAATACTAGAGCGATCTTCAGGCTAAATAGTGTAGTAAACCATCTCAGTCACTTTTTACCAAAGTTAGCAGTTTTTATGTCGCTGATTCTCTTTCCATCGCACAGGAGCGTGTCGTAAAAATGGGATCAAGAGCAGCAGAAGGCATTCAAACAGATAAAGCAAGTCGTTGTTGTCAACGAGCTGGATTGATCACAGCCTGTCAATACGGAGACAAGTTTAGTTGTTATACCAGCGTGATTTCCGGACGTTTTACATCAACATTAGTGCGTTTAGCGATACATTTGGCGTAGTGTGGCTTGCGAAGCTAGGTGGTTATGTGACCTGTGGATTTGCTTCGCAGTCGGCGTATACCAGCACTCGTGTGATGTGCGCCTCTTGAACGTCTCCCTGACTAACCTTAACTGAATCGAGTAGGTGGAAATGGTTGGTGTATAGTTGAGTCTACGCAGTGATGTGTTGCTTCTTGGGGATCAATCTCTTATTGAGGGTGGGGAGTTACCAGGCATATTACAATCTGAAAGGGCTGCTGATGTTAGCATTCAAATTCCAAATAACGCCCGAACACGTAGGAGACGATCTCAGTTGATCCGTTCACTGAAGGCCCTCAGAATATTACGAATACTACTAATAATAACCAAAACCAATCGAAAAGTAGTGTCAGCCTCGTTTAAAAACTGCTCTTGGTGTCTGAGTGGACCCCTAGAACATATGGGCTAATCACGGATAAGTAACTTTGAGAAGCCAGTTGCATGCACAATACCACAGGAGTTGCACTGAATGCATAGGATTCTAAATCAATTGTTTTCTCAATGTAGTCAGGGAGGGCGAAGTCATTACTGCTATCTTTTCGCAACTAACTATCAGGAACCCACTGCTAAGGTAAATTCTTGACCAGCTAATCTTGTTTGGCTCAGGGCCACAAATTTGTCGCCCTATCTTTGAAATTCCACTAACCTTCGGAAGGTTATCCCAGATCCGTCGATAAAGCCATGGCAGTGTCACGGCTGATTTGTGATGATTGATTAGTAGCCAGGATGGCCCGTTGTGCTTCATCGTAAGCATGAGCAACTCGCCCCTGGGAGTATCGTTGCAACAAATGACATGGACAGCATTGGTTTGGTACTGAACTTCCCTGTCAAGTAAGCGTGAAATACCTGGAATAATACCCAGAAGTTGACAAATATGTCATTGGTTTTGAAGTATTTTCAACTGGAAGAACAGAACTGCATCGATTTTTGCTAAAGGAATTTGGGTAGCTTTAGACTAGCGTGATGGCAAATTTGTGTCGCATAGCTGATGATATAAATGGACACAACGTGTATCTTTTTCCGAAGGTAATGTCCAGTTTATATCGGCTCCAGAAGAACGCGAAATTGCAAACCGTAACTCCCACCAACATTTACACAAACGTTGCAAACGTGCAAATGGCTTCTGACGTATCAATGTCCCACGATAGTTAACATTTAGGACAACAAACGTTATTTTTCATATTAGACCACGTAAATTTGGAATTTGTGAAAAGTAGGTTTTGAAGCCAATCCAGATCCATCTAGTGTTCGAAGGCTCTATCATCAACTACCATGACAACACACCGATGCTTTTTTGTGAGACCACGTGGTATTGCGTCACTGTGCACTTTCTGCCCAGAAATGCAGGAAAACAACCACTGTCTGAAATTGTATGCGCTGCGCTTGACAGCCTCAGACGTCATGCTTCTGAGATAAATTGAGTTAAATCTATGGAGCGGAAACAACCCATCTTAGAGTAGAAATTCGTGATCAAAAATGTCGATAGCTCATCTGCAGGGGAAGGGGTAATAACATCACAAGTTCAAAGTGGCAAACACACGTACACGGGCCTCTAGCGTTAAATGTTTGTTTTCCCCAAATTTAGAACGTCATTCCAAAATTATTACCACGACCTAGGAACATGTCTCCAAAGTGGCTATTCGCAGTACTTCTCATGAGTCACTATATACATACTGGATGGGCTAATAACAGCATTCATATTGATATGGGTAAGTGAACATAAATCACTTTGATACACTTATCGTGAATGCCCACGGACGGACTGTTAGGAGCAACGAAGCAATTTCCAGGGTGTATTTTATTTAAAGCATTGTCCGACAAAAAAGAGGGTATGCCAACTATTTCTTGCTGTACACAACCAGCTAAAAGCTGCAGTCTAACATCCAATACTTCGAATTGTGTGTGCAGTGCAGAACACATTCAAAAAATAATTCCAGCATTGCTATTTTCACTTTTCCCATCTTACAGCTCATCAAAACCCTGAAGTCACGTTCACACATAATCACAGTGCTTTATAATTAATCATAGGGAATAATGATCTTCTCGAACAGTGGCCTGTCCAGTTGTATCCAAGATTGTTGCTGACGTAAGAACCAAGTGGAAATGTGGTGCCTTCGAAAAGTATGTTTGATTTCATGTGACTTGATGACCATCCCAACTTTGAACAATACGAACTAGATGATTGGAGGATGTCATGTGGCTGCTACGCAACAGATAGAAAGAATTTATCTCTGAAGTTATTTTTAACAAAGCTACGCGACCCACGACCATGTGGCACCTGATAGGGATTTGACGAACTGACACCAGAACGACGAAGCCGTCATTTAGGACCGAAATCGATTTTTGAAAGATAGTACCTTCAAAATTAGTTGACTATTCCGAAGTTGTTGCCATAAGTTTTATTTTTGGTTTGTTTTGGTATTACTGGCGGAAATTTGCACACATATTCCCCACCGTTAGGCCTTGGCGTTGATGTGCAAAAAATATATCGTATTACGACCATATTTGACAGCAAGTTTTTCTTAAAATTGACTACTCATATGATTTCAGCCAACGGTCCCATATTCCACCCAGGTAACTCTCTTAAGCATTTAGGTGGACCGTCATGATTATACCAAGTATGTTCTCAATGCTCTGCCTTCACACTCAGTAGGCCCAAAGGTCCGACTACGAAGTATTTCCGCTGTCACGTCAAATCGTTGCGCTCTCAAGTGGTTGCATGGGTAGGCTCATAAGGCCTGCGAAAACGAAAGCGATTTGTGGTGAAATGTCATTATTGCACTGTTTGGATGAGTCATTCTGATTGGGGTGTCTGGGTGAACCGGACGTATTTGTAGAGGCTGTCGCTCTATCGTGATGCCATTAGTCGTTGCCTTGTGTCTGCTTTCCCTGATACGGGTTTCCGGATCCTTGGGATTTACAATATAGCAGCTTTAATGAACCAAGAATAATAAACAGCTGTTTGGGTGGAAGTGAGCGAAGGTAAGCAACGTAGATCCCTTATTTTCCGCAGTGAAATACAGCTGTTTGCCATAAACACAGGTTGACCCTTTTTTGAAATTACACGGGTTTAGCATAGATCATGTAGACATGATGAAGAAACAACATTGTCATGCGGCAAGAAGCTGCTATGTTGAATTTTCTACTGCTCTGAATGCCCGTGTATGTTGTAAGGAAGTTGCGGAGACCTTCTTTCGCATCTGTTTCTGTGTCGTCGACTGCCCAAGCTGCTAATTACCAAAGTGAAAACCAAGACCGAGCAGGATTGTTGTTGTGTACGTGAACAAATGACGAAGTCTGATAGGAAATTCACCATGTAAGCAAAACGGCATGATAGGCGATAGTGCAAATAGGACAAAGTCATCCGCTGACGGCTGGTAAGGGATAGCCGACGGACCTCAACAAAGCTTAACGCACACGAAGAGGGCTCAACTGACTGCCACAGAATTTATGGAGGAAATTTCTTCCAACAATGTTGACACAGTGTTGTCCTGCAAACTTGACTATCACTGAGGCAGCCAATTTGGGATGTAGTGGGGGGGAGGGAAGTAAAGACTCGTTTGCAAGCCCCAGAGCTATCATTATACATCCGCCGCTGGGTACGTGTACAGCGTACACCCATTTTGTGGATCGCATTCGGACGTAGCGTATCGGAAATCTGGTTAGTGGATTTCCAACGTTGTCAGCTTCCCATTACATGAGGCAAGTTGAACATACTTGGCCATGAGTTCTTGTGGCTGCATGTAGCGTCTATCTTTGATCAGTTAATGTAGCCATCGAAAGTTACGCGAACCAGCCGAGTTGAGGAGATTGTGGAAAGCTTTCAGGCGTCCTCGTGTACCTGTGGAATTCCTGTAATTATTGCACTGCATCTGTTTCACTTCGTGACAAAATTGTAAAAGGTGTGACGAGAATACATAACTGCAGTGAGGTCTCCTTTGAGTCAGCCTTTCGAGAAGCTATTTATCATTAAACTCGAAACCCAACAGCTGAGATAGAGTTTATTCTTGAGCCTGAGCATAACAGTCAGATGAGTTTTCTTGAGATTATTATGTTAAACAAGGCCGATGGAAAAATACCATGAAAGGATCAGAGAAAATGAACAGAAAAACAGAAGCGCATTCTATGCGTATACTTGACCGGCACAACGGTGAAGCTATACTCTCCCGACTGTATCTAAGATCTGCAATTTTCAGCTAATTCATTTTTGCAAAACGGATACCCTGAACAACCCATACTCGCAAATATGCAGTCCGCAAAACAGAGGACTCGACTGCACATCACTAGGAAAAGACTTCCTTGTATTGTGGTTCTTGGTAATTTGATTGCAGAATTCGTCACTAGGAGACTAAAACCTTGTGTTGACATGACCCTCATAGTCACTAACCTTCGCTCGAGTTTCATTTCCAGTACTGCCATCAGGATCCGTCAGGAAAACAAACTGCCAGATTCTAACACCAGATTTGCTGTATAACCATCCGCATGCTAGTGTCGACCATCATGTGTTGGTCGTACGACCAGGTGTTTAGTTGACAGAATACGTGAAGCTCCCTCTTAGTGGTTTGTAGTGGTTTTAGTGGAGTCTTATCGGGTGCAATCGCGTCAAATTTGACCGAAACTGTTCATATCACAGACAAGGGACGTGCCTTTTAATTCCCATAGCGGGTACATTTAACCGGTCACGGACAGTACAGTTCAGACTGCAATCGATCGAAGAGGCTATCGGAAGTCAACTACATAACCCACAGTTCTGTGTTCAAAATAAGGTTGTGCGACCTTTGAACTTGTGCTGACCTATTAGCTGTTCTGTTCCCATCACTTAGTTTGACTGTGACGTCATCCATTTTACTCTGTGACTGCGACCAATGTGCCCTTTCGCTCGCTGTGTTACATAGTGCGCATGAATTTATTTAGTTATGCACATGAACCATGCCTCCTATAAATTTGTGATGCACAAGATACACAGCCACAAAAAACAACTTTGTTCGCTACTTTTATTCTTATCGAAAATATTAAAAAATCCGGGAAAATCTGCACACTTTCCGATTCATATCTTGATCTTGTCTAGCCGGTGATATCTGGACCGTATCCATTGTCTTTTGGAGGGTCTGGATAGTTTACCTGAGGCACAAAATCAGATCTTTCTGAGGCAGCTGACCAAACTTGACCGCAATCGTCCTAGAAGTGTAGCTTTATTTTTGATCTCCTTTCTCCCTATGAATTTCACTCACATTACTGTAAAAAAGTTTGTTTTACTGAAATACAATCGCAACCGCCCGCTCTTTGGGTCCAACGTGACTTTGGGACTTTTGCTGAGTGACTGGGGTTCTGACTGCCGGCTGGCTATCATTGGCTGCTACTAACTCTAAACGTGAACAAAATTTTAGCTATAAACGCTGGACTAATCTATTCACATCAGTGCATTAACATTACGATCACCGGAGGTTTGGAATACCAGGAAAGTAGAACATTCTCTTCTTGGTGTGGTGGTTCAACGGAATACGGAACTACGGATTCTCCTATTGTGTAGCGTGAGTCAAGATTTACTTGGGTTTTTCTTCTTGTGACATTGTATCTGACTTACATTAGTAATTTGTTCTGTTCATTAGAGACTCCATAGGGCCGTTAACCACTACACTCAAATTTATTCCGCTTATAGTGTGTGAAACGAATCTGTGTGATCGAGAGGCTGTTGTTGGGCATCGTTTATTCATTTGACTGTCAATGTTTCAGTCGCTATTCACTTTCACATTGCTATTGGGAGCAGCATTGATTCTCAAAACGGCCGATCATTTCATTGTACCGAAAGTGTGCCTACTTAATCAGTTCATCAGCCTGGATGTTTTAAGAGTGCTTAGCTATGAAGCCCACTAAGACTGCAAAGTCTAACGGTATCGCATTTTCATGCTACTCACAACAAGAAAGATTGGAACGCCCAATGGTGAACGGTAGAATAATGCCACGGTACTGCATCCCATGTCTAAAGTTGAAGTGTTGAATACCTTTGCTCCAGTGAATAGCAAGAGGGAATAAAGATACGGGTGTATGCATCAAATTTACCCTCGTCAGCCTGAAAGGTGAAACGAGCTAGTTATGCATATTTGGACACGATAACAACAGTTGATGAGCTGCGAGACGGTCATTATATGAGGTTTTTGGAATGGGTTAGGTCCACGGTTGACTCAGTCTGTTCCAGTTGTTTCTGCGTACACAAGGTTGCTTCACTTTTCTTGATCAGCAGTGCCTCGCAGAATGCAAGCAGCTAGGGTTATCATATCGTATCAACTTACAGAACATCTGCTTGGGGTCGACGGTGTGGCATACGTAGAAGCATACACGTCCAAAATTACCTTTAGATTTGTCCATCCTGCGTTGTTAGTGAAAAATGATCAGCTGCTCGTCTCTGGTGATGCTGAATAGGATTTTCGCCACAGACCACAGCATTTTCGCAATCAACTTCGAATCCGATGGTCGCAATCTTGCTCATTCTTGCTTTTCCGGTTCTAGATCACTTCCAAACATTTCACTTTGTGTTCCATTTGGACACTTTTTGTCCTGTTTCATCCCCGGGGACCCTGCTGTCAGAGTGCGAAAGTCAAACTTAATCCCACCTACTTGTTCAGCTTTTCCGTTTCTGTTTCTAACGAAGCTTTTTGAATCACACCCCAGTGGTACACTCTTTACTAAGAGACAAACTATCATTATTTGAAGTAGAATTCATTTCCATTACCCGTAAAGCATGCCAGGAACAAGTTGTTTGTGCATGTGAAGCATTCCACACGCACCCAAAAGAAACACTTTCATGACCCTCTAGGGAATAACCTCATCGCTTGAATGTCTTCTTAGTGGTGCGTTTTTTCAGCAGTACAGTTCGCGACTGGGTCCTCGTTTTTTGGGTAAAAATATCACGAAATTTTACAATAGTCTCCATGAAAAAAATCATACGTACACTTGTACTTTCGAGTTGGACTTCAGTGATACACCAGATCGTTACGAAATTTGATGTGTAAACCCAAAATGCCAGGAACTCAAACGAGTCTCTTCTGCTGTTCCTTGGGCATACATAATTAACGGTTGTCGTATCCAGCGGGATTTAGATAAACCCCAAGCACTACTTGAGCTCGTTTCTTTCGTCGATCCACTTAGCTACATTGTTCACACGAATGGCTTTGGATGAAATATGGAGAAAATGGAAATATCTAGTTAAACAAATATGTGAAGCAAAAATCAACTCGTAATTGTGTGAACAGGGTAACCAAGTGCGCTGAAGTGTTCAGAACTATTCACACTGCACCACTTTCAAAAGGAGAATACGTGTGACGTTAGTACAGACGACCTCTCAACAACGAACACCTGCAATAATGATTACCATATCTACAGAAAACATGACCTCTCGTCCAGTGTGAGCTGCGTACTAGTAACAGAAGGGCATTCGAGTTAAAGGATCACCAGTGGTTGAGTCCAGCATGTGAGATCTTCGCAAAGAGAGTCCGTCTGTTTATTACAGGAAGCTAGTGTGTTCAAAGTTTCTACGCGTTTGAAGCAAAAGTCACTTATAGCAGGAAATTGAGTTGTACACAATAAGCGCCTGCCACTCCATGTAATTTTGGAGCCTTACAGTTCGGGTACATCGAGTAACTGATTGCAATGCTATGACAAGTTGACATAAGCATGCTGAACAAAGTGAATCAATCTTCTTCTTTCATTCTCCCCTAACTTTGTTCCCAGCATCAGGACCCCAGATATTGCATAGATTTTGTATCACTTCAGTCGTTTCAGTTGTTAAAATGAGTCGTTTTCCTTCAACCCAACCCTGAAGTCAGGGATGTTTGCCTACCGATCTGGTAAAAATATATTTCTTGGTACATAATGATCTATACACAAAATAAAACGCTGCATATCAAGCTGTTGGACGAAACCATTTTAAGAGGCAGTGTCCGCGATAACGAAGGTAAGCTTCCTTAGGAGGATCGCAGGAATATACCATCCGGAAAACCTTGACAACAAAACCAAGAAAGGCTTTGCGCTGTCAGGAATAAACTGTTAGAAGAGCATACAAGAAGACAAACAGAGCAGACAAAAAAGCTAGTAGAAACAAATTCGTTTTCTTGATGAATTAACTTGTACACTCTATTTTCGTGGTAAGTCTGACCCTGGTATTTCACACATATGCTTCATTAATCATCCAAACCCTTTGTATTCATACTGGGTAGAAAAACTTAACCTGTGAAACGTACCGCTTAATTCTGTTTGTGGTGTACATAGCACAACTGACTTGTCGACATTCTGTGGCATGGCTGCGGCCTCCAGTAAACTGTATGATTTTGTGCACCGGCTACTAGACAACTTTTTCGACATGTCTACGATTCACCTAGGTAGAAGCATAAAGGTCAAATCTGATAGTTCTCCATAGAACCTGGAGATAGGTCAGTGTTTTGTGAAATACGTCTTATGCCACACTCGACAACAACCGCCTCAGAGGCTAAGTTGGAGGACGATCTAGAAACTGTAGGGATACTGACGAAGATGAACTATTCCTGTTCGCCCATTCGCGTTGCAACAGTGAAAGAAGAGCTAACAGCTCATTTGGAATTTTCGGTGACTTCTCAACGGGCTTGAATAAGTATTTTTAGACAAATTAACATCTACTTCCTGTGCCAGACTCAATGGTAGCAGGGTTTTCTTAGGTGGATTTCTCTGATGTGTACCTCCAAGTTAAGTTGATAGATAATTGGAAGGACCTGCTAACAATATATACATACAGAGATCTGTACCATGATCTAATCGCTGCTCGTCATTCACTAGAAGAGAAGAAAACGCAGTTTGAGCACATCGCACACATGGATCCGGATTCACCTTATAGAAGCCAAAATGGGAATTTTTCTGGTCTCAAGTGCCTGGGATTTATTGTCGACCACAATAGTCGGGAGCTAAAATTGTCACCATTAAAGACCTCCAGGCTCAGACTGGTCTCGTAGAGCTACAATCTTGCTGGACCTGGTGAACCACTATAACAGTTTTGTCCCTAATATGAATGAGCTGAGGGCAGCCTCAATCTTTTATGCAATGATACAAACTAGGTTTGATCTCGTAAGCGTCAGTTCTTTTTCGATCACTTCAAGCAATTTTTGGCTTCTAACACCTTGACACATGATGCCCCCAATCACAAATATTTGCTCCACCGAACGGTATACCTGTTAACACAGCTAACAAATGTCCACATTGCGTTACATTACTCATCGGCTATGACATCATGTTCAAGTACATTTACACGGAGGTTTGATCATGAGGACGTCCTTTCCGGGCTGATTGTATATGTCTAATAAAGAACTAAGTGAGGACGTGGCCATTTCTTTTATCAAGATTGACGCTGATGTAAGATACGTATTCAGGGATTTATCTCTATGACCCAGTGTGCTACCAAACAGACCCCATTTCTCAACAGGCTGGCCCACAAAAGTCTATACAGGTTACCACGCTGTCCACGATGCGATGCTCTAACGGTTATAGTCGGTAAGTTGATGCTCTCAGATAGCATGGTGATACCACCATCCCTGGGAAAACTTATTGTACAAATGGTGCATTGCGTTCACCCCCGCATAAAACATATGGAAGACTTAGCGTGTAGTTACGCATACTGGCCAGGGATTAACTGCGGCCTTGAGGGCACCATAAAATCAAGTGAACAGTGCGCACATGCTAACAAAGCGCTCAGAAAGACTGCGTTCTGCACAAGACCAGTGCTAGATGGTCCGTGGATGAGAATTAACGAGACTCAACCTAAAATGCTTCCTTATTCTTCATGACCGAGAAGGGTGGAGTGAAACAGAGGACACCTTGCGCACTTACCGTTCGACACCAAACGGGCTTTTACCAGCTCAGGGTTTTTATAGGCGACGAATAAGAACGGCGGAACAACGCAACACCAGGAGCAATCCAACCGACACCATGGAGCCAAGACTCGAGAGTTCTATCTATTACATTTTACAACATTTCAAGGTCACGGACGCATCTGGGTCTGGTAGCTAAGTGTCGATGCCATTTGCCGTATGAACTCAATGTCTACGACAAGAAACTGATCAGGTTAACCACACCCGACAACGGTGTTCTAATATCTTCAACAGAACAAAAAACACCAACTATTTATGTCCGGATATCCTGTTAGGTGCGTTTGGGCCGCCAACAAACAGGAGTGCGGTAAAACCACATCTCGGAACAACAGGAAGCAGTTGTAACACATACGGTTTCGCAAACCCCTGTTGGCAGTTTTGTAGTCCATCGAAGGAAGTTCTCTACCGTTTTTAAATGTCACAATCGAAATTGGATCACTTGGAACGCATCAGCGAACAAACAATGGAACAACAACTACTCTACGACACCTACCCTTATTTTTTTACGAAATGGGCACTCAATGGCTGCAGCACACGAGATTTTTGGCGGTAAAAAGTTATTTATTTTAAGATGGGGATAGGCCGTATTGGAGGCAAGATTAAAAGTGAAAACGACATTGGTATTTCGTCTTGCCAGTAGTTCACAAAGATGGATAGTGGATCATACCAGCAAGACGGTCGTGTGTATCCATAAATAGTTTACGACGAGACAAGCGCAGAAAAGCGAATAGCCGTAAATAGCAGTAAAGATGTCCATCGCACAGCTCGAAAATTCTGCCTCGCGATAATGCCACGACTTCATCTGAAACTTCAAAGGACTCGTAGATACGTCATCAGAGTTTATAGGATATCCATTAGGAAAACACAAAAACACTAAACTTTAGCTGTAAATCCAGTGCAATTAGGATTTCAGTGGTTTTTACGGCTTTTTCTGACAGAAAATTGTCCGTTGGCCTGCGTTTGCTCAGATATTTTTCGAAATAGTGTTAGAGTCTTCGGACTAACTTTCAAGTACACTTTTTCATGGTCGCTTCCAAATGTTCGGAAAATACCGTCGAAAGCACTCATTCCAAGAGAAGAACATCAATTTTTGTTAATGAGGTCCAAGTTAGAATCCTGTTTTGTCAACAAGACATCCAGATGATGTCACCGTTCTGTAATTAATCTAATGTGTCCCTTCGTACCTTTAAGTGTGCAGTTTGTTTCATTTCGGTATTATGTATAGTGTAGAACCCGAGGCAGTATGACGGATTCCACAATCGCCTTTCTTTGCTATTCGACCACACACGGACCCGAAGTTAGAAAGAACGGCTGTACATACGTACTTGGGACATTGGGTAGCAGATACATCGGCATCGTCACAGACAGCAGGACAGTAGCAAACAGCATATGGGGCAGTGGGAACAACGGGTCTGTGAGATCAAATAGCAGCGAAATCCGACTCAGCGGAACCCGTCATACTGCCCCGGATCCTACAAAGCTGATCAATAGCAGGTCAGGTGCCGTTCTGACAGTTTTACCATCTGGTTTGACAAGGAGTCAGGTAAGTGACGGATACTTTTTCGCTTCGTAAGACCGCCAACATCATATCCGTATGCCAGTTATGAAAGCTGTAATTCTTCTGATGGATACGGGAAAGTGGGGGCTCTCAGATGAACGGAGAGACAGGGATGGGTGTAGCGCCCAGGAGGAACTGCAGCTAGTTGGCAGAAGAGGTCATGTATCGGCCTGGGAGTGTTGATTCCTCACAGGGATACAAATTTCGAACTGTATGTTATCTTATCTATCTACTACCGAATAGCCTGATTTCCCCTTTATTTTTCAACAAGCTGTTGTGGTTGTTCTCGCATTCTATCCAATAAGAACTTCGGTTGGCGATATATACGGCAGACAGTTAGATGCTTGCTGTTTATATCTGTTGCTGTTGTGGTTGACTGCCCCCTTTAGGGGGAAGTACGCCTTGTGTGGTGTCGAACGTGGACGGTTAGAACGGGTTTCAAGCCGCTACCCACCTGGCCATGGGCTGAGTGGCCAAGGTCACTCCCTTCAGCACTTGTCACAGGTCGTTTTGCCCAGAACGCGTCCCATATCGTTTCACTCTGCGTAAGCTTGTCTATTAGCACATGTCTCTTTGTCTGACTACAGTGCAGTTCGCGCACACTATAGGTGTGACGGCACGCGATACGGTACACACCTGGAACTGTGACGTGCTTTGTGATGCAGTACGTGCCTGCTGATCACCCTGTCTGTAACCCTTCTGTCAGTTCGGTATGTTTACGCTAACTTATAACTGTTCGGTCGTTTGCTCCCGAAGTGTCTGACGGCCATCTTCCGTCCTCTGCTCCCTCTGTATACCGTTTTGTTTGTTCCGTAAGTTCATTTATGCAACCTGTTACTTCGATTGCCAAAGCAAAGACCGCCTCAGTGACTGATACAACTGTCCCCTACAGTCCTCTGATTTGCTGCAGTTTGCTATTAACTATTAACTTTTGACAACAGTGCTGTTGCCAGTGTCGATATCGGCGTATCTGCTGCCCAATCTCCCAAGTACAGATGTACCTACCGTTCTCCTTTCTAACTGGTTTGTGTGAGGTCGAGTAGCAGCGAAAGCCAACTCCGTGGAATCAGTCATACAATCCCGGATCCTATGTATAATTTTGAAGATAACATGACCTCTACCTCTTCGTTGTGTTGGGGTTCAGCGTGTAGGAGTGTGAAGCACAAGCAGAATAGGTTATGGATCCAGATAAAGTCACCTCGACTGGTGATGAAACATTTGCAACGAAAATGTCCGGCTCAGCGAACAAACCAAAGGTCGAAGCCATCCAGTACTTAGGTCATCCGCCTCCTTGGCTGGGCTGTGGACAAGATAACGGAATTGCCATTATTAACGCTTTGTTTTAGGGCTTGATTATTTTCCACTGATTCGGTCATTTCTGAAGTGGTGGCTGAGTTGGAAAGTTAATAGGGAGCATTTAGTTTCATTTCTATCACATCAGCATGCAAACTCAGCCGGTATAGGGGGCAGGTGCAAATATACGAGAGAATGTGGGTTCTTTTACTGAAGTGAACGGCTCACAGGCATAAATGTGCACCAGATAGCCCTCAGACCCAATCAACGCAGCCTTTGGTCGTTACGCAAACTTCATAATGTGATACCGGTTTACCTAGTTTGTCTCTTTAAGGATAGCTGTAACATTTGAACAGCACGTATACAAAACAGTGTTGCCGAGTGCTTCTAGGATTAACCGTATGGCTTCAGAACAGAATGAACCCACACAGAAGCTAAATTTCCCGAGATGTTTGTCACCAGGAATCGCCGTTACATAGGGACGATCCCTTCATATATTTTATTGAGAAACAGATGAACAACCATGCGTATATACATATCGAAATACAAAACTTTTGCTTCATAGTGAAATCTGTGCGCCTCTTACGGAGAAAGCCACCCAAAAGAAACCAGTTTGCGTTATCTAAAGGTCGTCCCTACACAGGATAGCTGCTCAAGTTTAGTCACCACCGTTGCACGGCCATTTAGCCGCAGTTCATTGTTCCCAAAATAATCACGTAAATGCATGTTTGTAGTGTTCCAGTCTATCACTGGGATTTAATGACCAAAAGCGAAACAGCAAGTGATGTATTTGAGCACAAGAATTCATGGATGAGGTATATACACAAGGGTTCAATGTGTCCACGTGTGTCAGTTACATCGACGTACCTGGAGGAACGGGATCGTGGGGGAAGAGGGGAAAATCGTTTGGTACATGAATAAGAGGCACATGACTTGCAGGAATGTCCCGAAATATATCAGCACTGTAGTCATGCACGTGCGTTTCCTTCAGCTTGATTTCCCAATCCAGCCGCTGAACCATCATTAGTGATTCTGCCTCGTGCAACTGACGACAGAGTAGCTTCTTCTGGAATTGAATGGGAAGGTGAAAGGTAGATGAACCGTGTCGTGAAAATGGGGGGGGGAGTCCTATAAAGTTGGAGAAAGAAGATTCTCAAGATATGTATTTCTCGGCTTTGTGATACCCAGTGCGGTATTACACGAAACCTAATGGATCCCGAGACACGAAGCGAATTGCCCCTCTTGTTGCAAACTCAGAGGATAGTTTGCTAATACTGGACGACAGATCACCGCCGCGCAAAAGCAAACGAGTTCAGCATGTAAAAATCCGAGGTGTGTGGATAGCTTAGGTTACGAGTAGTTCGTTGCAAGCAAACTGCACAAATGAACTCGATATGGAGGCCCAATATTATTGAAATCGAAGGGTGTGAAAAAATATTTTGTTTTCATGCTAAAACATGATACTATGATCTACCTGACTAGTAGACTATCTTTGTAGCTGTCCCCAAGTTATTCAGAAAAAAGAATCACAGGATAAATCGATATCTGGCTCCATATCAACAAAATAACCTTAAGTTCAAACGAGTAAGTCCAAACCGAAGTAAGATGAAACAACAAACCGTACGTCTGAAAGGACAGAAACGCGGGGAAAAAATCACCCCTATGTTTTAAGCTTGACAAGAGCTTACATCACCGTTGCGGTTGGCTGGTTTCAGTCTAGCTGGAAAGGAACAATGGTCACTGCTGTGGACCCAAAAGAAAATCACGTTTATGTTGTTGGGGGAATCGTTGCTAATCAAGGGCAATTTCAGTCAGTTTGGAGCTCACATAACTTGCTCTTTTCGCCTTATTTCGGTCAGTTCCGTTAACTGGATGAGGTTTCTTGCAAGAATCTGTTCATGGCGTTTAACAAGAGACTGTTATGAGTGGTGGGCCGTCGACTGACTAGCTGTTACACGAGAAGCTAAATCGATCAAACTGACAAGTGATCACGGTAGAGCATCGGGATCAGTTTTGAGGAAAGTGAACGGAACTAGGATAGTTATCCAACACTGCACTAGGAAAACCAGATTACTTAGATGTACTATATATGTACTGCAACCATAATCCTTGACTGTGTCAAAAGCACCAAGTTTCTTAGCATATATCTGGGTAGTATGAAATCAGTTAGTTAAAACATATAATTGAAAACACAATCATTAAGTTATACGGTAAGATTAGGATATCTCCACCAACCTCTCAATAACAAAATGGTACATGAATCTGTTCAGATAAGACTGGGTGACCAGCAGGGCTGAGAGGTCATTTCGAACGGAATCGATCGGGCTGCTAGTTTCTGAGTTCTCACTTCAAACCATAATAGGACACCATTACACACAAGTGCTATGGGCGGCAGTTACGTCGTGACGTATTCTGAAAGTACGATAATTTCTGCGATCCACTTCTACATCTCAAGCAATTGGTCAAACGTCCAGTTAAGGAAATAAGTGTGTCGTGAAATGCGGAAGTGGAGCAGAACCTTTTTAATTCGCGAGTCAAACGAAGTGAACAAGTGATTTCGTTTCACAGTAAACGGAGAATAAAGTTAAGCCTCAATTAGTCATTTAAGTTTTTTTATAGTTTGATGTAGGTGATGTGGTTCAACAAGTTCCAATGTAAGTAAAAATTCCTATCTCCAATGGATGAATACGTAAAAAGAAAATCAGGAACTTTGGATAATTCCAAGTAAAACAGTACCTTTCGTGATGTTTCAAGTCAGTTTGACCCAAGATTGAGAAATTTGTTATACCCGTCTCAACTCGCGTTCCGTCCTAACACATGTACCTATCTGGCGCAGAATTCCACGCCATTTGATGTTTGGGTCGGTCATCCATGGCTGATTACAACCCCGAACAATCACACACTGACATAGTTTCGTCCCCGGGAAAGATCTTTTCTGATATGGTATTTACCATTAGCATTGTCTCACTCAATATTGCAGCCTGAATTTAATCTCAAAATTCCTAAGAGTCCGCTCAAATGTAACGAAGTAAATCGGAAGTAACCAAGGTTATTCTGACTATTTATATGTGATGCCTGTCCATTCATTCGCTATCGACTACATAGACCATACTGAATGGTGAACTGTACTCATTAGTTCAATTGAAAACAAAACTCTGTATGAACTCCACAGTGGTCAAAACAAATTCATCATCATCATCATCATCATCATGGACAGCATGACATCTGTGTTCAAGACCGATACTTCACTGCCGTACTACCATGATTTATTTGAAAGCCTTATTGTGAAAGAATAAAGGTGGATGGGGAAGGGACTTAGTGCTAGCATCATTCCGAGGTGCCTACACCTCCAGACACTCATTCAGGCAAACTGGATAAAAACTGACAACAAGATCGCCACTGACATCGGTTAGCAGCCATATATCGCAGCGTCTCCAACCAGGCGCAGTGAGGATCACGCGGTCCCCATCCTAATAGGCGAGTAGCACCGACAGCGCCCAAAGGTTTCATGATCACCATCATACCCTTTTACCAGGTTATAGGTTGGCCACCTCTCTGCTTCCGCCACTCTGAGTTGGGCATGGAAAACTGCGCTCTCTTCGGCAAACGATGGTTAGGCATACGCAACACATGACCCAACCAACGCAGCTTCTGGTGCTGGACACATTTTTCAGTGGAAGTACCCGTTGCACAACCGAAAACTCACTTTCTAATTGCCTCGTTACGGATTCGCTGACATGAACCCACACGAGCTACGGTTCTGAGACAAAGATTGTCGAACACCTGAAGACGTCCCAGTTCCGCCGCTCGAACAGGCCAAGTCTCACAGCCATACAACAAAACAGCCCGCACTGTAGCTTGATGCACACGTCCACCGAAATTCAGGGCTATACCGATTTGACGCGGTGCTTCGTGTTTCAAATTAGCAAACGCTACCCGAGCCTTGCAGATTCGTGCATTGACCTCATCTGCCACACTACAATCAGGACCAATACAACTTCCAAGATGTGTAAAACGCTCCACAACTTTGAGTGTCTTTCCCTGG
>SJOL01002951.1:41621-74580 GCA_004794785.1 Opisthorchis felineus | reverse complement strand
TGGTGGCCATGACAATTGTTGTTCGAAGTATTCGGCCCACCGGTTGAGGCGTTCCTCTCTATTCATGATGGACACTCCCTTCTGACCCTTGATGGTTTCGCTCACAGGTTTCCGGGGACCAGTCGCGCGGATCAACTGAAATAATCTTCGGGCATTACTGGCTTTCTGGACCTCTTCCATTTCCTTGGCTTTCTGTGTCCACCACACTTCACGGTCGGCTTGCACGCTCACCTTCACTTGACGTCCGATAATTCGTCGCATCAAGTTGTGTTCGGGGCTGGCTGGGATACTTCTACTAGATTTAAGCAGTGCCGCTGTTCGGTCTGATATCCAGTGTTTGAGTGAGGCTGGTAGCGCAGTACCACAAGCAAAACTCCCAGCACTGTGCGAAGAGGTGGCGATCTCGTCCCAGTATGAATTCACACCTGATGGTGGTGCTTTTGGAAGAGACTCAAGAAGACAGTGCTGGTAAATTCGCCGAACATCCGATCTGTCAGTCTTTCGGTTGCCAGGCGATTTTTCCGCAACTTACGCGGCCCGGGAAAACGAAGGCATAAACGATTCCGGACGAGTGCACGGTCAGAATCCACAAATGTGTTCCAAAACAACCGGAAGTCAGTTATTGACCCGCATCATCGGTAACTGACGGCAATGTGATCGATTTGAGTCACCATTCCTACAAGGACTACAAGGAGAGAGTTATTAATGGGGTGGGGAGAGAGGGGAAGGAAAAGTATGTGAAAGAGAAAAAAGGGAGACGTCAGCAGCAGCATGTTTTCGCTTACCCGCCCTGCTGTATGTAGTGAGTAAGGCGATGGCACCACGCGACGGCCGATGTGACATGAGTTTATTTGTATATGTGCAGTTCATGGTGGCACGTGGGCTGGGATACTGTCAGGGCGCCCACACCTAGACAGGAGGACGGTTAGGGTCCTCAACCAAAGCCTTTGGCATTCTAGGAAGAATGGCAGCGAACTCGAAATGGAGAAGTGTCTAAAAAATAGCACCATGGCCTAGATACGCCCGAGTATAGAGTCGGTTGTAATGACCAATATACCCACACATGTCTGTCATCGTTCGGCTGAAAGTACGGGGTTGGTCAACCAACTAAAGCAAGGACGACGATAGTCTTGGCTTGGATTTCTGTCGAGCAATAAACAAACGTAGGCACATCACTTATAACGTATGGATCGTCGCAGAACTGCACTGTAATGTCGACGCTGACAGGTCAACGGGTGAAAAAGACCCAAATTAGAACTGAAGGAATGAAAATTGGGGACAAGGTGACATGGAAACGTATTCTTGATACTTCCCAGATGATAATTCACTAGCTGCAAGATTTGAGGTTGAACTGATGAGAGACTTTGGCGGCGTACAAGAGTTGTTCGAATATGGTAATCTGTGCATTTTTGTATTTAAGGGAGAATACGGATGGAGGATTCTATCAGCATGACCGCACGACCAACGCAATTCACATTATCCCGAGCTAGGCACACCAACTCAACACTTGAATTGTCATTACACAACCCCCATCGCTGACCACACCTCATGCGTCGAACTAAAAGGCGTCTTTTTGGAACACAGTGGAACAAACTCAATATTTATGCGTAGATAAGGGGCTGTTGACTCTTGCTGGGGTATGCTAATCACATAAGGAATCATCTAAGAGCTTGTGGATGCTGAAAAGGGATAACTGAAGTTGGCATTCGCTAGTATTGCCTCATCAATGTTTAGCCGAGTAAGGGCCTTGTGCACAGAAGTCTATCAGACGGCGGCCCAAACTGATGTAAAAAACGAACCGCATGGTAATGGATATCCAGCTAGTTTGGTCAGGCATCAGTTACGAAGGGTGTTGGTACCGGTGGCGAAACCCAAAAGAGAATTGATTGAGAATGCTATTATTCCACATAAACCAGGGACATCGGAATTCATCTGAAAGATTCTAAAAACGGCTAACATAAGAGTGGCTTTCAAGAAAGGAAACATTCGGTGATCTGCACCGGTGCAATTGAAGGATCGCAATGTTCTGGAATATAGGTAGCTCGCGTGCGCTGCTCACTCAACCACGCACTGACGATGTTACCTCTATTGGTGCTGAAACGTTTGCATTCCAACTGCCGAGCTTGGCGAACAGACCAACAACCAATGAAGGATCGCCTGCCGGCAAACAGAACCAGGGAGTGTGTCTACAAAATTAAATGCAACGACTGCACTATGATCTATGTAGGACAGCAGGCCAGGGAACTTCACACCAGAATCGGAGAGCACAAGAGAAAAATAAACAGGCCGCCGAGAAACGCAGATGAATATCGAGCGTTACTGAAAGACTAAGCACTGGATACGGGACACAAAATAGATTTAGAAAATGTTGAGGTTTTGAAGCAAGGACTATGATCCACGCCACAGAGACTGATGGTCGAGGTATCCCAGTGTAAATAGAATGGAAGGCGTAGAACTGGCAAGAGTTTGGAGCACGGCTTTAGATCAGTCGAGCTGACACGTGGTGGTGTGCGGTTATCACAAAGAAGAGTCATCAACAGCAGTAGCTTAGCTTAGATCTGAAGTGCATTTAATCTCACCTACCCACACTTCCCTTCCCCCAAACAAATTGTCGTAGCACTTACAAACCCACACAGACCAACACAATTCACCACTGGCAGCCAAGGTGAATCATCAATTGAAGCATCTTGAACCAAACCCGATAAAAAACAAAATGAAATTCCTCCAACCCATCAACCGTAAGATATATGCAATCATACTGACCGACAAGTCCCTTTAACTGACATTCAATACTGATCTGATGTGTTAATCTGAAGAGGTCTTACTGATTGGCACTCCATTTGCCTTATAACCTGGCCAACTTGGTGACTTGCTCACTTCACCTGATGAAGCTTTTGTGTCAAAAGCAAACCGTTACCGAGTTAAAAACTACTGATTGTTTACCAAGTCCTTCTGAAACTGACTTTCTGTTCGGTTGTGTTTCCGGACGTTCTCCGGAGCAGTTCATTTTGGCAACCACGGGAAAACGGAAGCTATGTGGAAGTTATCGTGAAGAATCATCTCCAATAGTATCATTCGGAGGCGAATGATATGCTCGTTAGGGGTTAAGTTGGAAGCCATTTGAAGGTAGTTGTTCTCAAACGCGAAGCATTCTACGAAAAACCGGATAAATTACCAAACAGAATCCAAATTGTGCACTAGAAGGCTATGTGCCCGTTGAGATGGCACGATAACTGAGTTTGGAAGATTCGAGTTTTTCCTCTCGGATCAAACTGACCCGAAACGCCATGAAAGGTAGCAATTTTGAACACTGCCTAAGGCAATTCAGGACACCGCATTCATGCCTGAATGCGTACATTGTTTGTAAACCTTCGAACTAACAGAACAGAGAGAGAAAGAACGGGAGACACGCCTGTCAAAAATCAGCACTGGGTAGTTGTGATAGAGGTGATACTTCCAAAGCAAGTTAAGGTTACTCTGAAATAAAAGAACCAGAGTTGAGCGAAATGTGGCGGACTGAAAGTACACACGAAACAGCGCACTACTTCTCTATTGTTCAACTAAATTACCTCGAAAAGCACTAGTATGGCGAGATTGTGATATCGCCCTATGCAGGATAATGCGATGAAGAGATAGACATCTTGAGCGTGATAAAAACATCAGGAGGGGCTACCAGCTTTCGTCATCAACGACCATCTTCAATGGTTTGGAAACGAATAAAGCCAGGAAAACCAGAAGGAAAAACAAGAGCAACTAACTCAATAGACCAACCTTTTCTTGCTGAAACGTATCCCGAATGTTTTCCAGCCAACCGATAAACATTCGTTGCGTGAAGCGGTCGCGCACGTTTTCCTCGTCCTGCAAAGGAAAGTTTGTCACGTGGGTGGCAACGAAATACATGCAGTGGAAGGACAGAACCAGACAGAACAAACAAATTGGTTAGTTCTTACGTGTGACGGGGACCAAGTGGACGGTAGCAGAACTAACGGCAACGAAATGCATCACTAGATCTCTCAGTAAAATAGCGTAGCCGCTAAGCGTATCAGAATATGGGGGCGCAGGCTAAGGACAGGCTACACAGGCAAAGAGCCGACTTGTCAACCAAAAAACTCACCATTAGTCTTACCATTGCCACAGTTGCCACTACTGTAACCATTGGTGGATGAGAAAAGTATTACCGAGTGAACAGTCAAGCTAGAAGCGTAACGAAGTTTGACAGGCAGACTGCATTCCCGACAAATGGCACGCAGCAGCCTGTGGTGCATCAGGCCTGGCCGGATCCGTCGCTCGCTGTGTTTGTGGACGGGGTTTTGGATGATTTGGCAAATTTTAGCATGTGAAAAGCACAAGCCCAATTCGACCAAGCAAATTAACCACCTTGTTTACGGACAGCAAGTGTTTTGTTCAGATGAGATTAAGCCACGAAGTTGGGAAACGCTCCCAGTATACGACCTAGAAACTCTCAAGCCCGGAACCAGTGAAGTGATACGAGAACCTAAAAAGCTGCACAGAATGCACCTCGGTACCGAGCAATACTTGTGTTTCCCGTTCTGGGCAAAAGTGGTGTAAAAACGGACACACGCAAGTAACGTCGAGCTGACGCGCAAATGCGAAAATGGCTTTAGACGAAAGAGCAAACCCTCACACGCCGGATAAGTTTCGATTCCAACAGAACTTACAAGCGACAGTGACAAGTTCTTTTCGTCCGAAGTTGGCTTTGGTTGTCCCAGCTGCCAGACCACGACACCCTCACTAATTGTCTATCAAGCGGAGTTTAGCCAAAGCTAGGTTGTCACATAAATCTTAAGTAACTCCACTGACGACAGAGAGGAAATCTTCGAATTGACTGTTGTAAACTGCACGCAAGAATGTCAGATGAATCATTGCTGGTAGAACCTTCAAGCAAGAACGCTAAACGATGTCAATGGCGTTCGTACTGTCAGTTTGCAGATAGTCCGACTGAGCGCTTGGAGGTGTAGATACCTCAGAATGCTTGCGGTAGGTTATCATCAGGTTATTTTCTCGTTAACTCTTTTCTAGTCTTTTAGGCCTTTAAATGTAACTGAATATACTTGCGGTTATGCGGTAGTGAAGCATTTGTCAGCATTGATGTTGCTGTCTCTGATGATGATGATATTCATGACGATGTCATCAAACACGAATAACTCAGAAGGGGATATAATGACCCCCATAAGGACTGAGTTCAAGTCATAAGTTAGGCTGCAGAGGAGAGGCACTTCCGAAATCCGAACAGCTTGAGTGACAACAGAAACACCATACGATCTGCGATTCTGAAAGAAAAAGACCGGCTAACACCAAATATTAAAAAAAAATATAGAAATTCGCCGAAACTCGACGTTTCTGCACAAGGATAACTGCTCTGTAATAAGACAACAGTGAAAACACTTCCTTTTTACAGTCCGAAACGCGGCGGTCTGACTCCAGATTACCACTTCACCTGAAGTTTCTGTCATCCCCTTCGAAAAAATACTACCAACACTCCTTTGAGGATACAATCACGTCAAGATCAGGAGATGTAGCACTGGAAATAGGTTGGAGTCACTGAGCTGAGGCAGATGTCTATTGCATTCCCGATGTTGGTCCGAAACCGTAGTCCTCAAACATTAAGAATCTGCCTAAATGGTCCACAAGAGCCTACACAACAGTTTATCTCCAGATGATATGCGACGCAGACGAAAGAGCACAATGGGAAGTCAATCAACTAGACTGACTACTAAGAGTATCGATGCAGAATAAACAAACCGTAATATACAACCTGACTAATTTTCATCTTCTCGCTTTTGTTGATAGCGTCCTGCCGTTTATCAAAACACTACCCCTTCACCTACGCTCATGGACAAATGGATAAACTGACATCATGACAAGCCCGGTAGTACCTACTCTGAGGAGCGACTTTTTTCAAGAAGCAGAGTGTGAAGTGGTCCATCTTCTTATTGCAATACGTGCACCCCGAACAGCAAACACTCGCAAGTGTGGCACGGTTCGAGCAGTTCCAACGTTCATTTTTATTGAACTTCCGTATGCTTTGAATGTGTCATCTGCTGTATTTTCCTTGTGCAATATAATTCTTCGGATTGTCTCCTGTACATTAAGACACCATACTGTATAGCTCACCCTTCTGTCCCATTGGGATGAAAATAATGTCACCCCAGGAGAAAATATTTTCTGGTGGTAATCGTCATTCTTACGAATTTTCATATTATGCTAGGCTGTTTCTGTGTGAGAAGAATTACGTACATAGCTGCGGCTGATAAAGAGAGCGAAGCTATTGCCACATCGTCAATGCCCTGGTAAAGCAGTGAACGGATAATAAAACCCCTATGGAATGACCACCGACGGGAGGAGTTGAAAAATTGTCGCTCCAAAAGCATGAAGGCTGCTGATGGTGTTTTAACTCACCGAGCGTCCGCTAATTTCACGCATAAAGTACTCCTTCCTTAGAAGAAACACAGTTCTGGAACACAAATTATCCCTTATATCGAAGTATCGCTTATTTGTAAGTGAAGGATAAACGGTTTCGCGTAGGGAGCGTTTAGCAGAAATAACATGGTGTCGTAGGAGAGTATGAATGAGCGAGGTGAATAGCGTTTAACCAAAATTTGTCGATTAACCATCATTTTCTGAATTGTTTCGGATGCGTACAACTTGTTTCATCCAGCAAGCAAAATGAGATCAGGGTCAACGTTACTCGTGCGATAGTTCGAGTGTTACTATGTCCAATTAGGTTAACCCGGCGGATCCTCACCGCCAAAAAACCGAACTGCGAATATTTCCGTCCAACACGTTTCTTAGAAGGAAGTTTTTTATGAGGATGGAGTGTATTCACAATTTGAAAAGATTGGAACTGCTAAAACCACTTCCCTGTTCGAGCTGTCTCCATAGTGAAGATTCCTTAAAGAGGGAATACTGCACAGTATTACAGTTCATTGCCAGATTTTAGAAGTGCAGTGTTGTAGCTCGTACTATGGGGAAGAATTTATCCCAGAAGAGAGAGAAAAGCGGTCATTCAAAATAGACAAGCCAGAGGGGGATTCAATGTAGTGTTCGCTGGGCTGGATCCAAACTTCTTTGCTGCCTCAAGGCCATTTTCGGAAAAAAATTAAATCCTGTTTAATTAACAGGCTACTTAAGCTAGGCTAGTTAAGTTAAAGTACATACACTGGAAACGTTAGGTAGTTTGAACAAAGTGCACAGCACTGTGGAAACCACGAGCATTCCTAACATAAGGAACTTCACTGACACCAATTTCCATCTATAAACTTCAGAGCTGGAAGTAGGGAAACCAAGAGAGATCAAGAAATGACCCGATGTAAATCTAAGGTGACTGACTCAAGGGGTATCCAAACTGCGACAAAAAACGAAGCGTTGCACCGGAGAAGGACTTCTTAACTTCAAGCCGAGTAATCTTTGTATTTCTGAGGGGAAACACTAGGCTTACTGTAGAGTGAACATGAGTTTCACCGAAACATCTTACGAAAACTACCGGGACGTCTTAACGTGAGTGAGGTTCACAGACCTACAGCAATGAAGCATCAGTGTCAACACTGATGTTAATGTCTCCGGTGATGAGGATGAGACCTAAGTAATTTGGTTGTGACTGTTTTACAGGTTACAAGGATGACACCACCAACTATCCATGCTTTCTGTGGTTGCGCGGTAGTTATGCTTGAAGTTCATCAGGCCTGAAACTACAAATCAATTCAAATAGGTACTAATAACGGTCACGCTGAGTGTCCAGCAAGACAGCCGAGAGGGTAAACGAGGAACTCACGCGTTGCTCTGTCTTCGAAACAGGCGGTACGTAGGTCAAGTCTTTATAAGCCATTGCTGAACAAAACGAGAGTGGCTTAGACAAATTGGCCAGAGCAGCTCGAGTTTGTGCACGCAGACGAGCCTGTTCTGCACATAGCCGCAGGTGCTCCTGGGAAATTGGAACAACGTAAACACTGGTTAAGTTGCGAGTAGCAGAAAAGCAAAGGTGTCACATATGCATCTGGTTACAAGTGGGCTGAAACCAGGTGTAGAGAAATGGTTACGGCATTCTTGAAGTAACACTCAAGGTAAAAGGCATAATATACCCAATCTTCAGCGTTCCTTTCTGTGAGAACCTTCAATCTAATGCGATCTTATGGTTGTGCTATTGTTCCGAACTTGTTCCTCTCAACTACAGCCAAACTAGCAGTTATTTCGCGGACTTTATAAAAGTACTCCCACTAATAAAGCATGTGGTCGTCTTCCAGTCTAATTCTAGAGGATGGAACAAAATGACTTGAGTAGCAGATGACAAGTAGCGTTAGAAAAAACGGAATTTGCATTATTGTTACTCGATAGGGATCTGAAGTAAGGATAAAAAAGCGAAAAGAAGCGCGACACAATTGTGGGGCCACGTTGTATACTGCTCTTGACGATCTATTCTAACCTTTTTTCTCAAAAACTTTACGAACAATTCACATTATTTGTATTGGGTGTTTGAATGACACTTTGACCGACGTTTCTTTCTCTCCGTCTCAAAGCAGCCAGTGAGTCAGCTTTGAGTTCATATGCATTTGTGCCAGCAGTATGTGATTGTATCCTACAGGTCCTTAATCGGATTTGATCAGAGTTGCGGGCTGTCCCGTTCAGAACCTATAGGGGGCATTACACAAGCTAATCATTGATGAGTTGAGACGTATGAATTACCGCATCCGCATTTCAAACAGTCCATACTTGTGTCTGTTGGAAATAACGGGTAGCAATATCTTGTGTTCCACTGTCTGAATGTACGTATCAGAGTAGTAGCCACTCAGTGTTGTTAAATCACTCATTCCGCAAGCTGAGATGGCTTCACTTTCAACTGAGACCGCAGCAGACCTAAAGGAATCTTGTTTAACAACAACCTGGCTGCCACAAGCGTTCATAAGACGCATAAGCCACAGGAAAATGAAGAGATTTCTCGAGCTCACACGGTCTCACATTCAATACTGTTAGTCTTGGAACGAAACTCGTGTCATCCGGACTTTGCAATAGGGCTGCGTCGTCGTCAGTGATAAAAAATGGCCTCGGTAGTGGACGGATAGCAGCATTACAAGCCTCGGTTCAATAAAGAACACCAGTTACATTCAGGACTGCAAGTTTGAGGGCCTGATTTCGGCCTAAAAAGAATGAGTTAACAAAAATGAACGGTTAGTACTCTGATGAATGCATTTAGACGCTGAACCACACTCATTACCACCAACTTGCATGAGTGTGGGATATTTGAAAAGCTGATGCGGTAATTCATACGTCTCAACTCATCAATGATTAGCTTGTGTTATGCCCCCTATAGGTTCTGAACGGGACAGCCCGCAACTCTGATCAAATCCGATTAAGGACCTGTAGGATACAATCACATACTGCTGGCCCAAATGCATATGAACTCAAAGCTGACTCACTGGCTGCTTTGAGACGGAGAGAAAGAAACGTCGGTCAAAGTGTCATTCAAACACCCAATACAAATAATGTGAATTGTTCGTAAAGTTTTTGAGAAAAAAGGCTAGAATAGATAGTCAAGAGCAGTATAAAACGTGGTCCCACAATTGTGTCGCGCTTCTTTTCACTTTTTTTTCCTTACTTCGGATCACTATCGAGTAACAATAATGCAAATTCCGTTTTTTCTAACGCTACCTGTCATCTGCTACGCAAATCATTTTGTTCCATTCTCTAGGAAGGGAGTTAGTACGAAAAACAAAGGCGCGTGGAATGTAGCTCAGTTCTCAGATCTTATCGAACGACTAAACGGAGATGGGAATACCTACTGAAGGGCTTGTGGTTTAGGTCAGAGATCAGTTTCAGGGCCAGTCTGGGTTTATCAAGACTTTGTTCATGATATTCTAGTTTACAGAAGCGAATATGGCCACTACGGCGTGAGGATATAAAAAAAAACAGAGGTGTTCGAAACTGGTACCTGAGGGACATAACCAACAAAACATGCATCGATCAGACGGATGTTTTCACGGCATATCAAAGTTACGAGCACGTAATGGTTCGGATACATACTCCGCAAATCGGATGATGGGCTTGTGTTCTCAACTGGGGCCCGAGTCAGTGCTGATGATGTTGTCGACAGCGTCAATGGAAGACTTTGTTGTGCATCATCAGATCGGACATCAATTGCCTAAGGATCCAGTCATTCTATGGTGTCCGACGTTGGAAACAATAGTGGGTTACTACAGCGAAGAATTTGTTATAGGTTGTCGGCCATGAGCGGTTGAAGTACGTGATACTCAAAGAGCCTGCTTGTTCGCCGGTGGGAGCTAGCCTCAATAATTTGAAGTGAATAAGGTAATTAACTCATATTTGATTTCACACGCGAGAGTACAGCACAGCAGTTCTAAATGTGGCTATCCCTAGCTGCACGAAAATCGGTTCAGGTTAGGCTTTCAACTACCCTTTTCCAATACTGGTATGTTGATGGAACACGAAAAACAGCTCCATGCGTAGAACGGGGGGATCTCACGGGAACCTGTGTAGCGCATCTACGATGGACCGACCAAATGAAAACAACGCGGTGCGAGAGGTATGCCCGAGTCTTTCCCACGCAACATTCCTGCAAAACTGACATTTCCACACACAACCAGCAGACTGTTAAGAAACTGTTGATTCGACCGGACTGGCGACAGAGGGTTTCGCCGCACAGATTTCAGCAAATGTGCAAGATGAATGGGCGTCTTGAAACGCATTCACGCAGGTGTACACATTTTGCACAGCAAGGAACGCCTTTTGCCAGCTTTTCCCAGGCTACTGTTGCCCAGTGTAACTCAAAAATCCAAAGCGTCCAGAAGTGAGTGTGGTAGTGGGACAGGTCTGAAACCGGATAGGTTTTGTTCATTCTTGACCCGACAGAAACGGCCTGCCGACTGATAAGGAAATCCAGATGTGTGAGTCGGTGGGATCGCAGCTAACGGAAGAGTAAGCTCTCACGAAACAGCATCCACACGACTAATCTGTCCCCTTAT
Organism: Opisthorchis felineus; assembly: GCA_004794785.1. Classification (NCBI taxonomy): domain Eukaryota; kingdom Metazoa; phylum Platyhelminthes; class Trematoda; order Opisthorchiida; family Opisthorchiidae; genus Opisthorchis; species Opisthorchis felineus. The sequence continues at coordinate 63,586 of SJOL01002951.1, read as the reverse complement.
ACTGACCTACTGTAACTCGTTCACATACGCATACAAGACGTACAGAACCTATTGTGCCATTTGACCTGTAGGATGGCAAATGATATTCGAGATAAGGCAGCATATATTATCGACCGAACACACTACTCATAGGAACCTTCACAAATCTTCCATGGCCAAAAGAACGGTTTCGCTTTTCTTGGAGCTCAATTTAGTTTCCATTAAACAAATAATGTGTGAGGTGCAAAAAGGGTAAAACCGGTAGTGGGCTGTCGAAGAGTTCGCAGCAACCGCATGAGAACAGGAACTGAGGTTCAAACGTTTTCTCTTGGAGTGTGCAGCATTAGCATTTGAGTGGGAAGCCAAATGAAACACCGAACAAAGACAACCATACCATCACTGGCCGAATTACTTTGCTTTAATGTGGTTATATGTTACCCAGGTGTCAATCGTGAAGTAGGAATGATTACCAGAGTGCTAACACAGCGAGAAGGAAACAAGAAAGCACATGTTCGCTGGATCAGGCAATAACACTCACATATCGCAGAGCCGAAAAATTCAGCTGGATACATGACAGATGGTTTGCTGATTTAAATGCTTAGAGGCAACTCGTCTACGTCCAAGTAGACGGACACCGTGTACCCGTTCTGATTAAACCACAGGTGGTGGAGCATGATCGGGAGTGTGAGAGACGGGCCCTCAGAACTAACACCATTATGGATGTGCGGCATAGCACCGGGTGGATACACTGATTCTCGTGTCAACATTGACCGAAAATTTCGACGCCGTTGATCGGATAGAGAAAACAACTCTACTATTCATTCGATAGTATGAACTGCATGCTAATAGCCGGTAGAATTATCATGTCCATTTGAGTGTCTTCACGTGCTATTCTTTGGTGGGGTGGCATTTCCACATACCCTGAGTCGAAAGACAGCCGAGGATTACCGATCACATATTTCTTCTGTTGAAACGGTGCATCACATAAATCACTGTAATTTGCATCACCTGACCATTGACGACATCAGGCGTTAATGATGTCGATCAAGGCAACTCCGGAAACCCGAACAGATTAAAAAGCGCATGCAGTCTCTTGCCGTCGACGATTTGACAACTTTAAGAAACAGTAGCAATTAGTATACATGTATTCATACCACTTCCAATTGAAGCGATTTTAAATCGTCCTTGAATAGTCGATAAGAATTAAAACCTATATGATTTGTGTGGATGCGACTCGTACCAACCCCGATCAAAAGTCAATATCAGTAAAACGAGCCAATGTGCGCAAATCCTCTTTTAAATCACAATATTCAGGTTGAGGACGGACGTACAGAGCGCGAAAGATGCCGAGTGGCAGCCCTAGATATGTTGTTCGGCTTATCGATGAGTCTCTGGACATAGAATTAGGGATCATGTTGACTACCAATGAAACGTTCTTTCGCCCAACGCCCACTTATATTTGTCAGAAACCAAATGTTCACGCAACTAATACAAATAAAGGATAAAATACGATGTTCACTACAGCAACATTCAGTTTGATCCTCATATTTTCATGACCAGTGACTCGGCCAATAGGTCTGTTGAAAACTGGAAGTCACGCTATGGACTACCATAAAAAATTTTGTCATGAAATACGTAGCCAACTACCAACACGCACGTGGGACCATAGTGATTAAAAATATGTTAGTTATGCGATATTCACTTACTGAAAACAGGCCTTCACCATCTCCAGACATGAGAACTGGTTCCTGCACAAAATGTGGGTGTTACGCAAATCTTGGCGTTTCGCTCGACACGCCGACCATTAGTGAACAGTACTTGTTCTTCGAGGCTTGTTGCATGACCGATTCTATATGCAAAGGCAATTTAGGGTACACCTAAATTTTCCGTCGATGTTCACACACACGGCTGACGATGCGAATAAAACGTGAAGAATATCATAAACGGGAGATTTAGTTGAGTCTCTTGTGAAAACCAAATCGATATGCAAACGAGTTTATTTGTCGAAGACGTGAACTGGTTTTCTGTAAGTACGTTTAGCTAGTGGCGCTAGTTTGCCTGTCAGTTGTTTGTTTACCTAAGTGAATACATTCGGTGTGGAACTTGGAGGTAAGTAATCAATGAAGTCACGTGTAACTACACTAACTCCGGATGACGTATGAATACACGTATAATAATTGCTACTGTTTCTTAAAGTTGTCAAATCGTCGACGGCAAGAGACTGCATGCGCTTTTTAATCTGTTCGGGTTTCCGGAGTTGCCTTGATCGACATCATTAACGCCTGATGTCGTCAATGGTCAGGTGATGCAAATTACAGTGATTTATGTGATGCACCGTTTCAACAGAAGAAATATGTGATCGGTAATCCTCGGCTGTCTTCCGACTCAGGGTATGTGGAAATGCCACCCCACCAAAGAATAGCACGTGAAGACACTCAAATGGACATGGTAATTCTACCGGCTATTAGCATGCAGTTCATACTATCGAATGAATAGTAGAGTTGTTTTCTCTATCCGATCAACGGTGTCGAAATTTTCGGTCAATGTTGACACGAGAATCAGTGTATCCACCCGGTGCTATGCCGCACATCCATAATGGTGTTAGTTCTGAGGGCCCGTCTCCCACACTCCCGATCATGCTCCACCACCTGTGGTTTAATCAGAACGGGTACACGGTGTCCGTCTACTTGGACGCGCATTGTTGCGAATACAGTTGAACGGAATGTCTATCCGTCGTTCGGTCGATTAGTTCTCTAGGTTTACGACGTACTTGTCTGGGTTGACTATCCGTCTAGTACGCATCCCTACTTTGAAGGCGACGCTGGATTAACATTCAGCCCCAATGAGGTAATGCAGTTGAACGACCATTTTACCTTTGTTCGTTAGTTGAGTTGGCTTTCCCAGGCTAGTGCGAGTGTAATCTCTGTTCCACACTCACAGGTGAAACCTTGGAACTCCAAACTTATGGTTTATTTTTACGATGAGTATCAATGAGTAGGCAACGCTTGAGAGACACCCTAGTCTTAAGGCTTTTGCCCCTGAATAATATGTGATATGACGTCAAACGACAAAGTGTAGTTGGGCGGCAGGTCAAAGTATCATAGAGCCTCCAACACCTACCAGTAATGCACGACGCTAACTAGTAATGCAACGTACTGAATATGTTTCGTCGAATGGTGACGAAACATTTCCAAGTCAACTTCCAAGCTCGGCGAACAGATCAACAGCCACCTGATCAATTACCAATGAATACACTCGATCTACCAATATTCCATCACACTGCCAGGAAGTAAAGTGAAATAGACAATGCGCAAACCGGGAACCATACCCGTTCTGACTGATGCTTCAGTGCTTGTGCATAGCGTTCTTCCTCCTGTTGATTGAAGAGCTCTACAAACACTTGAGGCAAATTTGGTGGAGGCGTCTAAAAAGGAAAGCACAACTATAAGAGTGAATGCGAATTTAGTGGGGATGGAGGAAATAAAACGGTAAGAAATGACAGGTAAGTTTGTTTTCTATACAACTCTTAGCCAATGCGTCCGAAAAGTTCAACACCACAATGTTTCCAAAAATAAACGTCCGTGTCATAAGATGCCACAGATGAGTTCTTGTCGAGACTGTTCTTCAAAACAAAAAAACGTTGTTGACTGCGTAGATGCTGGATAGATCACTGTAAAGAAAATCCCGTAAAGCCTTGTGACTGGCAATCCTTAAAAGTAAGTGACTGAGGGACGATCAGAAGGAATTTGAGCTCGCTAGTTTGCCGTTTAGAGGCTTCAAAGTTTAAGCCTCTCTGTGTATACCAGTTGTGTGTGTGTGTTCGAAGCAGGAGGTGTCCACCTCAAAAGCCTACAATTGTGCACTAACTACTGACTCAACCCACAAGAGGGAAACACCCACTCAAGGACAGATCCATATGTCCAAGCAGGATTGTCAGTAACCGAACGCCAAGTAACAGGGGAAGATCAATGTACCGTTAGTTCGGTAACACGGATATACAATCTGACCCCACAAATCTGAGAACGTAATCCAATTCAACGGCATGTCGAATAGTGCACAAAACCCGCGGGATTTCGCTACCAACAAGTTGGAAAACTACTGGAAAAGTCTCACCTTTTTCACCAATGAAGGAGGTTCATAAGCCAGTAGGTAGTTCCTGGAAACCAGTAAGTATTGTTGATAAGCGCAAGGAGCTTTGGGATGCACCTCCACCAAATTGTTGATGAGTTCGCGAAGCTGTGAGGTAAGTGGATAAAGGAATTGAAGCAAAACGTTTTGGTATGTGGGATGAACATACGGTGGAGTAGTAGTATGTAACATGAAAGACTTATTTTGGAACAGTAACATGATGTGCACAAGTGCTTGAGTGGCTGGTGAGCATGACACAATTATCTTTCTTCAAAATGATCACATGGAGACAAATCACAATGTAAATGCAAAATGCACCCATTTGCAAACGGATTTGGTTTTGTTGTGGGTGATTACGGGATACGTAGTGGTCACATTCACATCACTCTCGTTTGAACAGTCGCACTCATGTGCTGGTGTAATTATTCTGGTGAGTCCACCAAAACACTGGACTGGAGCGCTTCGCCCTTACTAGAGCTCCTCAGGAGTGCATATCCTATGAAGGTGTCGGGGTTGGAACTCCAGCCATCTGACATGCGAGGCGAGCATGTTACCACTACTCCACCAGCGCAAGTTGGACGCATCTGAACAGGCGAACGTGTTCACACTTGAGCGGTGTGATTGGTATGCCCCACTACTCGAACGACGACCCAGTAACTGTCCTGGATTTGACGATCAATTGCCCCGCCTGTCAGGACTTACGAGTCAGGTAGCGCCACAGGCACTTGAAACCCGCTGGACAATTTTTGATTTTGTTATGCGTGGTTACGGGATATGTAGTGGTTTTAAAGGAAGACCCAACTGGATATCTCGTTTAGGATACCCTGTCGAAGAGTTTTCAGCAACCTTATCGGTAGTGTGTTCCGTCTAGACATTGCACTGCGATATACCGAATATGGTCCCAACTGAATCATGGGGTGGATTTTGTGCAGCACATTCCATTGAAGAATATAATAAACGAGAGATTCAGCTGGGACTCAACTGATTCTCGCGTTAAAACCAAACTGGTGTGCAAAGGAGTGTATCGCACAAACTGCGCCAAGTTTGGATTCAAGCAGAAAATAAGGCTACCGGAAACTCGGGGATTACGCCTACCTGATGAGCCTCAAGAAAAGCGAAAAAAGTCGTGTACCTTCGAAGAGTCTTCAGCAATCTTATGAGTAGTCCATTTCGTCTACACAAAGTGCGATTGCTTCTGAGGATTGGTTATCCTAGAGAGATTAGACAATCGTCCAATAACTGGAGCCCCATGATACCAGGCCTTCTGGAACCAAACGGCTAGAAGTGATTTATTTAACCTACTAGTGATAGCGTGACTGAGACCACGAAAACCCGTCGAACTGTCCACAAACCAAGATGTCTCTGGTGACACTCGCTTGATTGCTGATGGAGGTCGGGAAATCATCTCCATTCCTCCGTCTATTATGCTATAGAAACTTCTCTTGTTTGACTCAGTGACTTCCCCTCTTCGCCTGATAATACCAACAACCAAAGGTTGTGGCGACTGTAACAACAGTAAACTCTGCTTCTGGGATCGGACAGAAGTGGTAAGCGGGTCATTTGTTTGGCGCCACTGACTGACTGACTGACTAACAAGAGTCTCGGTAAATGTTTGCTAGGAGTAATCGAGGGTGTAGCGGATAATGCACTCTAGGAAGTGACTCATTCCTAAGAACTAGAGTAGTTTGTTCCAATGTAGCAAAACATGCAGGGAATTCCATAGGACATTACAACCAGTGAGGATTGATATATAGAGAGATTACCACTGAATTGAAAGCCATTTGCAGGAAAAGATCACAAAATCAAGGAGCTGGTCGTCAAGTTTTAGACTTACTAACGGTCTCTGAGTTCAACGCTCGCGAGCAATGAAATATGAACGAGTAGCGAGGAAGGTTCGGTGATATTGGATCGACTCCCAATGACACACCGGTTGATGACGTGTAAGCGTAAGCTCTGTTCGTTAGTTTATTCCATGAGCTAAGCACTTGGATTGCACACGTTTCATCACCAGTAAACGTGAGACCATTAGTGCGTTGTATGCACCAAGGTCGAACCGTCGTGTTATGACATTCGAATTCACCCCACAGGTAACTTGCAAATGCAGGCATGTTCATCTTTATGACATACTGGGTCTCAAATCTATGGAAAACGATGATGGTAATTTTGAACTTTCGCATTAACTAATCTCAGTACCTTGATTCACCCGGTTCCGTTACAACTTGACCATTCAAGAAATATTGATGTAGTATTTCTTTTCTACTACAGTCGTATTAGAAAGGCGGTCAGAATATGGAAGGGTGAACAGTCTTACTTGCGATTACTGGGCACAGCTACACGACTGGCTAACCAAAACCATGCGTGATCCAGCCTCATAAGATGCTGAGGACTGCCAACTGCTGTTGACCTAGGTATTCATAGTAGCCCACTTATTGGGCATCCATGAATCATCAAAAAGCGCAAGTCGTCCCCTTTCAAGTATGCCTGCAAAACAAGTATGATCTATAGCTGGAACCTGTAGTCACAGGAGAACAAAGGATGGGTTGGTATTGCATCAAGCTGGCTATCATTAAAAATGCACTGTATAGATTCGTTGGTCTTACTTGAGCCTGTACCGTCCCCATTCTTGCGTAAGTTGTATGATGCAGACCAACCCATTACCAAGCCAGTCGTTGTCACGAATATTAATACTGATGGAATTCGTCATTTATAACTCGAAACTGTTCATTTATAACTCGTGATGGTGCTGACCGATTCTTTTAGTCCTATTTACGCACGAGGTTAGGCTTATTCCACACATGGGTAACAAATTTGAAGAGACATAAGGAATGGGAAATTTGTCTAGCCGTCTGCGTTCTGCAACTAGATTGGGATGCCAGTTCACCCAGACACGTGATTCACACAAAACTAGGGGTTTGACAAAGTTTGAAAATCCCATAAAACGGTAACCATTGTAAATCTGACCAACAAAACTACTATACATGAATAAATTTGCCGTTTTTCCAGTGTTAAGTTATGGGGTACGGGATGACGCAAAGCGCACAAGAAAGATAAATCATTCATCCCAAATGCGCCCTTAGAAACAGAAAAGGACAGACCGAATAATCTGTCTGGATGACGTTTGACTTAAGCAACCAACTGGAACACGTGTATTGCCTCCATTGTCCGAGTTTTTGGAGATAAGATTAGCCAACAAGATTTCCTATACGCTCATGAAGAACACTCAGGTGTCCCTGAATGGGATGCAGCGGATATAAAAAATAAACACAACTGGTTACGCAGACTAGTTATGGAAATAATGGTGATTTAGAGGCGCACCAATGGTTAGGAACATTTACATGATAGGTTTTCAGCCCTGCTGCTGAGCTACCACAAACTCCACTCCAACAAATAACGGGCCGCCATAATATCAGATGGAAACCTCCTCAGCAGTAGTGTCTTTAACAAACCAGTCCAAAGCATCATCGTTCTGTTCTTCTTAGTAGCAAACGGTAGCTTCTGAAAGAACAGTGTGTTTAGCGGATGTTCTATGATGCGTAAACGGTCACCTCATATAGCAACCACATAGTCAGTTCTTACGAAAATCGCACTGAATTCAAGCATATCGGATTCCGCTGCACGCATTAACAGGAAATGTGGAGGGTTGTCTCTGTTGTTTTTTATCGTCAGACCTTGGTACCAGACTGTGAAAAAATACACAAATGCACTAGCTGCGGTCACATTTGACTGCAATTTTGTCGAGCGTCACTGTGCAAATATATGTTGCCAGCGTACTTAAATGTCGCATGCAATATTTTTGTCGGCACTGTCTCGGTAGGCCTAGCCGAGCCAGACTTACTCCTTACTTGCGATGCTACCTTAAAAAATTCCCGCGTCTGACTGTTTGAAAACGTAATGCTAACCAAGCATTGACTGCTACGCCAGACCATTGCCTTCTCGAACAATCGCGTGAAAAAGTTCATACAGAAATGCAACAAAATATTGGCCAGTGACTAACAGTCGTTTTCCCTATCATATGGATGCTTCGGATGGCTGGGTAGTTACTGGAGTGCGTCGCGCCATCCCGATGGCAACAGAAACATGGACTGCCGAAAAGGCTTCATCGATGAGCTGATGCCTACGAAGGACGAAGTACAAATGACTCCAACCTACAGGACCGATGACAGTAGGTCACGGAGTCATAAGAATCAATAAACTAGATCAGAATTCTGGGACCAGAATGATACTGCACGTTAGCGGATTGCGCATGTCTCGCAAAAGGAACATGAGTGTGCACACCATGACCATACCTGACCTTATCTGAGATACGGTTAGCGGTTTGTGAATGTGACCACTTTCCTTTGTGAGAACTTTGCCTAAGAAACATCATTAATTCCAATGAATCCACTGAAGTAAGCAGGAAGAGTTGTGCCCATAAATGGAATTCACGAAGTTATATCGCCTATAAACAGTTCCGTGGAAAAATCAATAAAAATTGCCTTAGGCTTGTTGTAGAAGATGAGGGAAAAATTGTGTATGACTCAGTTTATCGCCTGATTGACGATACGCCATGGTTCACCACTTTAACTCGTTTGTTTTTTCCAATCATATGCGAACTTAGTACATCTTTGACTGAAGGCTGCTATACAGGCAGTGGTGTGGCCCTTAATTTCACTGGTCCCACCGGGGTTTGTGTTCTTTGTCGGGTCTTCGGACTTAGTGATTCATACTAAATCGGTAAGCCAGAAGATTTAACAAAATATCAAATGGAGATTGGGTCAAGTAAAAAGGTACCTCATGAACTGGCCATGAGTCTCAACAAGAGGGAAATGGCAAACGGACTAACCGAATAGAAAGAAAACTATGGAAATAGGTGTTCGATCGAGTAATCAAAAGGCACGACGGCTGGTAGGAACGCAACGAACAGGAAAAACATAATCACCACTCGAAATAAGGGAGCAGAACAATTGAAATGAAGTTACTCAGTGAACCAACTAGATGCGAGAAAATCGGACCGAAGGACAACAAAAAATCGAAAGGATCAATCAAATTAAGTGCCAGACAGTCTCAACTATTCCTTTGATCAACAGTGGAACAAATATATCAGAATTTCGGTCAGCAGTAGACGGAGTGAAAATACCTTAACTATACAGTGAACATGTCCGTGAATAACATCCAGAATAGTGAAGCCCTCCAAAAAGAAGAGAGGATGTCTTAATGAAACTTTTTGTTGCATTGCAGGAAAACCACACTTTCACCCCTTGAAGACCGAACACATAGAGAAAGGGGAAAGTTTGTCTGACGTCTTGAGGGGGACAACTAGAGTTGTTCTGGTTAGATAGGAAGTGTGCATGAACTATGCACGTGAGTCCAAGTGGTTATACTCTCGTACCTGTCAAAAAGCATTGAAGAAACAGCAAGAAGCTAGGTCTCTGATCAACAGGAATTTCACTTTAAAACTGTATCCCTAAAAATAGTTTTAGCGCATGCCATAGATGGTGAATTTTGTTTTACGGCGGGTAAATTTATCACCAAACCCTACATCTCGTCAAACGCATCATACCATTTTACCGTGGTATCCGGAATTTGACTACTTGGTCACCTGCTGTATCCTCGGAGATAGCTGGCATCTCTTTCAGGAAGGCCCCGGACCATTTCACGAACACTTAAGAAGCAGAAGTAATGTGGAAAGCTGTTGAACAAAACCGGGCCCGGTCTGATATTCTCCACATGTTATTTTGGAAGTGAAGACGTGAAAACATAACTGATGACACACACCCATTCGTCGAAGACTGTCGAGCAACCTCATAAGTGGTGTGTACTGACGTGAGAGCGCTTTTTCACTGGGCATGGTTTCATTTGAGGCCGCTTCGATGAAAGCTAGTAATCGATACACTTGAAGTTGGAGTTAGATCGTACAAGCTCAATTATTACATTGCTTTTTCATTTTCTACTTGACGTACTTTCTGACCGTGCACCTAGCTGGGCCAAGTAGTGTGTTCAGTTGAAGCCGCCAAATGTCACGACGCCACATCGCATTCCACTGCAGACGACATACTGAATAGTCTAAATCCACGAATAACTATTCTACATCCCTATAAACTAATTTATCTGGCAAAATATAGAATTCGGAAGCTCATGTACATGCTGTTGACTCAAAAAGTACTTGATTTTATTTGAGTTCCCTCAACCTGATTCAGCTTATACGTTGAAATAGAGTCAGGGTGTAATTACTCGCGCGGAAACAGCTAGAAGGGGTCACAAGTCCGGAGAGAAGCTATCCGTACCTTGCAGGAGCGGATGCAACGAAAAACACGAGGAAGAAACTTGACAAGCCTTTGAAAAGTACAGATACATCAAAAATGAACCACGAAATAATCCTATGTTAACGTCTTCAGCTTCACATATGATTACTTTGAGTCGATGAGGAGTGAAGTGAACACAAAAAGGTTCTTAATTTTCGTTATGGAACGCAACAATAATTCGGACAGGGGGTAGCAGACCATATGAAGTCAACCTGCGTTGCCACGTGCAGGTCAAGAGGGAGTAAAAGTGACAAAAATCGAGGAGTAAACGTGAATGATAACTTACCTTCTTCTGCACTGCAGCAGCTTTCTCAAATGGATTCTCGAAGTTGTGCAAAGACATGTCTCGTTTATCGTCGTCAGGTCCCAGTGGACAAGTCAGATAGCTAATATCACTATCTAGTTCCATCGAAGTGGTTACCGTCGGCGATTCGGTTTTTGGTGGCTGAGAAGTTGAACAGCCAGGTAAGGAGTGAGGAGGTGAATCAGTCGGTTTAGCTTTATAATCACCCTCAGATGGTCTACGTTCCCGAATATGCGTCTCCATGTTTGATAGATCCGTGTTTGAGAAATTTTCAGGCTTCGGTGATCGTTTCTCAACCTTCTGTACTGCTTCACCGCCTTCATTGGATGATTGAAGCTTACAAACCACGCCAACCGAGGAGTCGGAATCCACAGGCCCACCACCCATTGGTTCGTTTTGGCAGTCTGTAGATGGATGACCAGTGACGCAGCCACTGATAATAGGAGCGGACGGTAAGGGACCTGGTTGGCTGGGCGTGCATACAGAAAAAATTCGACCTGCTATCTGTGGTTGCGTCCCATTATCACCATTATTCTCGTTGCGTTGTCGTAACTTCCGTTTCTTGATGGGAGTGGTGTCCGCTGAAAACGAAGGTGAGAGCGCTAGTTTGGAATGATATTTCTAGGAACACTTAACAATCCAAAGTACTGTGACTAACGAGGAGACCCAAGGTTGTGGCATACGTTCATGTTCATAAAAAACAGCGCCAGTATTGGTGTGCGAAAACGGAAATCAAGAGATCTAACATCTGAGGGTAGGATATTTCTATCAGATGGTACTTACATATCGACTGATTATCCAAGAAAGTATCAGTCATTAACACTCATTACTCTTTGGCGTTCACAATCTATCGTTCATTCATGGTTGGTCAGAAGCAGCACGTGTTAGCCCAACGGACGTGTGACATTGTCTAAGCGTTGCTCTGACAGGGTTGCAGCTAATTTGACTAAAGGAGACGAGCAGTGTCCCACAAGGAATGTGAACTAAAGCATTGTTCCATCAGAATATCGAACTCCCAGGTTTTGATGAATATTCGAAATCTGTCGGTTTACTCGCTGGGCTTGGCAACCAAGGGTGCTCTAGACACTGTATCCTTAATACCAGAGATAGAACAATCAGATATATCGATATCACCCGGAGGATGGTCATGGAAACACAAGCATCCATTCATCATGTGCCGTCATAGCACTCTCCAGAGTAGCCTACAACTAGCGTTTCCCCGGACTCTTGTAATAATGCCCACCTCTAGAGACCATCCCTGCCTCCCTACGGCTAAGGACTTGTTCCCAGAAGTATTTCTATCCTCAGAGAAAAGTGTTGAATCTGGCCATCCATAAAAGTACAGAAAATACTCATATTGTGCATGTCACATGGCAAGTTCGAACAACGTGGGTTGCGATGCGTGAGCCAAAACTTTCGTGGTCTCCAAACTGCTCTCGGATTCGAACATACAAAGAGTGGTACCGAACAGTGCATGCTGAGCTTCAGTTCACATTGCGTTGAACAAAATCGGCTGTTAGCTTCTCCCTCCCAACACTACTTCTCTGGCGTGATTCATCAGGCGGTAGCTGCTTATCGAAACATTTATGAAATATATAGTTTTAGCGAATGATCTATTGACCATTGGTGGATGAAGCACACGAGCAGATAACCTTAATGGCATCGGTAGGTTTTTGGTACATTTTGCCGTTTGCCGTTGTAGGACTAAAACTGAGCAAGTCTTACGTCTCAAAATATGGTACAAGTAACATAGGCTTGAAACAATCCAAACATGATAAAAGCATATGCTTGAGTAACAAGTGCTTGTCGGGTGATTTTTATGAACAATTTTGTGGGTTTCTGTTAGTAATCGATACTAATTTGAGACCACGACATCGCTTGTACTCAGACAAATTTAAAAAAGAATGAAGAATCTGATGGCTTCGATTAGGAAGATAAGATGTAAATGAGAAGAAACCTTAAAATATATTTATCCAGTTGATCAACAAATCAAGACGTTTGTTTTGAACCAACAGCCATAACAGCTCTTATTGCAAGGTCCTACAACTTTGTTTCAGCTTTCAACAATCTAGTAATCTGATGTTGAGTCAAAAAAGTAGCTTCTCTAATAGACCGTACTCCCGAAGGTCAAAAACACCCTTTCTCCTTAACCGCCTCTTCGGAGGATTACTGCACGTGATGTACGTAGCCCGCATTCTACCTACTGTGTATTGTAGTTGAAGTTATGATTCCCAAGAAATGAGGTCTCTGGTGTAAGTTTCTTTGTCGAAATCGCAGGACAGTCCTTTCAGATCGAGCACTTTGTCACAGCTTTCGGTAAAACACTATTCATAGTGAACTAGTTTATGACATGCATGACCTGGAAAGTGTGGTGAGTAATATCCGTAGTCCTAACAAGGAGACGCTTATCAAAGAAAACGAGCTACGATTTAACGCTAGGACGACTACGAGGTCATTTTGACCGCAGACTGCATTTCAACACTAGCATCGATGAGACCATTTCACTGGGATCGAAGGTACCCTGTGACATTCCAGTGTGCAGTGTTCAGAAAACCCGTCCTTGTACGTTGCGGTCTGCACGAGCAAGATCGTCCCCAAAATAGTAGGATTGATAGACTACCTGCATTCAGTTCCGACCGAAAGACACTTTGGCACTTATTTTCAGAATGCTACAAACATAGTTGGCCAACTTTGAGGATTAATTGACAATGGAAACATCATGGAAACATCACAAACGAGAGATTCAGCTGGGTTCCAGGTGAGTCTCCCGCAAAACCAAATTGATTTGCAAATGAGTGTATTTCTTGAAAAATTAATTGACAATCCTAATTGGAAATGGTCGAAGTCCGAACTGCTCGACCAAAATTTGACCAGCAAGGAGAATGTTGGTAACTCATGTCAAATAGATGACCGAGCCGAGTTGAGCGAATTAATTACTAGCATCTCACCATCTGTGTCGTTGTGTAGCGAAGCCGTGCGCTGTCCGCGGAATCACGTCAGCACAGGTCACAGTGTGAAGGTGGTCAAGGTCACACCCTACCTGGGCTCCACCAACGGATGAAGACTAGAGGCAAGCCTCAAAGGCCGTACGGAATTCGACGAATAAGAATTAACCCAATCTGATTACGGGTGGTTGATGAAGGTCAGCTCTAGGTGCACAGACACATGGACATCACCGTGTCCTGGCTGAACGACGCAGTGGAGACGTGAGCCTGAACACTGCCGAAACGCCTACAACCATACTGATTAGCTCAGTCAAAGAAACACCAGCCACTTGGCGAGCTACTGACTCATTACCATAGATAATTTCATCGCCACTGTAACCACAACTGCTGAACAGAAGAAAATGAGAAGGATCAAACGATACCGAGGTTTTCGGAATATCAGCGCGCAGCCCAGAGCTAGGTTTTTGTGGCACCATCAGAACGAGAGCATAGGCCAAAAATTGGTAGGCAAAACTGCCATTTACCGGCTGCATTCTTTCCCCCACAATCCAGTGGCAAGGAGTTAAAGCGCCAACTGCGGCGTAGACAGGCCCAGCTATACCCTATTTTCGGACTAAAAGCCGCACAACGAACCTAAGATGGCGGCCTTGATAAAACGGCTGCCACGAAGCTCAGAGTGGGCATGGAGAGTGCGACTGCCAAAGCTTGACTGAACGAGTTGCGCTGCGTGCGACCTGTGTAACAACACGTTAGTCTAACCTCAGAGAAGAATTTGAACACCCAAAATGAACAATAGCAAAGCGAAACATCATAAACAATGGTTTGAAGCGACTATTGGTTTTGTGGTCACTGGTGAAAGTTGGCTTCAAATCGGCGCCTGACTACCACAAAGCCACGAACAGAATGGCAGAAAGGGAAAGGGACAAAGTGCCAATACCCGTGCAAATACCCTAGGGTGTGCATCTACAAATATTTACTCAGTCAATAAATGCTCATTCTCAACGCTCATGTGTTCAGCACTCAGTTGCACAGGTGGCCGTTTCGGACAGCTGCTAACATGTGGAGTAGCGACTTAGCGGCTGTGACGGATGCGTGCAATCCAGAAATATTAACGTGGCCGCGACAGACCCACACAAGAACGCAGACACCAACAATACACAGTTCGTGGACTGCATCATCAGCCTATTTTCAGATATTTATGATGCCGAAGAAACTGGTGCTGCTAGGTGCTCTGCACATCCTTTTAGTAAGTTCATGTTACTTCAACGTTCTTCGGATGACCCTTTGAAAAAAGAACAAACTCGTAGAACTTCGGGTTAGGCTACTTCCGACCGAGAGTACCAGAAATAGTTAAATACCGTATTACAACGCGTCAAATTGCTTAAACTTATCTACCGAATGATTCACAACACTGGGAACTTCTTCAGTGACGTCGTCACTTTGCTGTCATAATGTGCTGTAGTTGGAGTGGATCACAGTTTGTTGTAATGTGAGAGTGAATTTTGCTTTCGCCCCAGTGTTAGGTTGTGAAATCACAGGACCAAGATCTTTTTTGCCTCTGAAATTCTCAAATAAATATATTTTCATTTGAAGGACAAGTATCTGAAACCTACTTCTTACGGAAGTGTGAACTTTATCAAGCTTCCGATTGGCCATTTAGATCATGCATTGCAGTGGTCAGACCGTGAAATGGTTGGCAACGTCCACGCAAGAAAATTAATGCCAAAAATCATACACCAGGTCGACGCACAGCCAAGCCGACATGATCTATGCATCATTCACAGGGACGTAAATCTGACCACAATGAACACGTACGCGCGCACACCAATGTAGCCTGGCCCCAAATATAATCCCACACAATGGGAAGACTTGCCCGTGACCACAGGTGGACTCCATATAACGGACATAGCCATAATTAGAAAGATGGCTGACCTACTAACTCACAACGACTCACGGTTTAAAAGGCAATTCGAATCAGTGCACATTCCCCAAAAGTCGCTTAGATGCTCGATCACCAAGGAGACCATTTGAATGGCAACAAAAACGATTTCCGTGCATTGCCCGGTGTAATGTAATCACAGCACTCCCGTTTAACTGATGTTTTTGAGTGCCAAGATCTTGCTAGGAAGGAGGCAAGTTATCCCACAGGAAAGGTTGAAATTTTGATAAGGTATGCGCCAGGTCTAAGCTACAATCTAACGGAAAAAGTGATGGGAAAATCGGAACAAACCAGAATCGGGACAGGGGAGACATGCGGCTCGGTGTGTCACCTGGAATTTCCGGGGCCAGAGCTGTAGTAGGGAAACTAGTAATGTAGTAGTTCGAGAGTGGCCTAACTCGGTCGCCGATCAATCTCCCCGTATTCCAGCACTCCCTCAACACTACTTCAAGAAAAACAAATCCGGTAGTATTAAAGAGGGAACCGGACGAACATCCTGAGGACTGACGCTGATAGCCATACGGTCGTAGCTGAGAAGGAGGTGATCGGATAGAGTAACGATTTTACGACTTACAGCTCCTATATCTCATATATCATAACAAATGAATTCTGGAGGAGCCTTTGCACTTTTGGAGAACTACACATCAAAAGGGGCAGCTCGGGTGTTGAAGCGCAAATTTAGTAGGTAATTGGCCATGTATGTAAGTGTCTCCAATCATTAGCTTCCCGGTACCGTCAACTCACTTCACAAACAGATAATCTGTTCAAAATCTAGAATCGTCTGCACTGGACGTCAACGAGAATAGAGACCAGTGTTTATCCGACTTCGCCGAGCTAAGGCAGTAAAAAAGTAGCTTTACAAATCCTAACCTGTTTTGCTGAAGATGAATGCTCATACTGCCGAATGTGAGTATTAGGCCAGACAGGTTCACAGTCGATTATCAGAGGGAATAAAAAGATGGATGAAGCCTGCCTGAACATTATATACATATATATATATATATATATATATATAGAGAGAGAGAGAGAGAGAGAAAAGAGTGGGTATGCCCGCTATAAGTCCTCATGTAAAGACCACCTTCTCACTATGGACACTTCTCAGCTCTCCCAATTTCTTTCAACTGAAACAAACTAGAGGACCCTGCAAAATCGCCCAACTGGAGAATTTACTGCCTTTGTCTAGAGCGTAATTAATCATAACCTTAGTTCACTGCCATCTCTCCGCCAACTGCTTATGATAACAGAATACATACATATAGTGATTGTACGATCACTGCCGTAAATGCCGGAGGCAGCTTATATCGGACGATCTGGTCCATACTAGTCCGCCTTAAGGTTTGGGAGCTAGGTCAGACAATTAAGTATTTCAAGTGCTTCAGATGTGCGCATGGATGGCAACAGCAGATGCAAGGCTTGCACACCTTTGTTTACGGGCACACAATGGGGCTGACGTGTAGTCGGATCACAACTGCTCCAGCGGCTTATGGAGTTTGCACCGTAGAAAACCGAGGAGCGACGTACGGAGCTGGACTTGCTAAAGTAAAGCTTCTATCAAAGACTGATGCGCGTGCGAATCGGCCACTTGACACTGCATTATGTGCCAACAAAAATTCTGTACAAATAGCCCACCGTCACCACTCATGCGAAATCTCTAAAACGTTCAGCGATACGACTTCATTCACTATTGGATTACCACGAAAACTGTTTGATTGTTAGGTGGTTTTTTTGAGAGCATCCGCGATTCCAGCACTGCGCACTAATGATGTTACCTGGGTTGGTGACGAAACGTTTATAAGCGAAATGCCTAGCTCAGCGAACAGAACGAACATAATGAGCAGCTTTCGAAACAATGGTGACTGAAGAATGCTGACCCGCACAGTAAGTATGCAGGTTATGCAGTATTTTGCGTACGAAATGCATTGCCTCAATCATTTGTATAAATCGACATTTTGGAATGCCAAATTGGTTGGGGAAATCATGAATAAGAACATAACAGGCAACAGTGGTTATGCGGATAAAAAGAAAACGGAGGTGGTGATGGTGCATTTTTGTCCTAGATATCTGTTGTGATCGGCAGACTGCAGCTACTGAACTGGTTCAGACAAAGACAGAAGAGCGATGATGGGGTGAGAACACTTAGTTTTACATTGAAGAATTTTTTACACGAAGATTGCTGAAGTGAACATGCAAACAAAGTGCAAGGCTAACAGGAGTGAATCAAGTTCAAACGAGGGACGCCCACGATCGATGGAAACCAAATAAAAGACTGTTTTGAATTTTACGTGCCAGTCGCTTGGCGGAGATATCCTCAAACCAAACAATGTTCGCACACAAATTCCCATGTTACCCGATGACTAGGCTCTAATTACACGGTTGATCATGTTTAGTGATGTGGCGAAAAATCAACAAACAATAGGAGTCCACGGGCAATGCGTACACTTGAAGTCAGACAGTTTGATATACGGCTGTATGGGGCTGCCAATGTCACATGGAAAGACCAATTAGGACTGGTCTGATTCGGTGGCCGATACGAGGGTCAAAATTACAGGTAACGTAGCTCCAATTAAAGCCAGCTGTCTGAAACCCCCCCACCCACGGTACCAGCACGAACGGACAAAAGCCAACAATCGGATTGGTTCCGATTACTTTTACTCGACTTAAAAAAATTCTTCACTCGGTTTTTGCATCATTAGCGAAGTCATCGATCAATGAGTATAGTAATGAACAAGCGTATTTTAGTGGTTGCCACTTTTCTAACTGTCTGCAAATACCTGTAAATACCTGGTTTAGTACTTCTCAATTTGTATTGATTTTCTTATTGTATTGCAGTTTACTGATACTGCACAACTAAATACGTTCACCCAGAGGTGATTCCAGTGACCAGTTTCCGACGGTTTCGTTCATTTCGTGGAACAGTTGCTAAACTCCAGGAAAAGCGTACATGAAAACCCTAAGAACATAACGCTGGCGGAGACTCCGGGACTGCGCCTACCAGATGAGACCCAAGAAGGGCGAAATTGGTCGTGAGCTGCCGAAGAGTTTTCAGCAACCTTATGAGTAGTATATTACCTCTCAACCATAAGGCTGGTTAGGCGTATTTAACGTTGGGTGCAAAATGGTAGGAATTCGTTTACGGGAGATTAGAGAGGCAGTGACACATGTTATCAACATGCAGGATTATGTTTCGCAGCCGAAACTGACAACATTAAACGCAAGTCTTGAGCTTTTGGCTAAAAAGGACCGTGGTTCGGAATCTTCCCTATCCATATATTCTTGTGCCGGTACTTTACGGCGGTGAAGCACCAGTGTTCTCATCTGGGGTTGCTGTCAATGATGGTGACGATGAAGTATTCTAGTCCGAACCTCGGTGCTCTGGCTTCAGTGAATTAGATGCTCCCAGCACCCGAATTACATCGTCATTGACTCCCACTTTTGAGCAGCGGAAAATCGACACGAAACAACACCAAAATTAACACAACGTCGCGTACCATTGCAATATCATGAACCATCTATGTAACCTAGTTGTACATTGAGGGTTACCGCTTCATCGCGAGTAGTCAAGTTTATAGGCACGTCGGAATTTATATATCGCGGAACACTTGTGACATCGATGTGCTTGACTTCTGGAAATACTGAAGCTTCCATAGTCATCATATAATCTCAGTGCAGCTCACAGACCGAAAACTGGGCATCAAAAATCAAACCACTATGGTTGCCTGGGAAAGGGGCTGGCGTTTATGAACAAGAACAGAACACCAACGTCATCCCCAAAGACACTACGTAATAACAGAAGACTGAAAAAAGGGGGAAATGACAGACGAGCAGTAGTTTACTGAAAGACGTACTGTGGCGTTCTCGTTCCTCACGTTCGCGTTGGGCTGCCGTGTGCGACCGCAGCGTGCGACCACTGCGATGTCTGTGTGATTCCTACCAAAAAAGAGAAACTTGTAAAACGTAACTGAAAATTAAAACAAGGTATTGTCACACCAGCTTATATATTGTATTTACGTTGTGCGAATCTCGGAATAACTCCCTTATCCGTTTATCACTCCAGAATGAACCCAAGGCTTATTATCATAATTCAGAAATTGGATAAGATGGCCTGAGCTTAACTCCGAGACTCGAAAATTCGGTTTTGACGAGCGTCCATTAGGAATGTGCTGTAAAGAGTCGTTGTTCTCTGTCTGAGTGCTGCCATTGAGTGGCTTTTCGTGCCTTTCTTCAAAAACTGCGAAAGTCAAGGGTTTCTCGATTTGCTTGGGTTGGCGACAACAGGTGGGAAAATAAACCAGAAGACTTGTTGTGATCCACTCAAGGAACTTTACAATGTCTATCAGCGCAAAACTCGATTCGTTAGCGCACAACGCCGACCTGTGGTACACACATGTTGCAATCAGTTAGCATTTTAGGGTTGTTTTATAGGGATTTCTACCTCACATTCCGTTCCACTCAGAATTGGGGACAAATCGACAATCCGAACGGAAACTCCACAGGAATTCCTTAACACTAGTCAAGAAACGAGTGTCGCACCTGTCGCCTGGCTAGTCAGCCAAGAAAGAGCGCGATTCAAAGCCATCTACCGGTCCAAACCATTGTGAGCGGTGCGAGAGGGCTGCATCGTGGGGATAGCAAAACGCAGATTATAGAATTCACGATCCGTACATGAGGAGGCAAGTTTAGGTTCACCCAGAGATGCGAAATGAACGAGTCGATACAACGTAACTTCAAACTAAACCAGAGGTGTGTGGCAAAGGACAGTCTTCCCATAGAGTTGACAGGAAGTCAGCTCCAATATTAGTCGTGTGCTGACTTCTGCAGCAGTCAGCATCCACGACAGTGCCAAATGTGTCAAAACTGGCAAAAGAAGTATAACGTAACACCGGCCAAGCAGCTCGAGATACATCAGTGGCTAAGGTACGAATCTGCTGACCAGAACGCCCATGGTTCGAGTCCAATCCCGGCACATCAACTTCCCCTGTCTGGGGATTGAGGCAACCTGGCAGTATTTCTGCCGTCATGCTTCCCTCGGGCCGTAAGGCAGCTAGGCACCAAAGGGGTGTCACAGCTAGGAAATCGGAAAATAAATGTGAGGGACGAGACTTGATTCATCGACCTTGTATAGTTCCGGTTCGTGACCAGAGTAAACTGGACTATTTGCGAAAACGACTACAATAACCTATCTCCACCTGTGACTCCAAACTGCCTTCTTATATCTAAGGACACAGACGTTAGAGGTTCTCACGAGAACATTGGAAGTTTAGGTTCGCCTAGTTTCCTGGTTACAACGGGATAAACTGGAATAAGAAAAGAAGGATTTTCAGGCGACTGGAATTGCTATCCGAGCAGTAGGTCCTTACCTAATGTTAAAGGACAAAAATGTTTAACGGAACCGGTATCGTAAGCCGGATGTGTGACATTCACAGTAAGAAAAAGTGATTTTGAAAAACTAATCCTTTGCTTCGATTGGAAGCGTCTAAACGTCGAACTTAGATACACAATAAGATCGCAAGCAAGGTAAAACTCAGTGCATTCTGTATGGATCGATTGCGTCGGTTTAGAACAATTTTGGAAGACGATAGGTGTAAGTTGATCTACTGAGTAGGAGTAGGTCTGACCTGATGATGAAAACGGATGAAAGTCCCAGTCAACTCCGTTCGAGAGTTTTTTCCAAAGATGCACATTAAATTGGCAGAATAACTCGACTTTACTTGTGTTGCGCAAAATGAAAAAGCTACTCTAAGATATCGATTCTATAATAAGAATATTTCCCGCGGGATGTCTACAAAATGCCATTATCACAAAGCAACATTGGTTATGAAGGCTAATTCTGAATGAGGGCAAATTTTCACCAAGTAAAGAACAAGCGAGTAAGGCAAGTTGAGAAATATGTTGATGACATTGCCTTACTTCAAACAGCTGATAATATGATATGCATGATAACTACTGCTACTTGTTGGGAAAAGTTTATTACACACGAGAAGCGAATGGATCGACAAGCAATATGGAGAACTAATGCTAAACTAGAACAAACACTCAAGAAACCAGTGCCAATTAGGCTTGCTTGATAGGCTCAAAACAGGGCGGCAACAGAAGTGGACTTTCTGTGAATTTTGATCGATCATCACACTACTCGAGTAAAAAATCGAAGACGATTTACTTAGCATTGCAGCAGAACCTTGAGTTAGCCCCTGTGTTACATAAAAAAACATTCAGCTGTAACACCCTTTCGGACTGTGTGTTGTTGTTGTATGGGTGCGAGACATGGCCTCTGCGGACAGATGTGAGGCGCCTTCAGGTTTTCGACCACCGATGCCTCAGAAGCGTGGCTGGTTTTGGATGGCGTCAGCGTGTTAGTAACGAGGTGATTAGAAAACGGGTATTTGGTTGTG
>SJOL01002951.1:0-35361 GCA_004794785.1 Opisthorchis felineus | reverse complement strand
CGGCGTCAGACCCAAGAACAGCCCTGTCGTCTGCGTACTCGATATCTGTGAGCGGACGCCCCGAGAGCACTTCGACCCCACAGGCATTAGAGGCTGGTGGTGAGTCTTCCATAATCGTACCAATGACGAAGTTGAATAGGAAAGGTTAAAGAGGACAGCCTTGCCAGACATCACTTGATGTAGCGAATTCATGCGAGAGCTTCCCGTGGACCTTCACACGCCCGCGGGAGTTGGCATACAGCGCCTTAAGGAGGATCAAGAATTTACGGGGGACACCTTTGCTCCACAGACACTTTCACAGTGCCTGACGGTCCACAGAGTCAAAGGCAGCTTTCAAGTCGAGGAACGCAACCATTATTGCTGGAGACATTGTCGTTGCTGCAGAGTCTGTCGGAGAATCTGTCGACGCATCCTCTTGCAGTACGGAACCCAGATTAGTTTTCACGAATCTGTATCTCCCTGTGTTCAGTCAACCTTCGAATGATAAGACCATTGAGCACCTTCGATGCTACGGATACCAGGCTAATGCAACGGCGGTTTTCAAGCCCCTTCAGATCATCGGCGAACGAAACAGTGATAGCTATAACCATTGAACGGCAAGTACGCGATCTTTGCATCTGTTGGTGATGATGACATGTTGGCTGCCAAGGTTAACTTAGTTCCCTTCCATCTCCTGAGCTTAGTTGCTCCACCATACTTCCCAGTCTTTCCGCAAACTCTCAAAGTACTTGGCCGCTTTCATTTGTGCGTTGTGGGTGGAACCGTCATTAGGCGACCTCTTGGCCAGTTCCACGCTGTATCCTATCGAAGAGTCTCCAGCGTACATACTTCTCTCAAGTTGGTCACATGAAGAAACGAAGTTACTTTCGCGCATATGAGTAGGGCGGCAACGTCGAAAATAACCTCATCGTCCATAGCTGACGGCAACGTCGTCAATTTAGGTCCATTGTAGGGTAGCTGATTGACTCCAAATGGCGAGCTGGCGTTCACGCCTCGAGTTTACGCTGACCAGATTGAGTCAAATACCTGCACACACGTATGAATATATCGCTGTTATGGTTTCAGGCCCCAGCTCAACCATGGGAGCCACTGAGATAGGATTCTTCTGAGGCTTGGTGGCCGAGTTGTTCGTCCAGGTTCCCGATCAATATAGTACGGTCGAATTCTGGCGCCTATCGAAGGAGGTTGGGACGTGGACCGCAGAATTCATCCCTCTTTCAGATTTGCAGTTAGCGAGCACATAAGAAAAGACAACGAGCGAGCAACGTTTCTTCTTCCTGTGGCGGTTTGGTTCACAGGATTTCATCACACAACCTGCTTTTGCTATGTTTCGAATCCGTAATTGAGGGTTTCCCACTTTGATTGATAGCTTTTCCAACATCCATCGCACTTGTCGATGAGGTAGTCAAGCAACAACAGCAGCGTGATATGTTAATTTGAACAGTGAATTAACTCAACTGAGTAGCTCAGTTTGAAGCGTGCAAGAGCTTCCGACGAAGAAAAGTATCCCCGTTGACACCCTCCACGGATCTGACCAAGGCTAACTACTGTCTAATCTGTGAGTGTCTGAGATCTGTAAGCAGAAAGAGTGAAGCGATGGCAGCAATGTAGAGGACGGTTAAGTAACTTGAGGATGGGCGGTAGTGTGAACAGCACCTTACTCGGGGCCTGAGAGGCATTATTAGTTCACTCGCAGTAGCAGAGAGGAAGCTTTGTTTTATTTGAGCTATACTCTCTAATTTATGACAGGGTGTGATACTTCCAGGCTATCCAGACCTAAAGGGTATACTTAAACAGCTCCATTTTACAGCTTTTGATCAATGACCTAACCGGCAAGAAAGAGGACGACGTACGGAATCTGGCGGAATAACAGTGGGACGCATTGCTGTTTGCAAATGGGTCCAACATCCTCACACAATATCGTTTTACGAGGACTCATTACGGATCTAAGGATTTAATTCCTAGATTTCTTAGGATGGATAGCTGATACGCCACATATGAAGTGCTCATTTGTAGTCCAATAGAAACCACACCAGAAATATCGCTACCAATCAAGTCCACTAGACAAAAGCAGGAGATCACGTGAAGATCTGAACCGAAAAACTAGAGTGGTTCAACGACCTCATAGTTTGCAGTAAACAGTCATGTTCAAGTGTGAATAGACTGGTATGCAGGTCGTGCAACCTAGCTTCTCAGATCACTTATTTCTCAAATGCTGTCCTGAAAACAGACTACAGTCAAGTTCAGCTAACAATTCTAGAATGGGGGGCTGAATCGACGTTCGACATGGCATGGCGCAGCCCATGCGTCAAAATAACGTCCCCCCATCACCGTGGTACAAACATATTGTCTCTCTTCAGAAGCCTCTCTGGTGAAATTTGGTACACTGAAACTTACGTTCGGTAAGTGAGAGGTCGGTGGTTTGAGTCTGCTCCAAGGTGCACATTTTTGTGCTTGAACTTTTCACTTCAAAGTGGTATTCCTATGGTGCTGCAGCTCTCTGATTCAACAAAGGAGATGGTCTAAGCAAGTAGAAACTTAGTAACAAGGTGGCGATTAATTAAAATTTCGAGGCTTGTATGGCATCTACAAAGTGAGGCTATGCTTTTTGCGCTTCAAGTTCCGCGTCAGAAAATTGAAGTTCTATCTCGATATAAAATCGCATCCACTTTACGGGTGAGTGATATGTACGCCACCGTTTTGCGGTAAACAGTCAGGTGTGAAATGATAAATTAGCGGGAAGTCCTCGCCCACAACCCATCTTGGCTATCGCACATAAAAAATGATTGAAAGTCCAATTTAGGAGAACATAAAGTTACGAAAACACCTCAAAATGCAAAAGTCATCGGTTCAATCAACACTAGCTGAACGCACCAAAATGTCGTCTCATCCCAACCCCAGCAATAGTGTTGGAATTCATCCAGTTTACTTACAGACGTGCTACAAAACGTAATCTGGAAACTGTGCATCGGGGAAGTCAACTAAAATACCCAATTGGGAACAGTTCCTTCAGACCTGACGATAATTTTATTCGGAGATCCGTGCTCAAAAGTACTGTTCGACTACAATCACCTAGAAATGCAAGATTTCGGAGCACAATGACTGTAGATCTCTCTAAAGAGAAAACTCAGTCCCGGAAATTTCATTAATACGTAAATAGGAAGAGTATTAACTATCCTTTACAAAAGACTGATCTGTTTTACTAATGTATGGGTCGCTGCATCTGATGAGGAGCAGGAAAATCAAGTACACATAAAGTATGGCAATGAACCGATATCGAGCGACCAGTTAAGGCTGATCCAAACGGTCGGGTTCGTCGAACGTATCAACTTATGTCTACTGTTATTGTTCAAGTGGCCATCTTTGAACCGCAATAGTAAATAAACCAAGTTATGTCCAGTAGCGATTGGTCTACTGTACAATTATACAAATTTTCTGGGTAGCTTTTTCTAGTAGGATCGTATTTAGAAAAGCCTGACATGCCGTACTTTTAAATCCGTCCGGAGCTCACTCCCCAATCCAGGCTTTTGAGGTACTGTAGCAAAATAGAAAATTACTGTCCCGTCCAAGTATGCTTACGATAAAGTGGACGTGCCAACTGCCCAACGATGAGCAGTACATCCTAAAATGCCAGGCTTCTGTCCGACTCATCGTAGTGAGACGCTAAAAGACTGCGGGTGAATACACCAAGGAAGTTAGACAAATCTGTACGTATAACAGGCTATATGTGGAAAAGACTTCTTTAAATTCAACACCACCCGAGAACGGCCGCCTATGAAAGTTTATAGAACTGTACGATGGACTGAAGTAGTTCACTGAGTTCATTGATAAGGAATAAAAAGGAGGAGCGCAGACAGTGAGCGCAAGCCCGCAACCAACCGAACTCACCCAGCTACCATACAGATTTCTACCATAAAGCGTGAAGTATGAGACAGTGCCACTGATAAGAAAGCACCTACTTACGACAGGTCACGTAGCTGACCTCGGTCAAGAGGTCAAAATACAAACTTTCGCTGAGTTCAAAATGAAAGCTTTCGCGGAACACTGTTCGATTAATGTGAAGCTATTAAAGATACTCATCGGCAAATACGGGAGAGAAATGTTTCGCTCGTGCTGGCTAACTAACAAACGAAGAGTCGGTTCCTGAAAGCGTGGAAACCAAATAGGTTCCGGTTATCAATCAACTGGAAAAAGTTTGGAACCGATTGAGAAATCATCGTTTCAGAAGAGCTTGGTAAACAATCGGTAGTTTTTAATTGGGCAGCGTTTCGCTTTTGACACAAAAGCGAAGGCCAAGTGAGCAGGTCACCAAGTTGGCCAGGATTTAGGGCAGACAGAGAACCAATCACTAAGACGTCTCCATATTCGCGCACTAGATCAGTGTGGAGTTTCAATTAACAGCTCTTGTCGGTTAGTGTGGTTGCCAAAATCTTGCATTGATGGGTTGGGGGAGTTTCAAATTGGTTCCGATCGGGTTTGGTTCCTTAATCTTCCACTTCAGGGTGCTTCAATTGATGGTTCACCGCAGGTGACATTGGTAGACTTCGTTGGTCTTTGTGGGCTTGTGAGCGTTGCGACAATTTAGTTGGGGGGAGGGAAGGTGGGTGAGGTTAAGTGGAATTCAGATGGTGACTACTCCTCCTTCTGATAACCGCACACCAACACGTGTCAGCTCGACTGATCCAAGACCGTTCTCCACACGCTTCCTAGTTCCAGGCCTTCTATTTTGTTAACACTGGGATGCTTGGCGATTTCTACCGCCTCAGCCATCAGCTTCTGTGACGTGGACCGTAGTCCTCGCCTCCAAACTTCAACATTTTCTAAATCTATTTTGTGTACCGTGTCCAGTGCATGTTCCGCAATTGTCGAGTCTTTCAGCAAAGCTCGACATTCATCTGCGTTTCTCGGCGGCCTGTTTATTTTCCTCCTATGCTCTCCGATTATGGTGTGAAGTTCCCTGGCCATCTGTCCTATATAGACCTTAGTGCAGTCGTTATACTTAATTTTGTAGACACATTCGTTGGTTCTGTTTGCCGAGAGGCGATCCTTCAATTGCACCAGTTCAGAGCGCACAGTGTTCCCCCTCTGGAAAGTGCCGGTTATGTTTAACATTGTAGATCGCCTTCGCATACCGCCCGTGAGCTGAATGAAAAAAAGTGTAACACCAGTAACAGACGGCTGCTCAGCTTTAAAACGAACAAACGCCTTCGTTTCCATCACCATATAAGGAGTGCAAATGACTGCGCCGTCTTCACGACTGCGGCGAAAGCGAAGCTCACGTCATAATCGTGAACAAAAGGTGTATTCAACAACCTTCTAAGTAGTATCACAGGCTCAACGTGATGTGTAGATGATAAAAAACCAACACCAGTCGTTAGTTGAAAACCGAAGCAAGCTGCTTCAGGAAACTATCCCACCACAGGATTTCGATCGAGGTAGGCTTAGAACAATGAAGAGATATTGAGAAAACGTTTAAAGCAGTCGAATAACAAGTGCCAGCGTGAGGCTAAAAGACAAACCCAGTCCGAATAACCGTTAAATTACACCAACAAGGTGTGGATTATTATACGCTGAACTATACAGCGAAACTAAGGCGAGTGCAGAAGGAGCAATTCCTTCCATAAAGTTCGTCACAAACAAATCCTCCTTGACCATGATGCAGCATGAGCTAACATTTCCGCTTTTTCGGCCTGTGATCAAATAGGTTCATGCTTTATGACCAAATTGCGCAATGTGTCCCATAATCCAGATGTTGAAAGAATACCAAGGCAACGCTGGCTATCATCCAGGATAGTGCTAACCGCGCGGTCGATCAGCATGCTTAAGTAAAAGGTGAGAACTAATCTTCCTGCAGTTGGATGAAGTTGGGTTAACGGAACCACGACAAGTGAATATACCAACTTTATTAAGCAGGGTAATCGAAGGTCTCCAGATCTTCTTCAATCGCCAGTCGTTTGATCATCCTGGTATAGTATCGGGGAATTGAAAATATAGCCAACTTATTCACTTAACCCCCTCTACAGCCACCACACCTCTACAGTGACTGCTTTTGTTCCCGTCAGTTCCCTTTGCGATCTTCGTAGAATGAGTTCCTATCTCCGTGATAGTGCTTAATGGAGAAAATCGGTACCCAACTCAACAATCCATCCAAAAGGATCCCGAAACAGTCAGATGTGCTTTCTGCTATCAAACGACTAAAAGGCACTCCGAATATCGTTCCCACATTATTCATGAGAAAAAAACACCCAAGTTTTGGGCGATTTCCCACGGGATCTGCCGAAACATTGAAAATAAGCAAATTTAGCAAGTTGCGGTTGGTCTTTAGATGAAGACAGAATTATATAGAATTTTTTGAAGTCAAAACCGATGTTTCGGTTGCCATGGGCAATCTTTTTTTCAAGGATTTCTACGACCAAGATTTTTTTTAAAAAACGGAATTCCTCGAAATCCTTTTATAAAACAGCAAAAATCGTGAAACAACTGTCTCAGAAGCATCCAGTTCAGTAATCTTAGCGGTAAGCGAGATGTACTGAAAGTACTAATGTAACAGATCACGTAAAATCTGTAGAGGCTTTTCATCTTTCTATGTGAAAACCGATAAGGTTCACTTTAGAGTTTGTACCATCGGGGCGGAAATTTGCCAGAGCTTAGTCACCGAACCAAAACGTAATAAGACAAGTCTACAAAAGACTGAAATTGGCGGTGATGGAGTGCATGAGTTCAGATTAAACGGAAACAACTGGTTTGGCGAAGAAAGGAAGTTCAAATGCGATATTATAAGTAGCATACTATTTGTCCTGCAGAACCCTTTTCCACACCAAATATGTTTCTTTCTCCACCAACCGTAAAATACTGAAGTCAACTCTGATAAAGGTTGCGGGTTCAAAGAGTATGGTGAACTGATTTTGTTCTCTATGGTTTTTGTTTCGAGCTTAACATAACCGGATATCAGGGCTTTTATAATACGGCATTCGAAATCGACCCAAGAGACGAACAATGGAAGATCGCGGCTATGCCAGTCACTTACGACACTAAGTTATAGCCAGTCCCCTTTGCTCTCCGCACAATTGTACGGTGACACCTTTTAGCTTAGGTTGCTCGGGACAACCGCCACATGCGTGCATGCTGTGATTCGCTCCTGTCATAGAGTACGCTCTTCTCGTGACAGAAAGATCTGGGGACAACAACTAGAACAGCTTGAACGAGTATAACACGGGAAATGACAAAGGGATCGGATAAAAGATGCAATAAAACTCTACCCGATATAAATTGGGATTTCAAAAAAAAAGTCAGCATTTTGACCCCGAGCAGCATTCCATACCCATTATCCATTGTGGGAGGATTACAAAAATGAACGAACCCTAATGTGGTGAGATCACTTTGAGAGGTATATATATATATATATATATATATATATATATATATATATATACTCAAAGGTCCCGCTTGAGATCAGAGGACAACAGTTGCAAGCATTGAATTTGACAAAAGCCCAACAGCCAGGTACATTTACCAATAGTCTATAGGGGTGAGGGGACAATAAGTGAGACCTTATTGGTTGAAAATTAGAAGTAAACGACCGCCGAATGAATCTTTGAGATTCTCTGAGGGGTCATTGGTTGGCTACGGTAAAGTCAGTGTCCTCAATCAAAAAAACGAATCCTGAGGCATTCATTTGTCACAAGAATTTAGCGACTCAGTTGGTCCTCCCAGAAGACACCATTCTGGCTGGCTCCCATGAGTGGTTCCGAGTCGCGGGACTACCGTCTGTCTCCACGAATGAAATGTCACCCAAACACGTTCACAAGATATTTCAGGCCCAAAGGTACCCCTGTCAAGGAACTCCAAACCATGAATTAAGAAAATGAACCCATAAACTCATCACTGTTGCGACGGTTACTCTAAATTCAAAAACTCTACCACTATTTCATCTAGCAAGTGAAATATAACACTTCTGCACCAGAGGTAGGCCGGGATGTCGTTGTTCGTTGGTAAGCGCAATGTCGGATAACGACTTCAATGAGTAAAAGCTTCGTTAGGCCAAATGAGTAGGTTACCGGCCGAGTTTTAAAGTAGATGGAGAACGAGTGACTAAAACCTCCTCCTATTAGCACACCAGATCAGTGTTAAATGTTGGTTAAAAGGTCTTGTCGGTTAGTGGGGATGCCCAAATCTTACGGCCGATGGGGTGGGGGAATAGGTTCTCCAGATTGCTGGCAGTTGTTCTAAAACCCATTACCAGGTAACCGATAACGACTTTGGCAACAGGGTCGCAGTTTTCCGTGGAATCAGATGAGATTCTTGTGGGCGTCGACGTCAACGAATATGCCGAAAGGAGACTCTTTGGAAATAAATAAGCAATTTCTATCACCAACACCACACTTCCTGAACGGATTCAGCCGACCGTAGATGAAATAGTGGAAGACATAAAAGCATGCCTGCATCGCACTCGCTTCGTTTTTGATCACATGTTCTACGCACAAGAACAAAGCCTAGCAATGGGATTCCCAATGTTCCAATTTTTGCAAACATTTTTATGGAAGATTTCAAACAGAAATCCCTAGACATATTCCCGTACCCACCCAAGATATTTTGGCCCTGTGTAGATGACACTTTTGTCGTGATGTAACGAGACAAGGTGGGTGAATTTTACAACTAACTACCTGAGTCAAACTCAGTATGGAGATAGAGCCAACTTCGGGCACACCAAACCCTTCTTAGACTACATGAAACATTAGGCTGGTGGCAAACTAAAAACCACAGTGCAACAGAAACCAACTGACACCGGAACGATTTTGTACCATTCGTCCATCTATCCTAACTCGGTGTTTGCTGATATTGCCTCATCAACCTGTAGCTGAGTAAGGATACTGTGCGCAGAAGTTGATCAGACAGCGGTCCATACTTGAAGTAAGGAACAAACTTCGATGCAGTGGATATCCAGCTAGTTTGATTAGGCGTCACTTACAAAGGGTACCTGTGGCGAAACGGGAATGGATAGGGACTGCTGCTAATCCGTATACAGCAGGAACATACAAAGTCATTGGAAGGATTCTAAACACGGGGGAAACACTGCGCTCTGCACTGATGCGATTAGAGGATCGCCACCCGGTGAACAAATCCAGGGACTGGCTACAAAATTAAACGACTGCACTATGTTCTACATAGGACAGACGGCTAGAGAACTTCACACTAGAATCAGTGAACACAAGAAAAAATAAAACAGGTCGTCGAGAAACGCAGATGAATATCGAGCGTTAATGAAAGACTCAGCAATTGCGGAACATGCGCTGGACACGGGACACAAAACAGATTTAGAAAATATTGAAGTTTTGAGGCTGGGACCACGATTCGCGGCACAACGCTGGAAATCGCCAAGTATCTCAGTGTGAATAGAACAGAATGTGTAGAACTGGCAGGTGTGTGGAGGACGGTTCTAGATCAGTCGAGGCGACACGCAGTGGTGTGCGGTTACCAGCGAAGAGTACTCATCAACAGATGTAGCTTAGACCAGAAAGGCACAAACCAGGCCGACCGAAAATATCACATAGTCTCACCCCCTAACTAAACTGTCGTGACACTTACAAACCCACACGGAGGAACAAAATTAACCAGTGGCACCAGTTGAAGAACTCCGAACTGGGAGATCAAGGACTCAAACCAGAACACAATTATTTTACCACCCTCCCCCCAACCCATCGACCGTAAGATTTAGGCACCCCACCAACCGATAAGACCTTTTAACTGACATTCAAAACTGATCTAGTGGGCGAATCGGAAGAGATTATACTCACTGGTTCTCCGTCTGCCTTAAAACCCGGCCAACCTGATGTTAAAAGCGAAACGTTGCCCTGGTATAAACTCACCCATTGTTTACCAAACCATTCTGAAATATGATCGGTGATGTTGGTAACTTAGTGTAGAACCTAAACCTCTATACAGATACCTTAAAACACCAGCTGCTTCTCAGTGGAAGATTGCGACCCAATTAGAACATTAGGTATAAAAATCAACTTGCTGACCAATAAAGAGCACAGAGTGAAGTGCAATCTGAAGGCGACATAGTTATGCCTATCAAAAATGCTGCTGGAGCAAAGTGAAGACGTGCAAATGGATTCGGCAGTTGTCGTGCAACGTGACGAAGTGAGGTGAACAAATCAAAGAAAAAATGGGGATCCACTTACATGCTGTGAGGCTGCATCTGACTGGATGGTCATCACTGGGATAACTCCGGTGGTGGAGAATAAATTCGACGAAACGTTGTTCAGTTCTTCTTTCGGAACCGATTCGGGTCGTGGTTCTTGTTGAGTTGCAGTATCACTGTTACCGGGGACATTGGGTTCATTGTGAGCTTCGGCAGTCAAGTGCGTGGTATTACTCTGTTGTTGCTGTTGCTGTTGTTGCTGTTCCATCAAAGTGTACTGACCAGCTTCCTTGGCGAACCGGAGTCGGAGAGATCCAGTACTAAGTGACGTGGTAGTCTCGCTGGAAAAGAACGAAAGGCTACCAGTTGGAGTGGTCACCTCCGGTAGTGCTGTGGTGACAGTCGATGGACAGGCGATGACAGAACAAGGGTTAGTAGCCGAAGACAGGGGGCGCGGACGATTTGTTGGACTAGTTGATTTGTTGGTCAGTCCACAGGTTGATGATGCCGGTGGATGGAGCGACACACCGGGTTCGAGAGGCTCTTCAGTCTCATCATCCTCAAACGCATATGGATCCTTGTTCACTGCCAGAGAGAATAGGGTAAGCAAAAAGTGATACTGGCGTGCTAACTTCCAATAAGTTGGTAGTATCCAACTGCAATGACGGTCGGAGACCGCTACTGCATCCAAAAGATCAGCTGAACTAGGGCTGGTAAGACTTATTACTGAAGCTACGGCTGCTATGTAACTCGTGCCACGGGGGCACGTGCGTGATAAGGCGAGATTTTGTCATACATAAACATGCGCGCGCCATACAACACAACACTTCATTTGCGTCGATTTTGGCTCTCGATTATCATACATCACATCACACTCGCCTAGTGCGCGCAGTGCGAAGCAGACTTATTCTTGTTCGCATTGTTGTAGCAACGCACGCGCTCACACACCGCCACACATGTTCACAGCCAAGTCAGTTCACCATTAGCCACCATCGAGAACTACGGACACACCGAACACATGCGCGCATAGCCAGATGCAAAAAGGCACACGCATCAAGAACGTGAAACGGTAACAACGTACGTAGGAGGAGCAGGACAACAACAAAGACATATGAGAGTGTGTTGCTCCACAAAACGACAAACCAACTGGCACTTCTGGATCCAAGACAGGCGCGCAAGTACACGCACGTGGCAGTTAGTATGACAGTGAGATGTGCAGTGGGACGAAGTACAGAAGAAGGGTTCAAGGATTGATGACCACCGCAGTAGATGATTATGATGATGGTGATCGCCAAGCACAGCTGACGAACGGACATACACAAAGTAACCGACCGCAGAAAAAGCGACTTGGGACAGAAGTTGATAATCAAGCACAGATACAGACATGGCTACAATACCCCAAAACGAGTGGTGGTGTGGGAATACCATGAAAGACACCAAGAACAACCAAAGCAGACTAAAAATGGGGGAACATAAAAGACATATCTATCCATCAGACCGCTACCTTCTAGACACTATTTAGTAAATGGGTGTGTCCAACATCAGACTGCATTCTCAGTTAAACGGATGAAACCAAAGACTGTCACCATCAAGTGCAATAAATCCACAGCAATTAGTGCGGAGTTCGGATGTAAAAATGGCGAGGATCTGTCGACGCAGAGACAACTAGCGTCAACTAAATTTTGAAGTGAACGGTTACGGGTATCTATCGCATGGTCTTTGCACTTAATCATAACCTAGATATTGGTAAATTTTATCCGGTTGCACCACAGCCAAATAACAGAATTGTAGGCATTCATCAGCGATGCATTTTTCACATCCTGGTCACGGACGGATACGACTAGTTGGTGTGGGAGTCAGTTTTGTTTACTTACGTACCGCCCGTTGTGAGAATTACCCATGAAACTCAGCAGTATGGTTCAGCAATCGTTGCCAATTATTCCCAAAAGAAGCGTCAGATACATGAGGCGGGGAGTGGGTAGGTAAACATCCAACAACCTGTTCGTTTCCGCATGGCTGTCACATGCTGTCACCACGCTTGCACTTAGAGAGCGTTCTAATGAATCATACTCAAAGTCAAATTGCTTCGCACAACCCCGCACATGTACTACTTTCGTGCTTTTGCGCGCCAGGTGTGTTTGTTGCGTAGTCAGCGAGAATTCGCTTTGATCTACTGTCCCCAAAATGCCGTGTACAACAAAGACAGTCGATTAAAAAGCAACTATCAGAGACGTTCAAAAAATGACCTATTCTATCCGTTATATACAGAAACGTTCGGTCGCGAAGGTCTTGCTTCCTATAGGTTATCACAATGAGTTATTAGTTTTTCAAAACTATGCAAAGTTATTTAACGTACCTGGGATAAAATATAAGGATATTTGATGATCAGCACATTGGTTAGGTTACAGTGGAACAAACCAGTGCTACTTAGCTTCTTTCTGTAAAACAACGTGTTAAAGCAAATACAATCGTGCTTGCGTCAGAACCAATCACTTTTGGTTGATCCCATGAAGTCTTCATTAACTGTTAGGACCCGCATCTCCAGTCCGACTCAACAGAATTTCGCGGAAATGCACCTCGCACGATTAGAAGGACTTTGAAGTAAACCAGGGAGAAATCAATCGAACGGGTGATGCAGTAGTGGAAAATGAGTAACCATTCAGCTGTGGTACGCTTTTGTACACTGCTTCCGCTTAACTCGAGAGAGGTACAAGGTTAGAGATACTGGCGGGTTGCCCAAACGTAGATGAGAGTAATCGAAAAGCTAGAGTTTCGTTCGAATCACAGACCTTTTCTCCCGTAGTTTCGCGCCTCAATGGCTGAGTAATCTCGAGCAATGGTGGAACATGCGGGTAGCACAAAGAGAAACTAAACGTATACTTACCAGTTTTTGGAGGCAATAGATGAGAATCACTCGTCAAGTTCTTTGACACAGAAACCGATGGACTGACCGTTGGCGTAGCAGCGGTGTTGGGCGGTACCAGAGATGAGTCATTTATACCAGTAGCCGCAGAGGTTGTGTGTTGTGTCAGACCAGAAGTGGACGCATTGTCCTCAGAATCAGAGTAATAGACATCCGGAGTGGTCGTGGAACTGCTGCTTCGATTGGGACCCTGTAAGTCAGCAGCTGCCACGGAGGATGAGGAGTATCGAGAACTATGGGAAGAAACTCGATCAGTCGAGCTATGGCTGTGGTGTCCATGACGACTGACTCGCGACGACGTAGAGCTAAGGGATTTGGTTTGCCCGGTGGACGAAGAATGCGACGACCTTTGCTGGTCAATGTGCTGAAGTGAAAAATAGCAAATATGAAGATGAGGGAAAGTAATACTGAAGGATTCTTCCAATTCCGCACTATTTGCTCAGATGCGTCGTTGAGGGGGGAAGGGACAAACCATAGTCAGAATCCCGAAAGAGCGATGGCTACAAACGTAATCAGAAGTGGGATGACGAATGAAACAGGAAAACGGTATGCTAACATATAAAAAACACAACCCTGTATGAACCACTCAGTGGAACATGATGCAGGTTTGGAAAGAAAAACGTCAACCCAAGTCCTAAAGGCCAAACGTTGTGACAAATTGGAAGAAAAGAAAGTGAAGGATAATTCTCAAGGTAGAAAGTCCGACGTGAGGATCAAAATGGTTCTGTTGGACAGTGGTTTAAGAAGAGTAACTCAAACAGCGGGGATAGATCGGACATCCACGGGACTGCGGAAGTGGGGTGGAAAAGACGAGATCAACGGGCGTAACCAGAAACAAATTGTAAGCGAACGAGAAGTAAATGTTTTAGAAAGATTTGAAAGTCAGCGGACGTAAGGTACAGTAAAGTTTCTATTTGGACACAAAAGCCTCGTCCGGTCAAGTGACCAAGCTCCAGGGTCGGTCAAGTTTTAAGGTAGATGGGGAACCAACCAGATGCCTCTTATTAAGTTAGTATCAGGTGTCAGCTAGGATTTCTTTTTAGTTATTATTGATAACAAGTAAGTGTCACTACAGCTAGAGCAGAGGGAAATTTTGCATGAGTTTAGACTGGGTTTGAGATGCAGTCCTTCTGGATCATAACACTTCTGTTTAAGACCCTCTTTGAGTGCCATTTAGGGCCTTTGTTGGTCTGTGCGGATCGACATGGTGCTAGCACAATTGGATTGAGAGCGAGCAATTAGATGTGTTTTTGGAGGACTGGACACTTTACTTTAGATCTAAATCACTCATAGAAATAGGTTCTTTTGTCATCACCACGCGCCAATCGGCCAACCTAAAGATCCTATACACAAACTCGCCAGCTCCATTCTGCTCAAAACTGGGATGCCTGGTGATTTTCACCGCACCAGACGCCAGTCATCAAGCCAAGAACCATTTGAGGTCCAATTACAAAACTTACTTTATGTACTCAACTGCCCTACACGAACCACCGTATTTATTGTTAGCTTACTAAATATGGGCGTAAAAAAAAGCAAAAAGAATTCGTGGATTTTACAGATAATCAGACAGATACATCTGGTTTACAAGGATTTTTTAGTAATTGAAACATATATTTGCAATATATTCAGTAACAAGTCTATGGCACATAGCCGTATTCCTTCGAAAACCTAGTTGCTTCATAAATACTGGAGGCGCTCTGCCGAGAACAGGAGGCAGTACTAAAAAACATCGACAAACCCAACTGATTGTCAAATCAGGCGAGCACAGAACTCACAGTATATGTGGGCGTGATCCGGAACATTCACAAAACGTGCCTGAGACAAGATATATATAGAAGCACACCCAGGGAAACGCAGACACTGTATTTAGTTCCGGCTGATGGTCGGTCACAGAGACCAGCCCTTAACGTGACTGACCGACAACACCTGTCCAAGACAACTTGAAGACTTTGACCGTGATCAGCGTCCACTCGGTAGTTCGTCTGCACAAATTTTTTGACAAAATATAAAGTGCGTTAACGAGACGAACTCCTTCACTAACAATTTCACTCTGAGTAATGGAGGGATAGTGGATGAACAAAATCCCGCACGCTGCGATGCAGTGTCACCTTGACAAGGGTTTTTGGCCTCCTGGGAATTAGTGAGTGTTGTCCAGTTTGGCGGATTGCTGTTGAATGATATGGGGATCTCAAAGATAAGCCAATGGAGAGATCAAAAATTCTTTTAAATATGGGGTTTTATTGTATGGTATTTGTTTTGCGCTCTCTCGATACACAGAGCTTAGTACTGCACGTGCGGGCCACAGATTTGGTGAACACATGGAGAAAAATCTAATCGAAAAAAATTTGTGTTCGGAACACGACACACGTTGCGAGATAGAATCAAGCGTCAATTCAGGATACTTGAGATCAGTTTCATACTACTCGTAACATACCAGTAAGTAAATGCGATAAGCGAGGACAAATCTGATGCAGCTGAGATGATCCCATCGAGGAGAGGCTGCGTACTCCATTAAACTTCTAATTTGTGAAGGGCTACAACTGAACTCGGCAAGAGCTGCGAGTTTTCCCCTCTCACGAAGACTCGTTGATCGATAACTGCCATTAAAAATGTGGGTTAGCAGCTGACTTAACGCAAATGCTACATTTTCACTCACATTAAGTTTGAACAAAGCCCGAAGATTTGAATCCAGTTTCTGATTATGACTTGCTTGGTGTACCAAAAACACCAAAAACGCATAATTTAACCACTACGAATATACGATTTAAAAAAGCGTAGAACGTTAGACAGTTTCCTCTATGCATCAGCTCAGAATGAGAATGAGCGATTTTTAACCTAGGAAAGAAACCTTGATCCTAGACATCAAAAAACTACTAAAGCCTAGTGACTAGTTCAAGAGCTGGCAGGAATTAAGTCACGAGAACTCCAAAAAACTCTGTTCCGTGACAAAACGTACCTGGTTAAGTAAAACTATGCCCTCATGATCTTGACAAAGATCAACAGGTCGTAAGCCATGACTGTTCACTACAGATGGGTCTGCGTTATGACGCAACAGTGCACGGATCACACGGGTGTGACCCATTCTAGATGCTTCGTGGAGAGCCGTGTCACCGTTCGGTCCGGCCAGGTCTGGATGCGCCCCATGTTTGAGGAGATAAGCCACCAAACGAGGTAGATTACGAGCACTAAATTCGTGCAAAGCCGTACGACCTGAAAATGTTCAAACGGAAAAGTGAAACGCTATGGTGTGGATAATCAAGTGATAAGCTAAATAAAGCTGAAAGGTTACGGTGTGAGCTGGACGTCTCAAATCACGTGTTTGAGAAACATCTAGAGTAGATTCACAGTAGAGGATAACGAGCGAAGGGTGTTCAAAATGTCTTACCCATCTTACTGGACAGAATAGCTAGTACAACAGATTTGCAACTAAGTCGCCAGTTGTTCGCTCATTTTAGTAAAGTATACGAAACAGTGTGAAAGAAAACCATGAACAAAGAAAAAATTGCTCGAAACCATCTGGTGCACATCGAATACGTCTCACTTCGTAAGGGGCTTTTGAGGGAAAGCCCGACGTGCCGAGTTTGTCAGTTTGTAAATAAATAAGCCAAGTGATCTTAGGTGACAAGCAAATGATACTATCATCCTTCTACAACTTGTAAAGGTTACCAAGATAATTTGAAGAGTGATAAAGTTGAACCTCATCTGCCAAGAACGACTCAAACCTAGCCCGCACAACGAAAAAACCGGATCAGGCCCCATTATTAAGGAATTCAGGTGTACTTATTTAGGAAAATAGATGTCATGGAATCCACATCCATAAATAACCGGCGTACACAGTACCGAGGTGTAAAAATGGCACAACACTACAGCATTATATCGTTGGGTAATTTTTTTTAAAAGAACCGTTGTCATCCTCTGAACAGAACACTCCCAAGAGATATCACTGTTTGGAAGAGAGTTTTGTCTGTCCCATTGTAGTGTATTTACGTTGTACATGCTTTCCCAGAAGAGACCACCTAGCAGAATGGACCAATTTTGATTGGCTTATTGCAGTGGGACAATTATGGCAAGATACAAAAACGTCGTTTCACACTGGGGAAAAAGTAAATCCTCAGACGTTAGGGTAAGATGACTGGCATTCTCGTAGCGGTTCGAATCACACGTTCTATGTACTGGTTTGAAATACGTGCCTCGCTCATCCTGCTCGTTGACATCCACCCCTTCTCTCACAAGCAGTTTCAGGGCCTCGAGATCACCGCTCTTAGTCAACTGAGCCAGCTTTGAGTGAATACTGATCGAAGACTGATTACTGCCGTGTTTCTCCGATGAGGGGAAGGATGAGGTGCTTGAGAGGAAACTCGATCGATCCCGACCAGTCGAGTGATGGTGATGATGATGTGAGGCTGATACCGGTGGGTCATGTTCGGTTGGTCCGGAAGGGTGCTCACATAGTGAAGAAGTTGATGACTGAGTGTAGTCTGATCTTGTTGGGCCATCATCCCCCGAAACTCCAGTGTTCACTGTCCATTCTCTGGGATGACCAGAAGCTACTGGACTGATAGAGGAAGGCCCATGGATTTGGTCTGAAGGGAAAAACATTAGTTCAGGAATTGATTAAGCGGATGGGAAAGTAACGGAAAGTGCATGAACGTTCAAGAACTTGACAAAAACAAGACGATATGGAACGGACAGAGCACGCAAATAATCAAGGACATAACACACTCACCCAGTTTCGTTTACCTTGCTCGGTATAAGCTATCATGGTTTCTCACTAAAAGCTATCCTGTATGAGTGAAAGCTGAGTACTCGAAACACAACCGCCTGTGCGTATAAGAGAAGCGTGAAACAAGGCGCCATAAAAAATGGAGTGGAAACAAATGAAGAAAATCTTTCAGCAATAGAACCAGGAAATAACTAGTGTCCCCATATTTGATGTACCACTTTTACGTAACCACCCTAACCATCTCTCAACAACCAGCTGTAAAGCGACAGCAGAAGACGGTTATAGTGACAACTTTTATGCTACGTGACTGACGTTTCTTTCGATAGATCAGGTTGAGCAACGTACAGGATAATTTGCAGCTGTACAATCTTAAGTAACGTAGCTATGCTAGTGTGCATTTCACGTGGCCATAAAGTGTCGGCGAAATCGACCACCGAAATCCGTGTGTACGGTGGTTGCGGGGATTGCATATACATCACTCTAGTTTGAACAGTCCTCCCTCCGACCACGCGCGATCATTCTGTTTACTCCATAGTAAACGGGTAAAGGACTGAATCGGGGTTTCGCTGTTATTGGGGCTCATCAGCAGTGCACATCCTCAGCCGTGCCGAGATTTTAATTCGCATGCCGGATGCCCGGAGATCAAAGCCCGGTACGGCGAAGGATTTCCATCACGTTCATAAGAGCGAAACTCGAGTTGTGCTTCCACCCTTTGATGTGGAATGACCAGAATAATTGCACCAGGACAGGAAGAGAATCATTCAAACCAGTGAAGTGCATAAAAATGAGTGTTGTTAGTTTACCTAAGGTTCATTTGATGATTCGGTGGATTAGTCGTTTTCATCTCCGTAGACGATTCCTGTTGTTTAAGCGCTATTACAATGTGCAAAGTGGTTCCATTAAAAAGTTGAGCAGGTACGGGAACGCTTTAAAACTATAGAACTGGAGGGTCAACAAATCCTCCAACTACCTACGAGTAGTCAAAAATTGTTCGACAGGATTACAGCATCCGTAGAGATGCTTGACCAGGAAATCCTAGCCGTCACAACAGACAGTTACTGAGTCGCCATTAGAACTACTTCGCTTGAGGATGGACAAATTTGCTGTAATAATGCAGGCGCGTACAGAGCGCGCTCGCATGCCAGGTGACCGGGTTGTAAATCCCCGTAAGGGCGACGATATGCGCTCCCTCTCGAGTTCAGTGCTCCCATTCTTTTGGTAGGATCAGCACGCCGAGACTGACGTGGATACTAATTCTAACCTATAACAAACAACTTCTCGAAAGTTGGGTTCCACTGTAGGAACCCAGCGTACATTCGTTCGTTTTAGCAAAATAGTCAATAGAATTAGTCGGAGCGTTGTTACCAAATAAGGTGTGCCGGGTGAAGCTAAACGAACTGGCCATGGTGCGATTTTCGAGACACTATAAGTTAGAATTGAGTCGATGCGTCGCGGTCACCGAGGCCAAGTCACTGTCCTTGTCGCTGACAGCACACGCCATGGTGCGAAGGCCAAACTAAACGGTCATGACGTATTTGCCGAAACAGAATGAGCGACAAATCAGTCACCGCCATGAGTATTGCACCAGACACGAGCTAAGAGACGTTCACTTATGGCTTATGGGCCCAACTACTTCTAACCCAGTCATGACATGTGGTTGAAAGTCACTAACATGAATAATGTGAGAGATGAGCTAGTAAGCCATTTTAGAGGTTGTTGTAGGAAAAACAGGGAGTTTGGCACACCAGTGCCAGTCGACAGCAAAACGTGTCCGAAATTTAGCCCTGTCATTAAAAAAAACCTAGACCTACCATGAAGACACTAAATTAGGGAATCGC
This sequence comes from Opisthorchis felineus, assembly GCA_004794785.1. Classification (NCBI taxonomy): domain Eukaryota; kingdom Metazoa; phylum Platyhelminthes; class Trematoda; order Opisthorchiida; family Opisthorchiidae; genus Opisthorchis; species Opisthorchis felineus. The sequence goes on along the minus strand of SJOL01002951.1, from coordinate 15,733 downwards.
GAACCCGACCACATACAGGGGCGGTTGTCATTCTACGGGACGATGAAGACGATTGATTCGGACGCAAGAGGAAACGTTCTGAGCGGTTCAGGGCCAAGAATACTGGTAAGACTAAGTAGTGACAATGTTAAAAAATAATACTATAAACTTGAGACAAAATGCACCAAAGGACATGAAGAAATTGACCAGACTGTTTTCTCGGTGGAGCAAATCCCCCGCGTACGAACGATTCTCCTGTTCGGAGAGGGATTGTATTCCGCAGCATTCGGTGCAGGACTACCACAGCACGAGATGATTGCAATTCGTTGCTGGGATCCAGTGAAAAATTGATTTGAAACTGCCAAGAGTGAAGCTCATATAAGCACCCAGCTGATGAACACGACAATTTCGCTTTCAGTCGTGCGTTTTTGACAACCACGCATCGAACAAGAGCGTTGTGTTGCTACCTTTCTCAACTTGTTATCTAACTTTACGAACTCCTAACTTTACCAACCGATTTGCCTTGAAACGAAGTGAGTTTCGGGTGTTCCTGATTCATCAACTTTCCACCACGGGGAAAAGGGGGCCATTCGGTCAACCCTGCGCTGAGTGACCTCTCTTCAAGGGAATGGGACACTAAGTCACGGCCAGCGGGGAACGCTGTTGTGCCACCTCCAGTGTCGTGGTCTCCCTTGGGGTGATTACTACTATCGGATGTGATAATCTGACCACAGGAATATGGCATGTGAAAATTCCCTAACATTTCCAGAGTAATTTAGTTGGATTAACTGTACCATTAATAATGTTGGTTACATATGTTTCACAAGGATAGTTGTCATTCTTTCGAGCTGCTCTCTGTTTGGGTGGACAGTTGGCTCCGTTAGCTGCAATGCGGGCGACTGTAAGTAGTGCAGTGTAGTTGGAATCGTGCTGACAAACCGTTGCCCACTATCAAAATAGCGTTCCATAACTACAGCAGTAGATGTGTGCCCTTCGCCTACAGAAGCACAGCAAAAAATTATCATTCTTTTGGTGCGCGAACAAGTAAAACCGCGCGTAGATCATGCCTCAGAATTCTCTGGAGTGTATTTTCAACCTTGTCAGCCTAATGAAGTGATTTTAAGAGGCCTGAAACTCCGTAGTCTTTAATGAGGTAATCCGCTACCTTCTCGTGGTGGTTTCATCCGAAAGTGGAATGATGAAAGTGGGTGTTCAGCGTTACAACGGCACTGAAGGTTCGCGGACTGACCGTCTAGGGAGGTGGGTTAAACCTTGATCTCAAACCATCAATGGCGACGGTTCAGTCCGGGATGGAACTGGCTGTACAAAGGATAAAAGCAACCCCCCGAACAAAAACCATGATGATTTTTGTAAAAAACGCCAAGAGATTTCAAGCACGTGTGTTACATCTATATGTGATTTAAAGCACAGCAACTATATTTTTCAATCTAGGCACGATTCTGTTAAAGTTACGTTATTCGACCCCTTTAGCTATTGAGTTATGCAGTAGTAATTTTCCGATTCAGGGTTTATTCAGTGTCCAGCGTCGACAATCCATCCATCGGAGGTTCAGGTAGCCTTCTAGGGATAGCACGAAATTCCATACTCTCATTCTACAACACTCTCCCTCTACTGTCGCTTGAAAAATTTGTCCCTGTTTAGAGGGGTGGACCACCTCTTGTGATTTGCACGCGAAAACACATGGTCATAGTAGACCAGGTCCTCGACAGTACTAGATCTTTTTTGATTTGTTATCATGTGTTGGTCGTTAGGGTTCATTTGAGTTGCATAAACAGTGAGTCTAGGAACACTCATGCAAACGCATAAAATTCGTTCACTCGAGGAAACATGAAGCTTGCTACTAATCCCAAACTATTTTCATATTCCGACCCTAAGGTTCCATATTCAACAGGATAATTGTACCTTACCACAAGTCATTACAAACTGTACTGCCACGTAATGATTAGCGAATAGGTAAAAAAACAAGGCACAGTGCATGGTCAACTGTGATTGTCAAATAAGAATCGATGAAAACATGAGCTCGTCGGTGCTTTTTTTACAATCCACCTGATCGTTATTCGTCACGACAGACTTTTTCACAAAACTGCCGTTGCTCTGAGCATATCCGATATCTGAAAATGAAAGCGATCATCCTCAACAGTTTGACTTGGTTGTCTGCTACCGTTAGAGAAAGCAACCGCATGTTAACTGAACAACATCGCTCCTTGAGAGGAATTTGGCCTTACGAAAATGCAATGTGTCGTAATCCGTCTCTGAGATAAAGAATTGTCCCTAGAATTTAGTGGGATTTAAAAGATGTCGGGATAGATATTCCTGTAGATGAATTGCTTCGTTGAAGCTTGCGCTGCAATAACAACGCCTGACAACCAGAGTAATCAAATGTGAAACTTAAACTTACGAAACAGAACCGGTTGCTTTAAAACTGTCTAATCAGTTCAAGACAATGCAGGTTGGGCTAGACGTGATTGTATGAGGATACCTACCCTTGTGTTGGATGCATGTGAAAATATATCTTCGCTACTGCTCAATTAAGCTCGACAAAAAGCGAGAGGGATTACAATGTGCCCTGGCTTTAGAAGAAGGCAGTCGCTAAAAACTGCAAGGAGTATACCGTTAGGCATTAAAACGGGTACAGCAAAAACAGGTCTAGTGATATCGAGAAGTCACACATTCGTCATTCCTAGTGCATATGCTTCCAGTTAACATACCACGATCCGAAGAGCCGTCTTTGGTTTCCATCTGACGTAAGAGAGCAAACTGCTGCCGCTCAGACACTGGAATGTAGCCTCTTGGTTTCGACTGTGAGGCGTGGCTGTAGGAAGGTGAGTCATCGCGTTTCCTCTTCTTCGAAACAGAAGAAACTGAACGAAATGAGAAGTAATGGTTAGCGAGAGTGAGAAGTGAAAATGAAAGAACGAGATCACCACAATCGGCAAAATAATTGCCCCAAATAGAAGGGTAGTGCTACAGTGATCGGAAAGGACTCGCAACCAAAATTCAGATCACGTACCAAGCCAGGACGCTAAACTCTCCAGCATTTTGATTGGTTGATTCAGACAACACATAAAATTTGGCGGAAGAAGTTATCTCGATCAGAATGTGGCTTTGGAAAACGGAATGCACACTCATCCTTAATATTCTTGGAACACAAAAAGCACGTTCAAACCAGGATATCTTTGTGTATCCACACGATCTGATCGATAACGAGAAAATCAATGTAGCAATTTTCAAAGCGGGCTCGGTTACACTGCATGGGCGGATTTTTTATTCTTCCACGTTAGTAGTCCCTGTTTAGGTCAAATATGAATCTCCTCAACCCGACACATAACAATAATACTCTAATGGTTAGCTGAGCAAGTCTGTACTTCGTAAACCGAACCTCTGTTCCACTCCAGTATTTTTTCGTAGCGCTGTCCAAAAATATGGAACCTGACAAAGGGATTTCGTCGATTACCGAAATAACCGACTTGGGCTTTGAAAAAATCTAATGGACCACAAAATACTATCTGACTGCAAGCGAACCATTCCGGTTGGGGCGTGAGTTGTAATTCGCCCGCCAGGTGGCTTGAAAAGCTGCTAGGATCGCTCCTTCAAAATGTCATTTGTCATCAGTGTTTATGAATGGCTTGTGACAGTGCCCAATCTGGCTCAGGCCGATACCGCTCAGCCACTTTTCTCGCTGGAAGTGGCAGATTAACGCACTTCTGGGGCAACAAAGTTCTGGTGGGAACCAAATTACAAAATATGCACGAACTATGGCGTGATCAGAGATCACTAACGTACCTCAGAAAGGACGAAAATCTTATATGGTCTCCTTCAATCGGCAGCTGACTGCATGATCCAGCGGAATAAAACGCTAACAATGCTAGGCGTGTATGTTGGTGGGGGAAAAATACTGGTCAACGCACAACCGAAGAAGCCATCCCTTTCTGTCTGCTCGACAGACTCCGTATAGGCTAAACAGGCGAGCTTCTGCACGACTCATTCGGTCAACCATAGTGCTCGTATCACCCCAAAGGACCGTGGTGATTGTTCATCTGTAACATCACTTCGGTGCCTAGCTCGCATGCCATCCGAAGGAAACACCAGGGCTGAGATACCGTTATGTTGCCTAATCCTTAAAGGGAGCAGTTGAGATGCCGGGATTGGATCCAAATACGGACCTTCTGGTCAGTAAGGTCGCGCCTTGACCACTGAGCTCCACCTCAAAAGAGCGCACTAACAGTGCTTTTCGTGCAACGAATCAACCACACAGATCTCGGCGGGAAGTTTTTTTCAGAACCGCGCATGTGCTAATACTACGAATAAACACTATTTGTCTTCCTTGATGGCATTAACCTTGATTGAGCTACACAATTCCACAGTGCAAGAACAACCACTTGCTGGGTTCCATTCAGTAAACCGTGTTCAATCACGGGGTTGGGTGCAGCTGAGTCCTCGTTGCAGAGTCACAAAACATCCAAACGGTAAAATGTAAAAAATCAGGGTTCGCGTTTGAGGTTAGCGACCAAGCTTGAGTGTTGTGTAGGTGTTCGGAGATACAATATAAATAGACATTAGGTGGGATACGGTTTAGGGAAGAGATGCCTCATGGTCAATTTGACAGATAGCTTGAAAGTCGAAGGCTGTCCGGAGGCCAGTCGCTCTTAATAATCGAACATCACGTCGACTGGACGGATGTCACGTACGAGCTAAGGACCGAACGACGGCATACCTTGACTGGTCAGAATGTCAGCCAATCAGGATCGAGCATTTGCAGCTCGGCGATTCTCGTCCTCTCCCCTCATGAAGATTTTAGCGCGACCTTGTGGAACATTCTGTGATGACCTTATGAATGCAGAAGTAATAATCTTCCTTTGGTTAGATTCCTCAAGCTATCTTACCTTTTGATATACCGTCACAAGTCACAACAAAAGTTGCTAAAGGGAATGGGCTTTCTGAACGTCTAAGTGCATTACTTCATCATCATCATCATCATCGACAGCATGACATCAGTGTTCAACACCGATGCTTCACTGCCGTACTATATGTTATACACGTGACACCGCTCGGTGATCCACCGTGTGATTGTGGAGTCTCCCGTCAACATCAAGTTAGTTCGCAAACGACTGCAACATATATACAATCTTATATTCAAACAGGAATTAAATTGATGGAGGCCTACCTGATCCAAAAGAACGGCAAAAACGGTAGTCAGCTGTTCAGGGTTTTTACCGACCTTGTGAGTAGTACCAAGACACCTAGACTTGACCGTCTATTTGTTCACTGAGCCGGGCAACGGATATCACCACAACCTGAGCTACCAAAACTCTGATGAACTGCAAACATCGCGATATTTTGAAAATTGTTTCGAACTTTACACGAGGCGGCGGTCGTGCAGCACATTTGGCTGAAGAACAAGTGTGTAGACTTCGGAAAAGTTTGGGAAACAACCGGTATATTTGCAGTGGATTTATTTGCCTTTATTCTTCGAAGGCCCTGCTCTTAGCCTTTAGCTGCTCCATGAGGCAGCGGTTGGCGGAGCTGCCTTAGAAACCACGACCGGAGGCAATGACTCATTGGTTTGACCCAGTTTTTTTTTTTTTTTGGGGGGGGGGGGCTGGCCTAACAAAGGGGATAAGTGCCCTTCTCTTGATGATGGTGCGCAGGGCAGATGCGTTTGGAACCTCATTGGGCTCATGGTGTTTCAGTATTCCGATAATTTGCCACTGGTCAATACCAACAGTGTTCAACCAGTCATTCCCTAGTTGAACTTTGGGGAACAGAAACCCCGGCCCCATAATGGAAACCAAGCTCACCTACATACCTTTCTTAGTCGACTCAGTCAGGCGTAATCCTGAGTGGGGATTGTTTTAGTTAACCGGTGTTCTGGCCGAATTAGAATAAAAGCTCCTCCCCGGAGTTGTATTAGTACCCACTGATGTGTGATGAGGTCAATGCACTAATCTCCAAGGCTCGGGTCGCGTTTGCTAATTTGAGACACCTGTCGTCAAGGCGGTATATCCCTGAATCTCAAGGGACGTGTGTATCAGGCCACAGTATGGGATGTTTTGTTGTGGGCTTTGGCCTGTTCGAGCGTCGTAACTGAGAACTCTTCAGGTGCTCGACAACCGTTGTCTCAAAACCATGGTTCATGTAGGTTGGTGTCGGCAAATCAGTAACGAGGCAATTAGAAGACAAGTGTTCGGTTGTGCAACGGGAACTTCCATCGGAGAATGTGTCCAGCATCAGAAGCTTCGGTGGTTAGGCCATGTATTGCGCATAACGAAACATCGTTTGCCGAAGACAGTGCTGCTTTCTGTACCCAATTAAGAGTAGCGGAATCAGAGTGGTGGCCAACCTTTGATCTGGCAGAAGGGTGTGCAAGAGATTACGAAAAGTCTGGGTGCTGTCGGTGCTACTTGCTTTCCAAGATGTGATCCCCACTGCGCCTGATTGGAAATGTTGCAAGATATGGCTGCTAATCGATGTCAATAGCGTTCTTGTTGTCAGTATCTATCCGGATTGCTTGAACGAGTCTCTGGAGGTGTATGTCCCTCGGAATGGCTGGGTAGGCTAGCACTAAGTCCCTTCTCTGTCCACTTTTACTCTTTCTTTCACAATAAGGCTTTCAGAGAAAGCGAAGTATCAGCGTTGAACTGTGATGTTATGCTGTCAATGATTGATGATGATGCTGGACTAACCGCCTCTGATGAAAATATCGAAAAGCAAATAGGGTACTTAGATAGCAATGTAACCTATAAATTGCTGGCCATATCTTCAAAAGCTTAAAAGTTCACGGCTTTTAAAGTGACGTACGATCCGACGACGGTTATATATTGTGATAAGAAAATGATGCGTCTGAAGATAGCATAAACAAGATCAAACAGTTAGGTTACCGGCAGACAGCCTCACGCAGTTGGCTCCTTACACCACGAAGCACTTCAGTACTGCCTTTGTTTGGTCGCCTGAGTATAACAAAATCAGCATACGAATTGGACTTATGAGCTACATGGGTTAAAGTCATTTTCCCATCTCATGTGTGACCCAATTACTCCTTACTTGGTTGATTTGGCCAGATTTATACTGTTATGGTGAACAAATAGCCTACAGTTGGCAACAGCATTCCACCTGAGTCGTGTGGATGAATACCACAATATATACTCTAACCGCATGCCCAAATGGTCACCCAAAAATATCTGATAGCTGCTGGTCTAGGATCTCAAACTGCTGAAGTTTTTCTATCATTGATGTCCCAAAACTAAGGCTGGAATCAACGGAAATGCAATGTGAGTAAGAAATTGGCGTTTGCTGAGGTAGCAGGTATTTCACATGAGCACTGCAAGTTAAGATGGATTGGTCATATGCTAGGAAGGTTGTTCACCGGGAACAGCGCTATTCCCCTTACTTATTCGGGATAGCAAAAGTCTAAAAGTGCGCAGAAGGTGACCCAATAGAAGGCAATAATAATAGATTGTTCCCCTTGAACGTAGCTTGGAATCTCGAAGGACACGGCACGGGACCGGTCCCAGTGGCGCTCATGCTGTCCTTTTCTAGGCGGACTACCTGGCCAAATTTAGCCTGTAATTGTACGCTGGGTCGATCCCGCTGATGGCTGCTTACTTTGGCCTGATTTTCAAAGGTGTAGATACCTTGTGTTGAAAAAAATCACAAATTTAGTAGTACACTATGTGTAGACATCTTACCTCTCATTGTTCTCCCTAAGGACATCAGACCTCTTCGCACTAGGTCCCTGTTTCCCCCTTGTCCTTCCAATTTTTATTAAAGTTGTCTTTCCTGATAGCTGTATGACAGTTAAGCAGCTGTATGCATTATTAGTCTGTTGAGGTCAACGACTCTGGCGGGGACTTGGTTGTAGAACTGTTTATGCTGTGATGACCGACTCTCCAGAACGAACTTCATCTGGTATGCGGAGACGGATGAATTACAGCAAGATTTCAAGGACACAACGGTAATTCTTCCGTACAAAAGGAAGAAGACACAAGACAGACTAGCGGGAAATTGGCCTTCTACCACATAAGGCAAGATTACCACTCGTAACTTGGTCAATCTACCAGTTGCGGTCAACCTGGAGGAAGGCATTTCTGAAGAGCAGTGTGGATCTCTAAGCAGCTGACTGGCTTGAATCTCTCAAGAAAAATCCAAGGGAAATATATAGACGAAATCAACCGTTCTACGGATTGTTTCTTGCCTTTATCCAAGCCTACCACTTAGCCGACAGAGAAGCAATCGGGATCGTCCCATGAAAGTTAGGTTGCCAGGACAAATTCGTCAACACCATCGAAGCCGTTTAGGCTGGGAGAAAAACCGGGGTGCGGACCTGCGCAACTATCCCGACTGAGTTTGAAATCGAGTGAAGCAGGGTTGTGTTCTTAAACCATTCCTGTTCAGTCTGTGTTTAACAACCGCTATAGGCAGAGGAGTTCCGCCATTGTGAGGGCGGCACAACAACCCAAAATACTTCGAAGCGTTTCTTGACTGAGACACTGCTGCGCGAGTCCGGTGTATGTATGTTACTGGTCACGGATGATTGCACTTTATTTTCACCGGAATTATGCCTGTTGACTAGAGTCTGGTTCGTTGGCAGCTCGATTTTGATTGAATATAAGTGCCCCTAAAACGCTTATCTATTATCATCCTGCACCGGGGACCAAACACAACGCACCAAGTATTCAACAAAATGGTTGCGAGATGTCGTGCTTTACGGACTTTTGTTATTCTGGCAACATACTACCTACGGACCTGAAGCCTGACAGTGGAATGTAATCACGAACTACAAAGGCCAGCACGCATTTGACCGCCTTGAGAAACGCTTTTGGAACAGCCACCACTTGCACACAGACACCAAGATTGCATCGTACCGGACTGTTGTGCTATCTTCACTACTGTACGACAGCAAAATATGGATGCTATACAAGTGAGACGTTTAGATTTTTGAATGATTCTATTCGCAGCGTCTGTGCCAGAACAAGCGGAAGGACTGGATCTGAAACACCTAGATACGCCTGAGGCACCGATAAAGTCCAACACAGTCTGGTGCGAAACCAGCTCCGTTGGTCAGTCCACTTGAAACCGATGGTCGAAACTCGCATTCAAAAATAACTTGTCCACGGCCAACTGTAGAATGAAGTTCGAAATCGAGTGTGTCCGAAATTCTGCTCTCAAGATAGCCTTCAAATAAGTTTGACAAAACCGTAACTTCCAGTTTAAACCATTGAAGGGTCTGGCACTCGAAGGAGCGGTCTAGAGAACGGCCCTCCGAGCAGGCGCGAGAATCTCTGAGACGCGACGCAACGCGATACTGCAAAAACGGTGAGCCATTCGGAAAGACCTCGGACCTCCCTTATGCATCCTCAGACACGTGGATTTGCGCAACATGCGGACAAATGCTTTAGTAGAATCAGCCTTGTGGATCACCTACGTATTCACAAGTCCACCTGACAACTGAAACCTAGTTTGTACCCCATTTCGTACCTGCCGGACCCTGTCATCCCAGGAACGACATCACAAACCGTATGGTTAATAAGGCTGTTGTGTTCCTAGTTGGTGAGTCTTTTCCGAAACTAAGGTACCAGAGCAGGGATTGCAGTTAGCTGCAACAAGCGTTGCAACAGTTAGCTGCGAAACCATGTTGAAAAGAGCTAACCGGTAAAGATAATCGAACACAATCTTGAAGTAAAACAACAAAAAGATTATGAGGCGCCTCATCATCATCAGATGTAGAACCCGCGTGCTTGCCGTACCGTGGTTATAGCTGCCACTGCTTTGTTCGTCGATGAGTTGTGGTGCTGTAGATGTCTGTGCATTGGAGGTGGTAGCTGATACAGTTGATGCGTAAATACAGTGACGTTAGTGGGCTTCTTATTGGGGAGTCGGGAGGGGGGAAATCGTTCATCTGTAGCACCGTTTCGGTGCCTAACTGCCATGCCACCAGAAGGAAGCACTGCCAGGTTGCCCAAGCCCAGATAGGGGAAGTCGATAGGCAGAGGTCGGTTCGAACCACGGACCATCCGGTCAGTAAATTCGCGCTCTAACCACTGAGCAATCTCGGGAGGGGATCTATGCATTAAAGGAAACAGCTCGGATGCATGGGCGCCATTGAGTACATGACTGGGCCATGTCTGACAATGTCCCTAAGCATTGATTTGTCCCGTCTCGGGGTACCCAACCAAGCAGACAGCAATGACCAGCGCAGCTAAGTTTGCTGGTAATGTCTTCCACAGTTCGCTGCCAAGCCAGCGTTTGACCTCACCTGGCTCGTTTCCACCCTTCGTATGGTTGTGCGAAAAGGGCTCTTCGAGGAAGTCAGTCCACTGGTATATGGAGCACGTGACCACGCCAGCGCAACCTATGTTGTGTCATCAGTTCATCTATCACAGGCGAATTATATCTTCCGAAAACTATTCGACATACTTCAACATTAGTGATCCGATGTTCCCATCAGACTCGGTCAATGCTCCGAAGACACCGGTGATCAAACACTGAAAGCTTTTTAGCGCGAAACCTAAACCGAATGTGCCAAACAACAACTCGCCCGAGGAAGCGGTTTTGGGGGCGTGAAATCCGTTTACCCATATATATGGTACTCCCATCTGCTCCGCATCCACAAACAAGATATACACATATGAAGCGACAGTTTAATCGCTATCACGGTGCGATTCACACCAGTTATGAGCCCGGTGATTCGTTATTCGCTAAGAACTATCGCAATGGCGGAGAGAATGGACTCATGACTACATGAAACACCATTAGAAAACGTCATCATCATCATTGTCAGCTGTAAGAACCACGTATTGTCGTACAGTGGTTCTAGCTGCCACAGTTTTGTTCACCGATGATTTGGGAAGGTGGGGTAGGTAGCTGCGCATTGGAGGTGGGAACTGATAAATTGGTGCGCAAATACAGCACTGTCAGTGGACTCTTGAGTGGGGGAATTGGGAAGGGAGCTATGCATTGAAGGCAATAGCTTAGATGCACGAGCGCCATTGAGGGCGCGACTGGGCCATGTCTGACAATGTCTCTAAAATTGATGTGGCCCGTCTCGGGGTCCCCATCCAGGAAGACGCTAATGACCAGCGCAGCTGAGTTTGCTGGTTTTGGCTTTCACACTTCGCTGCCAAGTCATTGGTTGACCGCCTCTGGCTGGTTTCCACCCTTCATGTGGTTGTGCGAAAAGAACCCTTCGAGGAAGTCGGTCGACTGACATACGTATCATGTGGCCAAGCCAGCGCAACCTTTGCAGTGTGATCAGTTCATCTACCGAGGGTGAGTTATTTCTTCCGAATACCATTCGGCGTAATTCAGCATTGCTCACCCCACCAGACTCGGGCAATGCTCCGAAGACATCGATGGTCAAACAATGAAAGTCTTTTGACGTCCTCGACGCGCAGCGTCCAGGTTTCTGATCCGTATAGTAATATGGAGTGCACCGCAGCATTGTAAACTCGATCCTTGACGGATAAGCTGATGTCACGCCTACGCCACACGTGACGCAGGTTCGCAAAAGCTGCTCTGGCCTTCCCAATCCGGATGGAAATATCGTCTTTCGCGAGACCACCGGGACTGATACAGCTGCCCAGGTAAACAACTTTGTCTACTACCTCAATCGGTTCATCCACAAGCACGAGGCTGGGGCTCGAGCCCACCGAGTCTTGTAGTAGCACTTTACACTTTGCAGGTGTGAAGCGCATGCCAAACCGTGAGGCAGAATTATTTAAATTATTTTATATTGTTTGCATTAGCACGGGGTCAGATCCAAGAAGAGCTGTCGTCTGCGTACTCGATGCCTGTGAGCGGACGCCCAGGGAGCACCTCGGCCCCACAGGCATTAGAGGCTGATAGTGAGTCTTCCATAATCGTATCAATGACGAAGTTGAAGAGGAAAGGTGAAAGAGGACAGCCCTGTCTGACACCACTTGATTTGGTGAACTCGAGAGCTTCCCGTAGACCTTCACACGGCCGCGGCAGTTGGCGTACAGCGCCTTCAGGAGGGTCAAGAATTTATGGGGGACCCCTTTGCTGCACAGAGACTGCCATAGTGCCTGACGGTCCACAGAGTCAAAGTCAGCTTTCATATCAAGAAACACAACCATTGTTGGTTGCTGGAAACAGTGTCGCTGTTCCAGAATTTGTCGGGGGGTGAAGATATGATCGATGCATCCTCTTGCAGGACGGAATCCAGCTTGGTTTTCACGGATCTGTCTCTCTCTGTGTCCAGTCAACCTTCGAAGGATAATACCAGAGAGGACTATCGGTGCCACAGCTACCAGGCTGATGCCACGGTGGTTTTCACACAGCGTCCGAGTACCCTTTTTGAAGATAGGGATAACTGTCGACATGCCCCATTTTGCAGGCACTTTCTCTTCGTTCCATATAGCACCAATAAGTATTGTTAGATTGGTCATCAGAGATTCTCCGCCTTCTTTGAAGAGGGCTGGATAGAGACCGCCGGTCCTGGTGCTTTCTCACGTTTTAGTAAGGAAAGTTCGTACTTTATTTTTTCTTCTGACGGACGATCAAGGTTTACATTCCATTCGCCCGTATGCATTATCTCCACAGGCTGTGTTGTAGGAGGCCAGCTGAACTGTTCTTCGAAGTGTTCGGCCCATCTTTCCAGTCGACGTTTTTGCGAGTGAATTAATGAGCCATCTTTTTCACTTATCGTTTCGCTAACCGTTGCTTTCCTAGGGCCAGTCGATATAGGGCATGGCTGTTTCCCGTAGCAAAAGCCTTCTCCATCTCCCGAGGTTTCGATGTCCACCAGAGCTCTCGGACTTTCCTTAGACTCTTCACTATTTGGCGTTTGAGGGATTTTCGTGCGCGGTCGTACTTGTTGCCTGCTGGTACGGCTGGAATGGTAGGAAAACGTCATCTAAGAAGTCAACGAACAATCTGCCACATGGATCCGTCACGCGAACCAACTTTCCCTTGGGCACGCTGCACCGGCTGCATCAGATAACTCGATTCCTCTGGATATTTTGTTGGATACTTTTAAGTTACCATCCATACATGTGCCCCCTGTGCAAACAGACCAATCCCCAGTCGAATCCATATGCACAACGACGGTCGTCTAGCTGTAACCCAAAACCATTCGCACCAATGCAGGTGAATCCACATAGGAAAACCTACAAAAATTTTGAAAGGGAAGGTAGTACGACGGTCAGGTCCTAACGAACAATGTGACCTTTTGTAATATTTCAATAAAGTTCCACTTTTTCTGTTGTAGCCAACTGAGCCGCAGCACTCTTTTCTTCCACTGGTTCATCGGGTAGAGTGAAGATCACAAGCTTTTTTAATTTGGGCCAACGTACACCTTGGTAGTGTCCTTTTTTCCTTTTTTCGAATGGAATACTAAAAACGGGAATGCTTGCTGCAGCAGTAAAAACAGCATGTGTGGCTAATAACATGAGGTGTAGGTGGTGACGGTGAAACATGGGACTTTCCGTTCAAAGGAATTGTTGAATAGCAAACAGACTGATTGGTCGTATAGGATTTGGACAAACTCTGGACAACGATCATCGTCATCATCAGAAGCACTAGAATCAGTAATTATACTGCTGCTTCATTACCGTAAAACCGCAAAGCTTATTCACCTATATTTAAAGCCTTAAGGTGAAAAGAAAAGCGTGGGTGATGAGGCACCTGGTGCTAGACTACCACAGACATTCCGAAGTGCCCACACCTCCAGGTGCTCAATCAATTTGAGGAGAAACTGAACCAACTCCAGTGACATCGAATAGCCGCCATTTCCTGCAATGTTTCCAGCTAAGCTCAAGGAAAGGAAGGACCGCAACGAAAACACCCAAACTCTGTTTCACACCCTTTTGCCAAGTCACATGTAGTTCACCTTGCAGATCGCGCCATTCTGAACGGAGGAAGGACAAGCAACACCCGTCTCGGTAGATTACGTTTCGGCATAGGCAGCAAATGGCCGGTCTACCATAGCTGACGGCGCTGTTTTCCGCAGCTGAAGTAGCTGCTGCACAACCAAATACCCGTTCACTAATTACCCCGTTACGAATTCGTTGACGCTATCCGACACCAGCAACGCTTCTGAAACATCAGTGGTAAAAAACCTGAACCCTCACATCTGTCCGAAGAGGCCATATTTCGCAACCATTCAACAATACAACTCTTAGCGCAGTCTCGTACACGTGACCCCTGAGATCCGGTGAAATGCCTTTTCGACACCACAAGTGACGCAGATTAGTAAACGTAATTCGGAACTTTGAGATTCATGCACTGACTTCATCGGACACTTCCATCAAAGCTAATGCAACTACTGAGAGACTTTGTGTGCTCCATCAAGATACAAGCTGTGCTCCGCGAGTTCTCTCTTAACCGTCCCGAAGGGACTAGACCTTACAGTGGTGTGACGGTCTGTGTGCCTCCACAACCCATTGAGCTATTTTGGGCAGTGTACTTGTGACACTCACAGAGCCTCTCATATTGGAACTCGAGATAGCTCAGTGGTTAAGGCGCCACCTTACGGACCGGAAGTCCCGTGGTTCGAACCCAACCTCAGCATCTCGACTGCGCTGGATCTGGAAACCGCCTACGATCAAGCATAATCCCTCGAACTAGCTCAAAAACAGTCGTAGTCGTTTTTGCCGAAAAATCCCCTGTGTTACCGTATCGAACGACCCACCAAGGTGTCCACGTTCTCAAGCATCATCACACGAAGATGACTGCTGCTAGTATGGGGTCTACGTTTTTCTTCTGTGGCTATGCTCGGTACCCACGATATAAATGCCCCACTAAAGACGTGAGGTGCAAAAACTGTGGAAAGAAAGGGCATTTTAAAAAGGTATGCAGATCCAATACTGGTCTGAGGAACACCTCATCCGTTTCAAATGCACCATTTTGCATCGGTGCTGCGGCCCCGAATGTCCCAAAGAAGCCGTCACCTATGTGAAAGCCAATGGTGTTCCACTTCGAGCTCTTGTTGATACTGGTAGTTCAGAAGGTTTCATTTCCGAAAGTGTAGTCCGCCGTAGTCAGTAGCCTGTGCTAACGTCGTCATCTGAGATCACTTTAGCATCCATTCAGCACAAAAGCTTCACTCTTGGACATTGTTTCTGAACATTGCAACATAACAAACATGTATCCTTCTTCCACATTTCCAGTATTACGTGATCTATTGGGATATGATTTTCTAAAGCTTCACAAATCCCTAACAGGCCCCAGTAAAGTTGCCGAATTAACCTTTCTATCGGTTTCCAGTCGGTTCCTGTTGCGCACCTCTCGTAATCAAGAAGCCGCTGCTGCTGGGGTTAGTATTGTCCTAAGCCACCGAGCTGAAGGGTCTCTGATTGAAGAGTTGCCAGTTGATAGTCGCATCCGTGCGGTTCGTTTGACAATGTATGTAAGAGTGTGCCTGTTCACTGTAGCTGCTTACGTCCAAACCTCTGATATACTCAAAGGCAGTTTGGGTTTGTTACTTAAGGCTTGTTACGGCGGACTAAGGGCTCTGACACTGTTGTGGTTGTGGAGGATGAAGACACATGTGGGTAGACTTAGCGCTGCTGAAGCTCATTTGGGTAGTCGTCTTCGGCTGCAATCAAGACGCGTAGGAAATGGCGAACGCCTGCTGCAGTTATGTGCTGACCACAGACTGTTTCTGTGCATTACTAACTTCCAAAAAAAACGAAGCCGCTTGGCCACATGGTGCATGCGAGTCAACCTCCAACACAGACACCACAATCAATTACTGACTGTCAGTCGTTTTGGTACA
>SJOL01002940.1:139939-173612 GCA_004794785.1 Opisthorchis felineus | reverse complement strand
TGTAGTTTCAGGTGCGTTCGTCATACTTTTTTTCTCGTTGTACGCCTCGTGGCATGCAACACGTGATTGGGGATAAACATACGTATGGTGGCGTTTTCGCATGTCACACCTTTATTCACCGATGGTCATTACATTCCCTATGCCAAACATCCTCCAGCAACACTTCTATGTTTACCCTACATTTTGTCTAATGAATTTCCGCCTTTTGTTGTCTGCCGGCTGTAAGTAACAAACAGGGGTGTTTGCAAGCCTGGCATATGGTGTGACTCAACAGGAAGGCTGAGAATGTTTCGAATAACTGCAAGCTCATGCTTGAATGTGGTACCAAACCGACATCATCCAATCACCTGCAAACAAACACTTCCCATTCAAAATCCATATGGACTACTGTACGATACAGGGATCTTAGGAGCTCACATGTGCAGGGAGCATGACGATATTGGGGCTTGCTGCGACTTTCTATCACCTGTGGTAAGATCGCACGGGTCGCATCTATTATATCGACGAATCAAAATTAAACTGCACCAGTATTATAAAAGCTAGAGCAAATCGTCTGCAGAATTTCCGTTCCTTTTTATATTTTACAGGTAGAAGCGTAAGTTGATACAAACATAATTGTACAGAATAGCTCTATATGGATTCGCCGTTTCACTAGTAATTTTATCCCTTAAATTATACTAAACATGAATCTCGAACTGATTTGAAATTACCTGTGATTCTGCATTTGCTTGACTCCACCTGTTTTAATCCAATTGGCTGACCCAAAACCAGCCGTCACAGGAATACAGATCCCTTGTCCATTCACCGCAACCTTAACATCCGTTAAGGGGCTTTCCAGAAGCGTAAGCATGCCAGTGTAATGATGGCACGGCACTGCCATACCCAGTCTGATGGCACACCCCTTACTATTCTCTTCCTACCCCAGACTGTCCCCTCCCGACCACTTGCATATTTAATTGCACCTACGTACAAATTGTTTACCTGGCCCCAGCCGCGTCTGGGGCAAAATTGTTCCGACAGCGACACCAGTGAATCTACGCAGTTTCAATGTAGACCATACTTTTGAGACAAAGCTTGCCATTTATCTCCACCGCAAACTGCTCCATCTTTTCCTCTGTATTCCAGCTTCTTGTGAGCCTAGCCGTTAGCTCAGCGCCCAAGTCACACATAGCCAGCAACGATCTTCAGTTTTAGTTCAAGCAAACCGATTTCATCACTGAAATAATCGTACATCCTGCCCGATTGTCCTAGTTTATTATTTCCCACAATTTGCAATTACAGATCACGTGACAAGCATACCTCCTTGGTTTTACCTTCCCCTCCCTTGTGCTGCCACCCGCCACGCTCAAATTCTAACAACCCAATTATGCCTCAAGTTTATGCTACCTAAAGGTTGAAGAAAAACGCATTATTATTATTATTGTCGTACTGAATAGAGTGCGCATGTGCTGATTTCAGTGGGCTTGCTTTGGTGGACCGTTTTATTGCAATGGAATTGCCCGGCTTGGCTAACAAGCCGACCACAACCTATGCATCCTGGGACAATTTTTTCACCACCAACCTGAATAAGTCTCCGCGGCCATAAACTTAAAGTTCTCGAGAGGAGGCTTGGAAATTGAAAGTTGCAACAGCCACACGGTTTCTTCGAGTGACACGTAATATCAGAACCTCTGAGCAGGCAAAACAAGCTTGGAGCTGCGCTATCATACGGTACTATTATTGTAAAACGTAAATTCACGGAATATACAAACCTCAACAGTAGATACTCGTCCACAACAAATGGTCCACTTGGACTATAAAATTACAAACCAAGTGAGCAAAACAGGCTCACACGTGAGAATATCACTATTAACACAACCTTTCAATTTTTTGTATTATTGTGACCAATGAGGAGTTTATGAAAGGCTCTGTAGGATTTTATTGAAAAAATGACCTCATATTGGTTCATCTACACTGTAACAGTGTCCTTAAGTGCTTATTACAGTTACACCCCGTATATGCCCGAGGTACGACGTTTTTTTTGTGTAATCTCCGGCTGCCTACACGGTTCCTGTATGCACGCAATGCGAATGTTGTAAACACAAGTCAGTGATAACTAAAGCGCCATCCAGCGACCATGCACAACTTTACAGTCGAAAATGAGGTATTGTGCGGGTGCAGTTTATATGAGAGGACACAACGAAAACTTCAGTGTGAGGGTAAGTTTAAATGTCAAGTAATGGACGCCCGCCAAATTCTCAACGTTGACCCAGCAGATGCCCCAGTTCTTGTACTCCACCTAATGCTCAGCTCTTTTCTAGGGTACCCCATCAGCCACCGACGAGAATGGTCCGAGTCCACGCCTGCCACAAGTGCCGGCTTCGATAGAGTACTAGACTAATCGCGTCCCTTCCGGAAAAATACCTTTCCAATATTCCTCTTGAGAACGCCCCCGCTTTTCTAACAAGCAAGGTTCTTGCTTAACCATCTGAGCTCACAATTATCTACTACACCTAAAGGTCATTTTTCAAGGGGCGCATCTTTAACAGAGATTAGGACCAAGCCCCCTTGCTTCAGTTCTTGAAATGCCTTGAGCCACTTAGTACGTATTTGCAATGGAGCCATCATTTGTGCACCCGGCTGTGTGGGCCAGCGCCTGCACCGAGAGCACGCACCAATAACTCGTCTAACGGCGCCGGTTCCATTGATAATCCGGTATCACTGTCGGATATAGGATAAGACCTACGATACTCTGCAGTGCTGTTCGACTTCATGAAAGTGATATACAATCAAAGTACTAACAGGGTTGACTTGGGAGAAGTGCTGGAAGTTTTACTGATCAACTGTGGTTTGAGTAATTAAGTCCACCCACTGAGCACAATAAACCATTGTTTAAAATAGGTGACAACTTTCGTAAGCTTCCGTTTTGAATCTGATTGATCGGAAACTTCGCGTCTAGTACAGATACGTTAACCCCATGAAATCCCAGTGCAAAATGACTGGATTGCATGATCTTTATCAAAAAAATACGTGCTTGGCAGAGTTCGGATACTCTGATAACACCAGAAGGTAGACCCTCTTTTTTCGCCCTGCCCGCTTCAATCAACTAATAACGTAGTGACCTAGCTACAATATTCCGTAGCTTCACCCAACAGGAAAACCAAGTCATTAGTGGACACGTCATCATTTCGCTCGAGTTGGTTAACATGTGCTACACAGTTCTTCAAATGGACTCCTTCTGGCTCCGTCATTCGAGGCTGTGAAGGCCAATTACTCTCTAGTTCGAGTAAAAATCTTGGTCCAGTTAATTATCCACGCACCAGACTAAGATTGTATGATCCTCGAGAGGCAATGTCAGCTGGATTGTTCTCAGATGTTACTTGTCTCCATTGAGTGAGTGACGACATATCACGAATAATTGTTGGTCGGTTTGCAACAAAGGTACGGAATCTAGAAGATATATTATGGACGTAGTAGAGAACAATCATGGAGAATGTCTAAAACACAGTATGCTGGAGTAGCTCTTTTTGCTTGCTCCAATTAGATCTGCTAATCGGACTGCCAAGCACGCAGCTGTCAACTCTAACCTTGGTATTAAAGCGGACTCAAGGGAGGCGATCCGAGCCTTCGAGCTGACAAGCGAACATCCAAAAACCTCAGCGTTCACCGTGAGGTGAGCATTACTACCACGGTATATGCAGTTTCCGATGCATCGTAGAATACATGAAGTTCGGCTCTACGCACCTGGGGAATCGCAAGTTATGAAGGCTACGAAGGTAAGATAACCAGTTCTTCCAGCAAACGCGATCAATATCGCTTAACTGTTCGTCCCAACCAAGTCTACTTTTGCACAGGGATCTCCGGTATAAACCACGGAGAAACGCATCCGAGAGGATCATACAGTGAAGACATACAGGAAGGAAGGTCTCTGCGAGTTCACGGTTTTGTCGGTAAGTTAAAGGCGAACACAAATGCCTTAGAATCTGTATCCTACCGATCCCTAGAGCGCGGTCCATTGGCAATGGGTCCGTAGTTATGTTTCACACACCAGAAGTGAGTTCGGTTGGACCAATGGCCGCGATCGTTGGAAGGCCAGATCCTCATGCAGAAGCCTCCTTTTTTAGAGCAAAGCACTTTTCTCGTTAACGAAGAAATTGGCCGTTACAGAGTCCGGAAAGGACGTTAAGCAATCATCAACATATAAGTTATGGCCTATTGCGCCGCAGTTTGAGATGGCATAATCAGAGTCATTTACCCACACCTCACCAGTCTCTGCTATCATCAGTGATTTCTGGCCCTCTAAGGAGAGACTGGCGTTGGATGCTGAACTATAGGTGAATTCCGAATTGTAGAGCCGCTGCAACTGCCCCTGGATGCCCTTACTGTACCCGACTATACAATGACTGACGATCTTCTACCTCGCCCGAATTCCCAACAGACCAAGAAGTATCCGACCAAGTAAGGTGTTTACAGCAAATGGCAATTTTTGTCTCCCAAGCACTGATCAAATACTCCATGCGCTTCGGATACGTCCTCGTCTTCAGTCAATTCGTCGAAGGCGACTTCGTCAAGGTGCGGGCACGAGCTAGCCGCCTCTTTTATTAATGGAACAGCTCGCATGAATAAGCTGTCCACGACGAATGCCCTGTCCATATCTGTTGACTGACTTTCATCCATTGATGAGAGCCTGACGCCATTGGCCTCGGAAGTGCATCCCATGGAACCACCCAGTGTATCAGTGGCCATGCAAGTGGGTAGCAGCCTGACCTCATTTTTCTCCAGAAGATCCCGCTTTACTAACGTTATATCGGACCCGGCGTCTAAAAGTGCATACGTGAACACCTTTCCTTCAGGAGCCTTCTAATCAAACAAAGCATGCATTATGCTTCTGTATTCTCCTCCACCTCTCAGGAACTTCCATGGAGAGAAAGCGCTGGCACCTGTAACTGGGTGAGGCCGTGAACATAGTGAGCGTGGCTTTGGAACACGCTGCTCGTCTGACCTTGTTTTAGTGAGGAAACTCGTTAAGCCATCCCGTCTAGGAGCTTGGTAGGAGTTAACGGTACAGCAGGGCGTCTTACGTCCCCTTATCGAGCTAGCTGCGCAAACCGACTTCGTGGAACCCTGGAGCCTGTGTCCACAAACTCTGCTAAGTCTGTGAACGTTGGATCCCAGCCCGTCATCGATATTTTATCTGCCACTTCAACCCATCTGTGCTGCCGTGGTGGCGGAAGAGAACGCACCATTCTCTCTGTAACGACAAGCGAGTGCAAATCTGAAACGTAACGCATCTGCGTTAGCACAATCTCACAGCTTCGCATTTTTATACACACGTCCGACAGAGACCCGGCTGTTCCAGTGGCCTGCCTTGTCAATTGGAACAGGCCTTGGAGTAGAGAGCGATCAACAATGTGAGGTTAGCCGAAAAGATTGCGGAGAATCTCTCAAACCTTGGGGTAAGCTGCTTCCGGCGGGAGTCCTTCAATGACTGCCTTTGTGTTGCCTTGACAATAGTGGACCAAATACAGGAGCTTCTGACCGGCATCCTCCACTTTGTTCCCAATATGTATCTCAAACTGGCGCATGAGCCTCCAGTAATGATCAAAGCATGATAGTACGCTTTATACTTACATGCGGCCCTGCCCATCCTGATTGTCCTCTCCGACACCACTCCTGCACCTTTTTGTGACGCACTGTGGATTCAGTTCCTGCTCCGTGGGACAGATTCTCTTCTCGGAATGGTCTACCATTGCCCCTCGAGTCCACCGGAAGATAATAATTTCCTCATACAAACCCTTGAGCAACTTTCCTCCAGCTACCACTTCACACATCTCTTGCTGGTGGTTGATTTTCACGCTCCCAAGAACCCCTGAATGGTACTCCAGCGCATTGGGTATATCAAACATTTTGCATCGGAGCTGACCAAAGCCATTCAACAGAACTCTTGGATTCAGCATGTCGTCACACCCACCAGATACCGCGCAGGCCAACTAACATCTCTGCTGAATTTGGTTATCATCAACAAAAGACACTTCGTTGATCAAGTCTTAATTAAAGGACCACTATGTGCTGTCTTTTGATTTCATCTACTACTGGGCCAGAAATCCGGATCCTCAAACGTAACTGACGATAAAAAAGCAATCCCGGTCCTCGTCTTCTCCTACCGAAATAGCCGTATGTGGAGTAGACACTCAGTTGGACAACTTCATCGGAGGTTGGTCTACGGCATCTCAACATTCTAACACCTGCGTAAATCCAGACATAGGTTTTTTTGTTGCTTAACGTTCTAGGTGTATTGTCTTTATAGTGTACCCTATTAGGGAATACTAAACTCGTCATAATCGCCACCACCAACGGTAAATGACACCGGTTTCCTTCGTTTTACCTGTTTATCCTAGAATCGCAAGTAGAAACCGATGCTTTCCCATCCGAATCGACGAACCTTCAGATTCGTACTCCGGTATATACCTAGTAAACTTGCTGAACCTGAGTTCAATGCTGAGTTTGGCCTACAACGGGGATGATCACCACGGCCCATCAAGATGGAGTACAATTATTGGCTCCTCCGTCTGTGATCGGTCACATGTTTGGCAAATTCACACCGCAATACTTAGTTCTTTATTTGACTAGCCATACCTGTCTGGTAAAGTAGCCTTCAAACCTTGCGTATACTGCCTTCAACATCGTACCGTATCAAGTGTACTTCTCTTGTCAGGCATTGTCTAAATTATTTTGGTATCACTGGTATCATCCCTAGGCAAACGTTCTGTTCACTGGAGGGCTGATCACGATTCATTCGAGTGCTCTGATATTTCTGCGTTACCTTACGGCAAGCCGCTAGCATCCAGTTGGTGTAGCTCTTTCCTAAAAGCGTCACGCTTCGTTGCTTTTTTGATGTTTGACAAGTTACACAGATCACACAAGTTATTGGTGTGAATTTAATGGTGGCAAAGGGTTCGAATTCTGGAGCTGATTTATCATCACCCAAGACGCAAACTCTGAACAGTACGTTAGCAATAAACATCTGCGTTTTTGGTCGGGGCTAGGTTAATTAATAGGTGCACTTTTGTAGTGTAGTCAGCATTCCGTGCAAACGTTTTGATGTTTCATTCAATGGCTTGGTTACCGTATTGGCTAATGATTTTTGGTCACTAAGCCCAGTGAGGTTTTCGCGAAAAGTACATGTATGGAATCGTTCAAGAACGAAGACCGCAGCTAAGCTGTGTACAGTTCGTTTCTATCTAAGCGAGACTGCGACTTCTATAAGCTATCGGTTTTCGTGCTGGTTTGACTGCTATCGCACTTAATGACGAGGGTACAAGGGTTCCAACTGCTGCAGCCTTAAGTTGTTCAAAGTACACTTTATCGCCCACCTCAGCAGCGTGGAATGCCTTTAGTTCGTTGATTGGCCGTGGGTGGTAGACAATGACTCAACTGTTTGACCATCACGCTTTTGGAGCTGGTATGGAAGCAATGGCCGTGATTTCCTCTTGGTCTGCTTCTAGGCCATCAAGTGTGAAGTATCACTGGAAAGTCACAGGGGGAGAATGAGCTTATAGCTACTCCTGAGCCAGGTTTATATCTTGCTCAACCAGACGCTCAACGAATCGCTCGAAAGTTTTGTCATGATTTTCGAAGTTGTTTTCACGTATTGAAACACTGCCAGCTATAGAGATTACAATCTATAGTTTATCAAGGGCTTGAACGAAAGCCCCGTGAAATATCTTCTTGAGCACCTTGAGTACAAATCGCAGACACAGTGAAAAATTCACCCAAACAGCGTGCTGTTAACGTTGTCACGTCACCAAACTTTTGTTGCCAGAATGATGAGGCAAGTTCTACTCTTGTGCATTTAATCTCTTTCTAACTCTTTAACTCCCTAACTGTTGTCTGAGTGCAGTAATCTGAGGACACCATGCCTAGCAAACTGCAAACGCATTCGGCTGACGACGTTTGTTGCCTTGGCAGCTGCCAGGGACTCAATCTCAGACTAGTCACTGTAGTAGTCTGCTATAACTGGATCAAAAGCGTTCTTAGTGGAGTCGTGTGGTGCTGTCATTGCGAGATTTCCACCTTAGATGTTGACGAAAAAGACAAGGTCACTCTTAGCAACAGTTCAAAAAGTGCAGCTGTTCTGGTTAAATAATAGCAAGAAAAATCGAGAAGGAACCGATGGTCACAACATCTCCCTTGCTTACTGTGTGGCTGACATTATCCTCACACTGACGGGCCTCAAAATGATGACATTCCACGCCAACGATATATCTTCGTGGGATGATGAAACATTTGAAAGCCGACTACCACACTTGGTGAGTAGATCAACTGTCACGTGATAAGCAGCCAACAAACATAGTCGTACTACCAATATTCGCACACATTGGGATGGTACTTATCTGGTGAGTATCTATCAACGAAACCGGATTCAGCATTCTGCATAAGTAATAGTTTAGGTCATTGTCCCGGAGACCGACACGCAGGATAATAGTGTCTCTTTGGTTCAATACAAGTCATTCTCCGATGAGACGGTTTTTACCCAGGCAACGTCAGATTATTGGGAATCATGGGTACTAACAACCAGCTAATAAGGAGTTCATATTCGCTTAGGAAGGTCATCCAAACCGCCATTTTCTCTGGGAACTGGCAACCTATGAATCTAGCTAAGAATATTAGTAACAGCGGTACTACGAGGGTGATGATTCATCACGATTTGCAAAACACATTTGTCTTCAAGAGCCGGAACCATGTGGCGTTTTTCAACAAAGCAAATGTAGCTAAATTGGGGATGAGTTCGTACCCAGAACAGTCGAGTATCTTTGATCCTTGTTGGCAACCACATAGTCATAATGAATGAAGCGAGTACTGTGGAGCTGAGTGTAACCGTGCCATTCATCGTCTATGAACAACACTAGTCGCGACAGTTATTTGTTTTCCATAGCTGAATCATCTGCCAAGAGGAAAGTTGAGGTGAATGCGAACGGTTTGCACTTTGTATGAAATGGAAAATGCGCAAAGTAGCTGAATGCAGTAAGTAGCATACATTTCTCCAACTCGTTCAAATTCATTCGCTGATCCGTACTCGTTGTATTGAGAAATTTCGGAACAGTAATACATGTGTTCAGTAGCCCAGACTGCAATTAGCGATTTACCGGCTTCTGTGGTTAAGTCAGAATAGTAGTGTTACATTTACTGCTCCATTTCCGGATCGATTTAAATGTCGTGGTCTGTTTTGACTAAAAGTGTTAGAGCCTTTTCCTCACTTTTATTGTTTACTAAAATTAGTGCGGTGCTTTGTTGGTTAAGTTCTTCAAGCGCATTTCTCAGAGGTGCCCCTATCATCCACTTGAAGATAATGGTAAACTAAAGTAGTCCCATGGGTGATGTGCGACATAAATGTGTTTATTATAGTGATGCGAGCAGCAGTCACTTGCAGAAACTTTGGTGTTCAAGTCAAACGTAAAGTTGATTGAAATTCGGAGACTACTTCTACCTGGCGAGTCCCAAAATGGATAAAACCCGTGATGACCTGTTGGACATCTTTTAGCAATCTCGTGAGTGGTTTATCATGCAAAACTAGGCGTTTTCCAATTTGATTGTGCGTTGAAAAACCAAGAAACCAGAAGCATTTTGAAAAAGTCTTTTAGCTTAAACCGGATAACAGTGAATGAGTTCATTGCTTACTAGTTGGAAGTGACGTCGAATATCACAATATTTTGTAAGTTCAGGGATGCAAACATGCTATGTGTATCGTGCAATCGCAAGCATCAGACTAGAAGATAAGGAGATAGATATGCTTAATAAAACACCATAGTATGTTGTGCATTGTCTGTGGACAAAACAACAAAGCATGGTACCAGCCAAATCCCTGCTCAAGTTAATTACAGAATTACTCCATACACTAGGTCGGAGAAATGTTTATGGGTTATGTAGCCATTGCGTCTGACCAATTTGTACATGAAGGTGGCTGTGTTTAACATCATTGAGGATAAACAGGGGTAGAGGCTATCTCTATTTCAAATTTTAAGTTAGTACGTAGAGCAAGCCATGGAAACCACAGTAGAAACTAATTAATGTCTGTTGTTGATTTTTGTCCCCAGCAATCTTTTTGTAAGCATCTCGAAAATAGCTTCAGCATACTTCAAGCCCACATGACGGACAGATTACCTGCATCCCAATAAAAGGCAGAGTCTAAAATATCATTACTCATAATCATACTAAACTGTGCTTTCTCAAAAATGCAGAATTAGTTGATGTTTAGTAAATTTACTTGGTCATTTGGTGCTCACCCATAAAAAGTCGAATCCAGCGGTATTGGATGGGTCGTACCACAGGCAGACGAATAGAATGACACGCGTGAAAGACGATTGCATGCACGTGATCGGGCGAGTTGTTACTGAAGAGGCGTCTGATTGTGGGAGAGTTGTATATACAAGCATACATGGCACTTTTGTGCCAGCGCCATGCATACACGTAATCTTTCTACCGCATCCCTGAACTTCCATCGAATTTCTCAAGATTATTAAAGGGTAGTGGGGTCAGGCATCAAATTCGATCGAGCTTAATGAATTTACTTAGCATCTGACCGTAGGTTGACATTGAATGCTAAGATCAACTTCGTGTAGCAACTCCGAAATCACGAGTGATCTTCTGCATGTTTTCCGAACTAGAAGCCAGTGTATGCTTTTCACTGCCTTGTTGTTCCAGCTCTTGGAATGATTATACAACTTACTAGGGTAGTCTCTACGATGAACGATTAATACAATCACTGTGGTTATCACAATGATAAGTGCAGAGATCAGTCCAATAATGAGGAAAACTAGTTTCAATTTCAGTCCGAAATGAAGGACAGAACAATGTGCGGGCACTGTTTCTGTGAATTCAAACTACCGCTTTTCCATTTTCAGTGCTACACTCCAAATTTCGGTAGGACACAAGGCAGTTTATCATACTAATGTGACAATAAAATTTACATATTGTATTCAGATATCTTAAGTTGCAAACGACAAACAGGTTAGTTTGAGTATATTGGTCTCAATTTACTTGTGATGTACGTTGAAATGGGCCGTCGTCAGTGAACTGACAAATTCATTTCAAATGAGCTTGATAGTGTCTAACAATGCGTACTTTTATGATTTGAATGGTACTAGTTTCAGCTTTTCTCTGCTGGGTACCGGTTTGAGCTAGTCTGTGCAATGACGTATTCGAAATTTGAATTGAATTTAACATTTCAGCTCAGCTGCTTTTATACAATAACTTGTTTTTCAGTCAAGCAAAATGTATCCGTTTACTGACTTGCCTTATGGCCTCTTGTGGCGTTCACGAAATAATCTCTATTTTTAAGCCTGGTACCTATATATATATATATATATATATATATATATATATATTGTAGAGCCTATGGGTCCAAAGGTTGACAAATACAGTTTTCTAGGTTCAGTAGATTTTACCAATTAGCCAGAAAGTCTTAACTTTAGGAAGTAACGTGTACTATTTGGGCTTCCCTCTACAGGAACCCACTGATTTTGTGTGCCCGGATTGAGTCGAAAAACTTTCGTTTTCCCATTCTGACGAAGTTCTTAAAACGACTGCTGCTGTCATAATCTGAGAATGTTAGTTTCAAGTTCTTGAACTCGCCTCATCATCGACTTTGCAGCAATCAGTCCTTTGGGCCTAGTTCTAGCTATTAATGACATGCAAAAATTTTCCCCAGTTCATTCAGTGTATAAATAGTTTTCACTCGAACGATGTCGTAACACCTGAGGAAGCCGATGACTCCTCGCCATTCCTGGACATTGCGATTACGCGCAGAGCCAATGTGTGTGTTAAACATAGTGCCTACGGGAAATCTACGTCGTTAGTTCAATGTATGCACTCCTCCAGCTTCATTCCGTTGGAGTACAAACAGCACACGCCAAAATTGTTGACAAGAGTACGCCGGATTTCTACACGTGACCGCATGGCCGATGAGCTGGGACTATTAAAAAAGATTTTGGAACAAATTGCATTGAGTCACATGTTAAAGAGCTGGGTAGACCCAGCAAGTGCGACACTACATCTCAGAAGCAGATCCACTCAGTGCTTTTCTTCACAGGAGACAGCACACTGAAAATGGTAACATAGTATCCGGCAGCGGCCCCAAAGCGGACATACAGTGGGGCAGAATTACCCGTTCTCAATAGGACTCACTGAAAACCGCTGCCCTCAGTCAAGTGTTACAAATCTATAGGGGACATATCACGCTGCGTATACCAATTTACATGTAAGTGGGGATTAGATTAGATAGATATCTCATCGCTAGAATGAGGGAGCACGTTCGTGTCTAGACTCAAACTACCCTTTTCACAATCCTGGACAGTCCTCCATAGCCAGACATCCGCTTACCACAAGCCATCAAGCAAATCGATTTCCTTCACTCCTACCAAAATTGACGTGTTCTGAGATTTGCCAGGACTGGTGTAGAAAAATCAATCAACGCTTTCACTCTGTATCCAGAAGCAGCCTGATGTATTCCTCAAGCTGTCCTGGACTTACTGATTCAATGGGCAGCTGACCTATCTACTCCGCAATCATGTGATAAACCTCGTATTAAAATCTACCTTAAAACAAGTTTTTCCGGTTATCGGCTCTGATACTGAGGAGTCAATACTCAATGCTTAACGGTCTGTTGGAGTAGTACGGAAACAGTCTGCCGTATCTTCAACATTGTTCCAAGTGAAGCAAGACGGTTGTTTTGCAGCACAATCCTCTGGAGAGTATTATAAACGAAAGTTTCAGATGATATTCAGCTGAGTCTCCTATCGACACCAAGTGTTTGTCGTGGAATATGTTGTCATTGTATCTCAAGAGGGCCAGTAGCCGCCTTGGGTTATCAGGCTTGATGTTCGCTTCAGTTGGAAGACCTGAAGCATTATGAGCCGCAAAACCTTCCTCTGGGCAGACGAATACATGAGGGGCTTTGTTGTTCAGTGTATCTTTGAGGATTCATGAATCGTTTTGTTAACACCAATCTTGTACACAGATGAATCCCATTTGTGTTGAAAGTGTCTGGACACAAACAAGTTGTACGGACGAGGATGAAGAATCATTTGTTACGGAACTATATTAAAGATACAGATGCAGTAATACGGGGACGAGATTTAGAAGCCGTTTGAAAACCAAATCAGGTTAGTCAGTCATTATAACTGATAGCACATTGGATTTTCAGGAATTTTGGGGTTATACGTCATTCATTGTGTATTTAGTTGTAACTGTTCGTGATTAACTGGATAAAGGGGTAATGTATCCAGTTCAATAGTGCGACGGAACTATTGATCTTTCCGACACATGGATGAATGAACCCATTCAAGTTTTATTCCCTTATTTCACTACCAGTGATGTAAATCGGAGTGGAGGATATGGAACTATATTCCACAAGGTTGGCTTCGTGACCGTGGAATTCGGGCTTTTTGTCTCGACCTTCGGCTTGCCGATGAGTGACTTCTTTCAAACTGTGCTGTTTCCCTAGTTTCATTAGGAGCTGCATACCAAACGAGTCTCTGATCGTTAGCGCCCCCTTTTTTTATCTCCGTACTCGTGCTTGACTTAATCAGTTCATGGTGTCAACAACACATTGAAATCTTCAAAAGCCATCAGCATGGTGTTACCAGTCAATCGCACAACACAGTAGCTGACTAAGGGGTTGACCTCTCAGTAGAGAAAGCAAGAATACACCACTCATCGATGAACACATGAGACATCTTTTGTTAGCTCAATACTGTCCCGGACTTACCTTCAGTAAGTGTGAGAATTTCTTGTATAAATTGTCGCTTTCTTATCGCACGTCAGTATAAAATCATCTACCAGAAATGTAATTCCCTCAGTTAACAGAAAAATGCCACCCTCGAAGTTGAAAGTAGTAACTTCTAAAAAAGTCTTTTGATTTCGTCTAAAAAGCTGATGGATTTAACTACGCTTTCCACAACATCCAATTCTCCTTCTGAAACAGGGAGATTCCTGTGGAAAAAACTAACCCTGAGTCATAAGTATCTCAAGTATCTCGCTTCCCTTAATTAGGAGACGCTAGAGGTTTGATGGTAATCCACCGTGTACAAACTATTTCGTAGGTTCATCGTGGATTAACCTAAAGTATCTACCTAATGAGAATTTCTTATCTGATCGACCGTCCGACGATTGTCTGACCACTCTCTTCTGGCTAAATAAAGGGCTCCAATCTTCCCGTCGTCAGATCACACCGCAAACGAACTGAGGTGTGTCATTAGCGAAATACACTCATTTGCAAACAAGGTGTGTCATGTTCCATCGCTGGTAAGGTCATCTAGGATAAAAGTTATCTCAAATATTTATTTCCCTCCCCCCGACAGTTAGGAGAGTAATTCAGGCAAAATGTGAAAACCAGGGGAAAAGCAACATTTATTTAATGTTCCGCAGGAATCAGGGTTATCGATTTGCTTTAGCCGTTGCACACTAAGAACGCGAAGCTATGCAGTGAGGTTTGGTAACGTTTATGCTAACAGGGCAAGTCGCGCGTTTGCGCGAAGTTCTGTTCTGTGAGCGAGAATCTCAAATTGTATTTAGGTATTTTGAGCGATATTGTCACTTTGTCCGACGTTTACTTATTTTTATCGTTTTCGGGTAATAAGTGATGATTACGATCCAAAAGTGTTTTGAGTGTTAAAAGTGGAAGCGCCAATGCTACTGGGCCTGTGGGAAAGTAGAACGTTGAAACGGCATAAAAAATGTTTTGCATTCATTTCTGATTTGGATTCCAAAAGGGCAGTTGAGTAGCCCAGTACTCCAAGTAGCACAATAATTTGGTTTTAATAGGAGACTCGGGGGAATCCGGCTAAATTGCCGTTTATGATAGACTTCTTCAACTGAATGTGTGTTTAATCTTAACAGTGTATTGCGGAATCTCGAACAACGTACCGAGAGAGACATGAAGTGGGTCCGGAGGGCATATTCAATTGAACAAGAAAACCCTCAACCAGAGATTCAGGTGGATTCAGTTGAGTCTTCTGACAGAACCAAATTCGTATGCGAATCCCGTCCAGTTTGGGTTCAAGTTAAACACAGGTTAATGGAAATTCGGGGACTGTGCTTCCAGGATAAGCCCCAAGAAGTACAGAATCCGCCGTGGGCTGTCGAAGTCTTCGGCAGCATTATGAATAGCGTGTTACGTCTAGAATGGATGGAGCGCAGGACAAGTAGCTTTGTGTCTTTACAGACGACTTTGATATTTTGGAATGTGAGTTGTGGCGTAGCCCCTTCACACAATTAAAACATTTGCGCATTTTTTAGCCTTTGATATTTGAATTCTTACTTATTGATCAAGAACTTATAAGGAACCGCTTGGTAGTATGCAGCTGAGAGTACTTGTCTTCATTCCGTTGATGTTTGGTAAAATTTTTTTACTGGATGGAAGCCTTTTATCCACAAAAGATTCACCAGTATCCTGACACTCGTGGTTGGGTGTACTCGGTAAACACAAGACGTATCGCAGAAAATAATTACAATCGCATTTAAAAAAATTGGCTTAAATGAACAGTTCCAAGTTGGGGATTTCTTACATACGGTTTAAATTCGTGATGAAGCCAGCTAAGTTTGCTAACACAAGGCTGATGTGCGATAATACGCTTTCAATTCTGGCCTTAAATTTACTTGCTTATCAGGAAGAAAACGAAGTTAGGTGTCCCCGCAGCATGGACAAGCAGTTCGATCCGCGAAGTAAAAATTTAAACGTTTGAAAACAATTTTTGGAGGTTAAATAAAAATAACGGAGGTAGGGTGTGAGTGTGCATCAAACATAGAAAAACCTTCAGAAGTGATTATTATCATAATCTAGTGCGGTTTGTAGCACAAACTGAGAAGACCCCATGGATTTTATCTGCTCCCATGTTCAAAGGCTGGTGATTGGATGGAATCAATCGCAACCACGAAAGCGGATGGACCAACCAAATTCATACGAATCTCAGATATAAATTAGGTCTCATTTAACATAACTAGACTCATGCCTGGAGATGAAGCGAGTTGTCGAGCTTGGTCGTCCACTCGATCTGCCTTTACTACATATTTGGGCGTGTTCGTATCTATTTTTCCACAGTCTTGCTTTCAAGTGAGTTGGTAGGCGAAACTTTTTGATGATTGAGTTTTAGGGTTGATCTTTATTACCCACCACCTGACGACGATCAGAATGTGCCTCACAGTCAACGTTCTCTTGCAGAGATTGAGGTAACCACGTTGATCACAATTTCTACCTCAGTGTTTTAGAAGCCACTTGTCACACACATAAATATCGGATCCCCGTGGCAACATTTCACCGTAACTATAGATCTACAGTCTGACATCGTTATTTTGCCGTCAACAGCATGCAACCCTCAGTTTTGGCGAGGCAGTCGCAAGTTTAATCCAGGGGGGTCACACACACTGATCCCGTTCGATTCACCATTTGTTCAGGGAGTTATCGGAGGTGGACTTTTTTCAGACGTCTTATACGTAACTACATAACTGCAATAAACCATTTGTGACAGATTAACGAGCGCTTTGTTGGTCATGTTCCGTTGGGGCTCGCTACATATCAAACGGGGCAATCGATCGAAATTCCTGGTGTCGACGGAAGTCTTGGTTTGCTTATCGCTCCAAAAACAACTGGTGTAACGCACACCTTGATGGACACCGTTGTTTCTGGTCGTCCTGTTGGTTATACGAACACCTTTACTCTATCCTTCAAAAGGTGATATAACTGTTGTACATGAAACAAATGGTTAATTTGAATGTGGTTCAGTTCGCGCGCAGTCTGACTAGAGGTTTTTGTTTTAGTGATTCTGAGCCTGGTGCACAACACTCACCAGTGGCCGAGCTCTATTTGGGGGGAATCCCTTTCGAAAACTGGATAGGGCCAGATATCCATATTCCACTGCACGAAGTTACCGGATGGCGTATCCGCATTGAGTGGTAAGTTTTTAGTTTTTAGGTGTAAACCATTTTCGCAGGCGCATATCATTTGAATAGCTTTCGGCACTCAACGTTCGCAGATTAGCCCGTCAACTCACACGCAATCGCGGTGTTTGCGGATTAGTCCTTTCACCTCAACAAACTTTAGATGAATGTTCATCAAAGCTAGTCCAGTCCAAATAACCTTAGATTTTTGTTCTTCTTTAAGGCAGACTTTAAAAAGATGGTTGACGGAAACTCGGAAACTGCGCCCACCTGATGAGCCCCAAGAAGGGCAAAACCCGTCGCGGGCTGTCAAAGAGTTCCCAGCAATCTTATGCACAAACATGAATCGGTGAGAGACATTGTCATTGTGCAGTTTGATTTATTCCAGGTTAATATATCGACGAAGATGAGGTGATAAATTGATAGGTAGACAAAATTTATCCCACATCATGAGTGCTGGTCTGTAACATTCAACTTTCAGTTGATAATCAAATATATCTCACAGACTGAATTAAAAAAAACCTGATTCACTGAATCTCAGCTCAGTCTTAAGGACAATTGTGATTCAAGTCGGTAAGCGGGATCATGGAGGTCTGTGGACTGGGCCTACCTCATGAGCCTCAAGAAGGGCAAACTCGGTAGTGGGTATACAGACTTGTACGTAGTATTCACACAATCTCCGCTGTTTACTGAAAAACGATTTCAATTGGACATTTATGGACCAACCTGCACCACCCAACTTTAAATACAAGCCATCCTAGTTGGCTTATTTTCCCTGTCTTATATTGTGTTTTGGTGTACGATTTTTAATTTGGGGCGGCTGATCTCAGTGTAACCTGATGTTTTATTTTTAGGTATTTATTTGTTTTATTCACTTAACCCTTTTTTACGTTACTAATATTTGCTTGGCACGTTAGGGGCGTATGTTACAAACCTTGTTCTCTAAAGGCGGACAGAAACCGGCTTATGTTAATGCCATGGTGGGTGCACGAAACAAATACATTGTACTCCTGTTGTCCTGTTTTTCTGACCTATACATCCAACACTTACAAGGGGAGAAAAACAATCTTTGGTCGGGAGGTGATAGTTCTTACAGGTAGAGAGTCTAGTTTGGTCGTTTGGATGGTTTTCAAACGGCTGAACAGCTATGTTGTTGCTCCACACGTGATCATACTGTTATACGCTGATGACTGCACAAAATGTTTTGGTGATAAGGTCCTGAAATCACAATTTAATTACGACGAAAGTTAAAACTTTCAGCCAAGTTGAGTTGACCCCGACCAATTCGCGGTTTCTCATTCTGCAAACGTTTTACGCTGTTTTGTAGCAAGAAGAAAACCAAGGTCTTCTTTTCATTTCGTCATGAAAGTGCCAACTCATATTGTGATTAATATACTCACGGTGCCGTGAAGTACTCAGGGGGTTGCTCAAGCCTGGTATTCCTTACGTAATGGAGAATACAGCAGCTGAATTCAGACTACCATAGATATGTTCATGAGTTTAATGGGTTGTACACCCTTCCGAAATCTTCGCTGTGCGCTTACGGCTCTTGCCCAGCACTGCAGCTAGCGAACAATATCCACTTTCATTCTAAGTGACAGCCCGTGTCACTGTCTAGATTAGCAAATGAATAGCGATGACAATCCTAAAATTCTGTCGGAAAATAGTGGTGGTGCTAATCGGTCGGACAGAAAGAGTTTCCCCCAATAATAAAAATCCTACAGCCTTAAGCCACTTCTTGGTTTGGTGATGTAAATCCCTGCCAATTTGGGAAGAATTTGGAGTCCCACTCTTCGCTGCTTCCCCGTAAGCAGGCCCTATTTACTTCATGATCATTTGTTCGTTTATCTCAAGCACATGGAGTTATCGATTCTCAAGACGAGTTCAGATGCCAGGAGAGAACTGAGTAGACCAGTAAGCGCATTCAGTCCGCCCTGCAAAGATCGTGCCAAAAAATGAATTAAACCAAAATCGGGTGTACATCCACACAAACTGATGTAGTATGCCGGTAGTAGATATTGTACACGGCTCCATAAGCCGGTTTTCACCACAAATATGCAACCCCATAGAACTCACCATTGATGGTTGCTTTAGGTATAGAAAAACGTGATAGATTGATCAGTAAAGTTATTCATGGGGCGGTCTGGATACAAAATCAGCTTTGACAATAGCCTATATGTTTCTCGTTTCTAGTGGAGGGGTTGACCACTTGGTTGGACGGTCTTTGTCTTGAGTTGGCCGTTCTGGATGGGATTGCTTACATTTCGGTGAAAAATATTTGAAGAACCTTAGTGTCAGTTTCTGCGAGCGGTGTCTTATATGGAAAGAAACGTGGAACTGGGAACGTTTGAGTCACGGAATTCAGTGCAACCATTCTTATACCACATTAGAAGATAGAAGTCCGAATTCGTGAGAGCCCTTGAAGTTTCGAATCAAATGTCATTTTCCCAACGCTCTTATTGGCATCGCTTGGGTGTTTGCATGGTTAGCATACAACTTGTATTCTGAGTTCATTTCCTTGAAGTAATTTAACCTGCCTGGATAAAACCAGCAAAATATGTCTCCAAGTCATATGTCCATTTAGTTTGCGCTTTGATGGACGGGATTTCGCGGCGGGACCCATAGTCGCTGATCTGGCGCTCTCTACTCAGTTCATCTGGCTGAACAGACAATACGAGGCGGGCGTTTTACAGGTATTGGGACCGGGTAGTTGGGAAGGTAGGATCTACTACGTGCCCTGTGATCGGATTGCAAGCCTACCTAGGCTGATTTTCCACATCGAAGCTGACACCGTTTATCTCACACCTGATGAGTACATCCTAAAGGTAAGCTGGAAAAAGCAAATAAATATCATTTGGTAAGTTGCCGTTCAATTACATTTTTATCCGATAGATAATGTAGGTTGTTGCACCGGAAAGCGGTTGAGCTGACCCTGAAACTGCCCCAAACTTTTCCAGTAACTTTCGATCGATTCTACTCAATACTAATGTGAACGGATTTGGTTTAAGCCGTTAGAAGTTTCTACCATCAGTCTTTACGTAGTAGTCATAAAACGATATTTTTTCGTTGCTATTCAACACTCTCGAACCTAAAAATGCAGCAAAAACCTTGAATCGGTTGGATAATTCAAGCCTGAACCATGTATAACCTTATGGAAACCGAAGGTTCACGGTAAAGGGAAGCTGTTCTTTCCCCTCAGATTACGTCAGATACTTGCTGAAAATAGCAAAT
Organism: Opisthorchis felineus; assembly: GCA_004794785.1. Lineage (NCBI taxonomy): Eukaryota > Metazoa > Platyhelminthes > Trematoda > Opisthorchiida > Opisthorchiidae > Opisthorchis > Opisthorchis felineus. Next base: position 153,470 of record SJOL01002940.1, on the reverse strand, counting down.
GTGGTCATTGTATGCAGAAAACTGCTTCTGACCTGATTGTGGGGGATTCCAAGCAAACGACACATCGAGCCACCTACAGTTTCTGAGTAAATACCCTGACACACGCCGGGGTCCGAATTGAACCGTGGGTAGTCAAACTTCCGGCTGATTCCTGCCTCTGAATCCACTGGAATCATGTTTCTTAATATGATTATCAGTTTGCCGATTTTGTTTAACTCATGACCGGGCCATCGGTCTACCGGCGGTGTTGCAGTAAGAATTGATGCGGCAAAACCGATCGAATTCTGGCCACAGGGATTTGTCATTACTTCCTGGAACACATGCTGTCAGTCGTAGAGAAGCCGATAAAGGCCCTCATGGTCACTGGCTCGAAGCTGTGTTATGGTTGGTTATGTCTTGGTATGATCCACATGGGAGAACCGAACAAGTAGCTACTAGGCGATTGCTGACTAGAGAGTATGCTGATCAAGCTGACACACATTCTCCAAATGCCGGTCGATCAAGGCCGAAGTTGTGTCCATGATGACATATAAGCAAAATCAGAACATACTTAGATTTATTGCTCGAGCCACGTGATTTCAAACATGCGACCATCACTGACAAGAAGCTGTTCGCCTCGTGTGGGCGCACCTTCTAATGATGTGCATCTTTACACTGTTCTGTCGCGTAGTTTTACGTTCATTTAGTGGTTATTCATAATGTTGCTTTGTAAACATAACCATCAATTGGAATCTTTCTTTCTTTTGAAACAGACCGGACACGGTGCAACCACGAGGTGCTTTAGCTCATTCAGATTTGCCTCTGGAACAGGCCACACTCCCACAATTTTGGGTTCAACGTTCATGAAACCCTTTGCAACCGTTTTTGATAAGAATTCATTGTCCGTGGGGATGAAACGAAGAGAATGACAGACACCCGTTTTTTTACTTGATCGGCATTGAAGTAAATTATTCCGGAAAAAACGCTTTGAACATTTGTCCCACCTGGGTTGTAACAGGGAGAAAATCGTACTGAGCCTTGTTGATGAAGCTCTGTTCTGACTAGCAAAGAAGGGGTGCTTGGCAACCGGTGACATGTTCATGGTTGATCAGCTTAGCACGGTTAGCAAGTGTCTTCCACCTCACCGAGAAGCAGGTGGCGTCTAGTATCGACGGTCAGAAACAATGTATGATGAGTCCACATAACGTAGTAATAACTAGTCGGGACAACACTATCCAAGTACCCATACTTTTCAGTTTCAGCTTTGTAGTTTAGTGCCTGTTTTGTTTTTACCTCATGTAGAAAAACGTTGCCCATAGAGTGAAATGAGTGCCGAAGACGGGGATGAGGATGAGAACGCTGCTGAGAACGAAGTGTGAGCTGACTTGGATTGCGTGATGCTGTAGCCCTTTTTTATTGAACGTACCGGAAATACTTACTAAACTGGGAAGGTTGACGGAGGTCTGTCAGATCGAAGCTGTTTTCATAGAACCACCAAAAAATGTGGTATTCAAGCAGATTTGGAATCTTGAAGTTTCTAACTTTATGCCTTTCGTAGGTCCCATTCTTAGGGCAAGCTGTCAGTACCAGTTCAAGTTTTTTTAATTGAAAGGCCTGCTCCAAGTTTTAAAATTGGTCATGAAAACCTACTGTTTGCGTTCGAGGTAAACGATGCTGTTGACCGGTTCTTCCTCGCCTGTACCCACGGTTAGAGCAAGCGACAGGACACACAGAATAACTGGAGAACGCAGCATATCTCTGTGGCTGTTAGACAGTCTTATTCAACTTACACCTCCTGAGTGTTAAATCTACTCAATACAGTCCAGATGGCGAGGATTATATCTTGAATGTAGATCTACGCAGGTCACATCCTATTGCTTCATGGAGAGGATTTAGTCAACGACGAAATTCAAGAGGGTTTGGGTTAAATAGTATCTTTGTCCTACTCCAATGGACAGAGTGGAGTACGACAAAGGGTGGCCGTAGTAAGCGGTGTGTCACGCGGTTGGGCGACATAACTCCTGGATTTTTCAAGGATGTCCACGGGAAGCTTCAGTCCAAAGCAGACATTCCAATAAGGCTCACAGTTTGGCGGAAGTAAGTCCACCCTGACACTGACGAATGAACTAACTCTTGGCTCACGATAGTTGTTGGTATTTGGTAATGTCTGACGGAGGGTACAGATCTGATCTTTCGCCACGTGTTAAGATTAGCCTGGAAATAGATCGGTTTTCTAGCCATGTGCATCTTGCGTCCAAAGAAGTGTCTGCAAACGGCGGCGGACTCCAGAAAGTCAGGTATAACCGAAATACGGCTCACGCCAAGCCGACTACTGCATATGTCAAGGGTAATTTTCCTGGTTCTAAGGTCACTTAAACTTATTTGGGGAGGGAAGCGTTCTTATCAGGTAAAGTTTAGCAGAGGCCACAGCTTTTTTCTGTCCTTTGTACTGACAAATGAGACTAAATTATGTGGCTATAGCTGGTTTTGAACTTTCACCAAAGGCAACTCTGTGATTTTCCTTCCGAGAGGTATGTGCTACAGAGCTACGGCTGGTTTTTCTAATTTTCGGCTCCAGCGAGTAGTCAGTTAAACTGCGCACGGCAAGTCATTCAAGTCTCCCTCCGAGGTGACGAGTTACGAACCCCCTGCCTCTCAGCTTAACCTACCAATACCTAGCCGCTTGACTGGGATGGAACAGCTGTCCAAAGCCCTAGATTTGGGTCGAATGTGCAGAGGGCCAGTGTTGGTTATTTCTCTGAAAATGTCCACAACCCTTCACGCTTGTGGTATACAAGAAATTCTGGGTTTGTGCAGTGCTGTTCAGGTTTACATAGCAGACAGTCAATCGGTCTTACTTCGAACCTTTTCTAGGGGTTGGTTATAACAGATGCCTGCACGGTTTGTTTATGTGTCCATCCTGGTTTGATGCATCCTTGAGTCAACAAAATGCATGAGAAACTTCGTGAAGATTAATCTAAACATTTGATCTAGTGTAACGTGCAGTATTTCACCACCTTTCCACATGTAGCTTCTTGCACGAAAGTGATTTTGTCCAGTTCTGTGTCACTCAAAGAGAACTACGGTCACCTGGACGACGTAGGTAACACTGAACTTCGGGTAAAACAGGCTCTGAAGCCTTCCGCTATTTTCGGAGGAAGAGTAATCTTATCCTGGTACTCTCATGAACCCGGGGCATTTGGCGTTAAGGAACAAACCTGCGAATCAAATCCCCAGCCAGAATGACTACGCTTGATGTGTACACTTTTTCCAAAGTGGTTATATGGGGGCAGGTAAAAACGTCTTTGAGTATACCTGAATAGCAAACTTTTGAAACAAATGTGAAACAACAAAAAGACATTTTTAACTGGCAGGCTTTTCCTCCGTACAGGGTAATCTCTCGATTATCACTGTACAAAGCCTACGTTTGACAGGTATTCATCTCTAGTTTTAGCCTTAGTTCTTTTACCCAGCACTCTACCAACGCCTTCAAAACCAGAGGCCACTATGTCACTCAATTCGCGCAGGTTAAAGAAGCTGCATATGTCAGAAGGGGTTAAAGAGGGGTGTTATAATCAGGATCGTTGATCAACACAACATCAATAGCTTACATAGGAAGACTTTCCATGGAGGACACTCTTCAACACCCCATGACCGAATTCGCCCTTCTAGGGCTCATCAGATAAGCACAGTTCCTAAGATTCCATCAGCTTTTTTTCACTTGAAACCGAATCGCATGAAACTCGTGGACTATACTCAATTGCACACGTATTTGATTCTCACAGGATGCTTAACCGAATCACAGCTGGACCTCTCATTTATGGTGATCTTTAATTGAATATGCTACACGGAGGACGCCTTATGTTTCAGTTGGTACGATATTAGAGATAAAACAGTACAGTTTCGTGAAGGAAACTACTCACAAGGATGCCGAAAATACTTTGACCATTTCACCCTTCTTGGATCTCCTTAGTTGGGCGAATTTAGTACGATTTCGGGTAAGGTGAAACATATGTATGATGAAAAGCTGGGGACTGCGCTTAACTGATGAGCCCCAAGAACAGCAAAACCGGTAGTGGGTTGTCCTGCAGTTTTCGGAAACCTTGCGAGTAGTTTTTTAATGAAAACATACTGCGATATCTCGAATAACACGAGGCGGTACCTGTGCTGCACATTAGGCTAAATAATATCATAAATGGGAGATCTAGCTGGGATTCCATTGTCTTCCGTGAGAATATAATTTGTGGACTGATTAGCGACTAAGATTGTCGTTTTGACTCAGAAATGTTGTAGCACATGATCCGAAAATAGGAGTGGAAGCCTTAGGTTGTTCTACCTTTAGTTGGCTAATGTTTGACTGAGAGTGGAGACCCTCTGGATACAACGGACTTGATGAGTTTTGTTAGTGGAGCGTTGGAGGTCGTTCATACCACAGTAAAGAGTCTCCTTAGTAGGTCTTGTCAAAAATGTAAATTCTGGAAATGCAGGCGAATGTGGAAAGTTCCTAATAAAAAATTGTCATACAAATCAGTGGAAATATCACAAAGGAGTGCAAAATTGAAGTGGGTAAAGGTGGCAAGAAGGAAACAAAACAAGGTGTGTATAGGTCAAATGAGACTACCAAAGGCTTGGAAATGACCCCAGTCAGAAAAAAAAACTGTTCTCCTTCTAGGAGAGTTGAGATCGTTTAGTTCATTCAGTTCAACCATAAGGACACATATCGACACAACGGAATTTCATCTAGTTAGATCGGTCATTGATACGATGTACACAACCACAGATCAGAAACACAACGCGGATGAAGAAAACGCGTAGTAACTATCAAATGAGGGGAGCGACTCAAAACATGTCACGGTAAACAGATGCCTCCAGTGAATATGGTTTACGCACGTGAATATCAGCATGCTTTTTTCTCAGACAGTATTCCGTGGAATAAAAAGTATTTTTACTGCAGAAGAGAGCCCTACTAGAGAACAACCACATGGAACATCCACCCAATCGAATCCAGTCTGGTTCCGGAGCTGAAGAAGTTTTTATCATTTCAGTTGCCCTACTGCCTACTCTAGGGATACTCTAAGGATATACCGGGTTCCTCTGGTGTTGACCACATAACAAGTGGTTTTGTATTCCTCCTTCTCTGGTAGGCTTTCACTAACCTGCCTACAAGTCAGGCATATAGTAACTGAAGTTATCTCAGAGATAACGGCTGGAACAATATAGGTCAAACACCGTCTCAACAATCTTGTATTGAACATACATAACCATAGAAAACGAAAATTCTTCAACAAAAGGATTTCAGCTGGTAAAAGATGATAGATTTCTGTTGCTAGGATGAACTAGTGAGGAGACAAGCGGGTATGGATAATTGATCGGAAAGCACCAGCTTACAGTTTAGTCAATAGTCAAGTCATTAAGGGCTACAGAAGAATTTCGGCAAGCTATCGCACGTCTCGTCCCTGCTGTTTCTGCCGTGCCCTACTCTTAAACCTCTAAGGAGAGCACCTTCCTCAACACTTACCTAACTTTATTGAAGATGGTAGTTAATGTGGCAATTGCAATCTCTTCCGTTGTTCTCCCCCGTGGATCTGTCACTCTGGAAGAACAGAACTGCTTCCATGTTGTGCCGGCTCATACAAGCAGTTATCCAGAAGACACTAGTTGATTCTCCACCGGGAAAGTTTTTCCACTGCCTTATATGGTAAGCTCGTCAAACTTGCCGGACTTTAGTTCGTCCTTCTGTGAAGGATACCGGTCGTGACTTTCGGGATATCAGTGGTAATGTTCCAATCTGTAGGCAAATTTGGTTGTTCCAGAGGCTGTTTAAACGAGGAACTGAGGGGCTACTCCAAAGCATTTGTCGTCATCTTAGTTGACTGCGGTTTTAGTCAGTCAGAATTTGTGTTACAATTTTCAGTCCACCAAACCCTAGGATACAAGCGCTTTTAACTGCCGAAAAAAGGCAGTTGGTTCACGTTTGAAATTCAACAAAAATCACTTCCTCGCGCTTATTTAACCGAAAGAAACAGCTTCAATTGAAGGCATTTTTCTGTCTGTGTGATTGCAAATTTAACTTTTTTCGTCCGCACATTCTAAAAACACTGACCTTGGTACACGGGCTTTTTGCCGTTTCAGCTGTAAATCGGTTCACCTGCTGCGATACAGAACGGACTTCATCTTTCTCGGGAAATAGAAAGACGTAGAAAGACTCGGCTGACCTCGGTGGAACTACCTGGATGCGAAAGTTCAGCGAGGAACCTTGGGTTGGTGTAGACAACAAATTCTGTGACCAGAAAATCTGCTGACTCAAGGCCTGTATCTTCCTCGTCATTAGTATCAGACTGTTTGGAATGCGTGGTCAGTGTTACCATGCTTTGGACCTTCTACTGTTTTTTCCACGCAACGGACTGGTGTAAGTTATGAATGTGAAAAGGACTTTAGTTTTGTTCTCAAGATTCCTGTCAAATCAGTTCTCACCTGTGTTCGGGAAGCAGGTTTCTTAACGCTCACTAGCTCGCCCCACTTTACATTGATATGCGAAATTGATATATATAGTTGCGTCACATGCGACTGACTGGCAGTCATCTTCGAGATGAAGCCTTCGTCAGATAACAGTTTAGTTGTGTCACCGCCTTCGCAGTGACTGTTGCTTGGGGATAGTAACAGAAATGTTGAGCTGGCCTAACTCCTCCCACCTAAACCCACCTCACACTGTCGTCTCATGGGATGTTCTTCTACGATCTCTTCCGTACACTGGACATTATCTACATTTTGCAGTTTATGCAATGCTGAAGCGGAACAGCCTAATTTATTGTACCAGATCTTGTTACGAAATTGTAGCGAAAAAACCGTCCTGTTCTGTTCACATTGAATTTGGAGTGGCATCACAATTGTATAGATCGGACCTCCAAAAACCGTACCTCTCGATACATGGTCTATTTTCCTTACCAATGGTGATCTCAGATTGGTCTTAGCTTGTAGGCTTTTTAAACATGTTTTCTGGTTTGTACAAGTCATGGTTTGGTGTTAAATGTGACACAGCTCTCACAAACATCCGTTTCCTTAATCTCTTTCTTTTGGAACATTCTTCTGAAAAAAATCATCGCAGTGTCAGTTCTATAGCAATTACTTCGGCTGTACTTTGTGTGTCTGATTTTTTTGCCTTTACTCTCGGGTTAGTGATAACAGAAGTCGCATGGTCTCCTGGAGCATATAATTCCCATTCCAGTTTCGGAAATGGGCTTTATGCCGGATTTCTATGTTACTATCAAGCTTGTGCGAAAACGCCAGATAAATTATCAGATGAGCGCCCCTGTATCTCGGCACGAAAAGCTGATCAAAAAATGTTTATGATAACGATTGAATTTATTTTCATCGAGAAAAATCGCAAGTATACTTCGTGAGTCAGTTGGAGCCTGAGAATTTCGGAGCACTTAATGCTCGTTGACTTTCAGTCCGTATTTCCCTGCTAAAACGACCGCTTGATGCCATAAACCCCCAAAGTACACTGAAATAACAAGAATGAGCCGTTTTTTCTGGTGCTGGTGCTGGTGTATCTCAGCTACCAAGTGTCCGCGTGGATGGATCACCTCTGACTGTTTTGTCCGTCGTAAATAGGTCCCTTGCAACTGCCTCCCCATCCCAGTCGTAGGAAGACAGTTGTCTTGAGATATTTCTAGTTGCCCCACCACGGAGCTAGTTGTATCGGAAAGCATCTTCAAATTCACTGTGGGATTCAAATTCCCTGTGCGAGACCTGTGCACTCCTCGGCATTTTCCTGTGTGGCAGAGTAGCTTGAATGAACACCGAGACGCTTATCAGAAGGGATTTGAGAACTTGAAATAGGTCTGACAAAATTTGCTTTAGAGGCTGTTGTGAGTCATTTGGTTGTAGACAGACACTTTCAAAATGATCTACAAGATTCCAACAAATTAGCTGAAGATAGCTAAACAGCATGTCTTGGATACAATAGTGTCAGTCGCCATTGGATTGAGAAACCCTTTGCTCTGCATCCAAAGGTGGTATGTGCACGCCCTACACTTAGCAAGGCCCAAAGCAAACAGTTCAACCTTTTTTGCGGACTGACAACAGAGCCGTACCACTTGACGCTTGCTGACTAAATGTAATAATCATTTTCTTCACCACAATCACCTGGTCTTGAAACTAATAAGCTAAGACATTATATATCTGTACGTTTCTGTGCCGAAATCCCCTCAGCCTCCATTCTCCACGCTACCCTACTAAAAACGAGAGCAACAGCTAAGAATCTAATTGATTCCACAATGAAAATGTTTCAACACCAAGGTGTGCACTGCCTGATCAAGCCATTTCTTGATGAAAACACCGCAAGCACAGCTACTGTCTCACTGAGAATCTCCTTCACAGATTTCAGTTAATACCTTTTATGAAAACTTTCAAAGTATCCCAGATAATATTAACAGATTTAGCAAGCACTGGTAAGTATGTGATTGGTTACATCCTAAAGGACTAACCTCTGGTACGATTGTCTTTCCATTTTCGTCCCAAAAATTAACGTCGATTTTGTACGGCTGGGAGGAACGACCAAAGCTTGAGAGCGAAATATGAGACAGTGTGCTGTACATGGAAAAGACAGTCATTCGGGTCTTTGGTCCAACAGCGTTTTGTAAGAACACTTGAGCTGGCAGAAACTATCTAACTTTGAGGGATTTATCTAATAAGGAAATTTGATCCTGGCAATCGAGATAGAAGTTGATCCGGAAATCGTGGGGAAGCTTTGGCGAATTAGCGTTGAAGAGTGTGCTGTTGTAGGCCAAGGTTTCGATACTTCGGGTAACATTTGCGAAAGCTTTTTACAACAAATAATTATACGCAAGGGAAACTAGCCAAACATTATATTTCCTGATTGATTTGACCGCGCTCTAAGTTCCAGTGTCTAACACGTGTCTGCTTGTCAGCTGATCTGACTGGTAGGTTGTGATGAGTTCAGTGGGTGGATGTGTATGTCCTCTGAGGTCCCGTATGGTTGATCCCTGGATTACAGCCTTGAGTGTGACTACGGTATCTAGATGGTTGCATAGTCAGGGCAATCCGGTTGTGTGGAACATTCGTCCCATTGATGAGTGCGTGCTGCTTTCTAAGGCTTCAGTACACGACGGTCCTGATATAAGTTGAGGCCTGTGCAAACCTACATACCTGTCTGTTTCATAGAATCTTGTGGTTTTCCTGATGATATAAGAGGTTTCAGACTTGTACGGTATACCACAAGAAGCAAAGAGTCTATTAGCTCACTATCTTTCTGGTCTTGAGGTTGATCTTGACACCTGATGTCTTTTGAATGCTTTATGTTTCTCCGGCTTTCATTTTCACCACTGTTTTGCTATCTTTCAAGAATGGGGGACTTAAATTTTGCATATATCTTGTCTGTATTGAAGTGTGCAGTCAGATTTGAACTGGGACTGATAGCAAAGCATCATACTGATAACTGCAGTACTGATGTTACTGCGGATACTACTGTTGAGGTATGCGAGTTGTATGTGGTTTTCTCGTAACTCCGTTTCTCATCTATTGGAAGGTGGGGTTTATTACGGAACTTGTGTAACTGCTGTGCAGCGTTCGCTTACGATTGTGTGATAGTTAATGAATATCCACGAGAGTTCAAGTAGACGCGTGAGAATGGTCAGTTTCTTAAAACAATGTGCATATGAGACGTTTATGTTCCAATAGTTTGTAACTGTTTAGTTGGTTTTTGCTGATAATCAACTCTGTCGCAAAGGGCTTTTCTCCTTTATCTGATAGTGTAATTTCGGCCTCCTTCGAAATTAAGCAAAGCGTACGTCTCGAAAACATCTGCACTGTGCAGCCACTCGCACAGATTCATTGATTATATTCTGACCGTGACGCTGAGTGAATTTAAACATTGCCGAAGCGCATACTCTTTCACTGGTTCACGTCCTTGAAAAAATAGACAGGCACGCTGCCCACAAGAGAAGTAACCTCAAAAACAATTGGAGAACCCACTGCTGTTCCACCAGTTTAAATAGCAATGTAGTTTAAGAGTACGACCGAGTCCCAACGAAGCAAACCAAACTTGGCCAGATGTGCTAACCCCATTCTTCCTACCACTCTCTGCTGAGGATCGTGGAGACAGAAGCGCCCACTACTACATGCTTCAGCAACGCTGATTCCACAGCTTCGATTGTATTCCTAACCCAAGTTTGCACTGACGACCGCAAATAATGCAGTGACTCATTCTTACTCAGTGATAGCCAAGGCCATCCGTACAACCTCACTTTCATTCCTACGTATCCTTTCGCATCTTCTTCGACACTAAGCATGTGCCATTGCACATTTGGCGCACATTTTTCTTCGTGGCAGTTGGGGGTTCTCTGATGATATCTCATTCGGTCAGCTGCTCACATCGTATTGACAGTCCTAAAAAATGACTGCTTTCTGTTCAAATAACTATACACTGAGAATTGCGGAGGCGAACGATCACCAATTCTGCACCGCTTTGTTCTGACCTAGACTCCTCACTATCATCAACTCCACTATCACACAGAACACACTGCGCACCAGCAACGCACGCTAAGCACGTGATTTCGATCGATATTTGGTAAGGAACAATCAGAGATAAACACATTCTACCACCGTAAACCGCACATATTCCACCATCCTTAGTCTGGTGGATGCGCTCAGCAGTACGATAGAGGACTATAACTAACTGAAAAGTAAGTGCAACCAGCTTTATACTGGAATGGCTACGTTTAATTTTTTCGATTTGCATAAATGTTATATGGAGAAAGGCTTGCATACCAAATTTCGGTATCCTTTGGATGGCTCCACAGTCTTGCGTTAATGTAGGCTACGGTAAAGAAAGACACTGAAACCAACCTCTCTCCGCATGGTCATTACAGTTTTTGTTAACTCAGACATAAAATAAGGTATTCTAAAATTTTGTGGCAGCAAACCTGTTTTAAACGCTAGGAACAGGAATGACGCAGAATGGAGCTACACGCCCAATCGCGAATAACCGTTGGGTTATTAAGTTGCCCGACTAGAAGTCAGTTGAATCACAGGCTGATGATGGCGTTCAGCTTACTATTCCGGATAAAGGTCGCCTTCTGTAACAGCTGATGGGATATTGAAGATTTTGAAATATTTTCTTTGACTTGGCGCTACTTCCAAGGTTGTCTGTAAGTAGTATGGTAGCAGCAAAGGAAGTAAATTACGCACTTTGTCAAACTTCGCCTCCCTCTGGACATAGGAGTCCCACACTTTAAACGGATCTGTTCACGTCTAGTTGGTTACGAACCATACATGAAATATTATGGTTTAGTGTCAAAGACCGCCGAGATTACATGTCACAATCTCTGGGTATGCCAAACACTATTACGATCAGATCAAATTCATAGGATTTTGTGGGTGCAATGTATTCCATAGCATAATGAGCAGGAACGGATTTACTTCGAGCAGTGATTTACTATTGATGTGAAGCAGTTAAATAAAGAAATTGGGTGGCTGTTGATCTGTTCGCCGAGCACACTGATGATGTCTCCTTGTTTGGTGACGAAACGTTCGAAAGTCAACCGCCAAGCTCCACGAACGGATCAACAGCCAGTAAACTCACTTAAGCTGCCAACATTTTGACACTATTATTGGAAGAAATCCTTATGCTTAACCACTTTCGGGACTCGAAGAAGACAACACTTTGGTATATGGAGACATGAGGCGGATTACGGCCACAAAACACATTAAAATGTTAGTTAATAGTGCTCAGAAGCACCCAGCGCAATCAGGAGATGCATGTAAAAGTTATCCACATCTATTCAGATCGAAGCTGCCCCAAAACCGAACATCTTATTCTCAATATAATCGCCAACCTATTTTACCAACGGCCTAAATCCTTCACTGATTTGACACTTACGAGCCTGAAGAAGGGTGCGTTTCCAACGCAGTCTGCCTACAGCAGAGTGGGAAGAAAGCGGTGGAGGCACAACGGCTTCAGACGTGAATTGGAGAATACGATATATATATCTTTCTGAGCACAATTTGAGTCTTGACGGTCCAGAGGGCTTTGGGTGATTCTAGACTACCATCAAACAAATAAGAAGGAGTCTTAAGTAGCTTGAGTCATCACGGCTAACTCATGGTTGTAAAGTTTTCCGGGTGGTAGGGAGACGACAGATGTTTAAGTTACTCAGGTGGTGCTTCTAAGGTGTGGTCTATAGTTTCAATATTTGTTTAGTTTTTCGATTTGACAGTGGGACTGCACAAAACACATTCCTCACAAAGCTGTCTCCACTATATCACTGGATTTTGTGGTTCACAGTTAAGCCTTGCACCCCATCCAGAGCGTCCGGTTAATCAAAGAGGAATGGAACCATGAAGACAATTGCATATTTAGTAAAACAAATTCTACACTAATGACAAGCATTCGTCGAAATACTTGCTTGCAGTTTTGGTAGAAATGATGCCAAAGAGGAGGGGTGTTTTATGGTCTAGCAAATTAATCGGATGTTTACCGAAATTGTTTTGGGCACAGTAGCATTTCGCACGTCCTTTGCATGTTATGCGACATGACCATGGACTCGGACGTTTAATCACAACAGTTTGCACGTACACATTAACCCATTAAGCTTGAGTAAACTTTTAAATATCCCAAGATGAAAGGTAGCATACATATGCCATTTAGATGCCGTTGTACACACTATATTTGCAAGCATCAGGGTTCTCATCTTTTGTTAATCAAAATCGCTTAAGCTTTAAAGGATGCTGGAAAATGTTGCATTTCTTGCTGCTTCGTGGCTAATTTAGTCCGACAGACAGAGGTTGATAGTTCAGTCAGGCTTCGTGCTCACAGCTCATGAGACTGAGCTTTACTCAGTGCTAAGTTCACGTGTAACCTAGAGAAAGTCATGATGATCCCAAAACAAAAGCCCGGTTTTCGCGAAGCAATTTCCAGCAGTGGGTTTCTCTTAGCATGTGGGCGGACCTTCGTGCATATTTTTGTGACAATGTACTTTACGGGCGTACTCATTGCACTCGCGGTTGTGGTTGGATTTCTTTTGTACGGACGGTATCTCTTTTGCTCACCTCTTCCTTCCAACTCCTGAGATGGCTAGGTTTTGCACGAGGTTTTGATTTACATGTTCAAAACATTTAAGCGGACAAAAATGGATAGTAAACTATGATAAAGGCGTTCTTTTTCTAACTTGAAGAGTAGCAAGAACATCACCTTGATTGGTGAGTAGTTATAAATTCAAATCCCGAGGCTGATTTTAGACCAAAGCAAACAGAAGTGTTTATTCATTGTCCAGCAATCAGAGAACAAGCATTTCACCAGTTTACCACAGAATGGAATGAATTTCTGGGTGCTTGCTATGTTTATCGCAGTCCTAATTGTTCGAAAGGATGTATTTGTGCATTCTTCCAGTCTTTCTGACTGATCACAGCACGAATTGTCCACGTTCACATCGAGTTGCATTTATGCAGCGTGACATGACTGAGTCGAAAAAATTCCTTGGCCAAAAATCAACACTATTACTTCAAGAGCGTGATGACGGACAAGCGTAAG
>SJOL01002940.1:85282-127732 GCA_004794785.1 Opisthorchis felineus | reverse complement strand
CTTCACTGATTGAGCTTTTGTCCGCAGGCCTTGTGGTTCTTCTCCCACGACTGCATGCAAACCAAGTAATAAGATGCAGTAACAAACATCTGACTGGTAACGCCGCGTCCGATTGGTTGGCCCGGGGCTTGTGAATATAACACTGCAACCTAAGAATAACCGTGACATTATCGTTTTTGTCCGTTGAAATGTAGTTTAGGGAGTGAAGTTTAAGGCTACCATACTGAGCGGGTAAATCTGCTGTCAAAAATGCCCGCATTCATTTATTGCACAGCGTTTTTCTTAAGCATGTACGGCTGCTAAACGGTGGGGAATACGCCTATAACAACGAATTATACTTGGAGTAACAGCATGTAATTTCCAGTGTTGTTCTAAAGAATCGATCCCATCCAATGGTGCTGTAATGGCCGTGTTATGAGGGAGGTCATCTACCAGAATTAGTAACAGTAGTTTTCGGAAGTTGCAGCCATCGGTTTGAAAGTTACGCAGATATTGTAGCTGCCAGTCAGTCTCCGTTGTACCTTGTATATCATGGATACTATCTTCACAGCCGCTATCTCTTGTTCAAATCGGTCTTTCCCGATCGGCAGAGGTTGTACGCGGATGTCTACTTTGCAGCATCCAAAAGCGATATAATATGTCCACCGACCGTTAGCCATGGGTTTTGGCGTTGCTTCGGGATAAGGTCTCCAAAAGGGGCCAATGCATCAAGTACCCGTTACCAGGCAATAATCGCAATGTTTTTGCAAAAACAACGAATTTTCGTCGCAGGTCACCACGCCTGTGAAATGACGGAGCACATTTGTGATGGAAGCAGTTGTGATCAACACTAGCTAGGCTGTATATTAACAAAATGGTCTGTGTATGGGAATGCGGGTGTAACGGGGCATACTACTGATGAAGCATGTGAGTAGTGACTTGTCTGGTGTCAAAGCTCCACCCCCGCATCTGATGGAAGATGAAGGTTACTACGCAAATTACGGAACCACTTCGCATTATTCGTTCATTACTGCCTATTATTCAAAGGACGTCCAGGAAAATCCAAGAGGACGCTTGAGAATATTCACTTTTTAAAGACTCTGTGCATGTGAAAGATTTACTTTCGTGTCTACTGGCTTGTAACCACTCAGGTTATCTTTGCTAATAGGCAACTTTGAAGCAACCACAAACTAAACACTTATATGCCACTAGACACTAAATTAAATATCCCATCCGCACAGAGTTTTTCGAAAAGTGAGCATTCTCTCAAACTTTCCTGGGCGTTTTTTCAATATTAAACAGCAATGAATGGACGCTGCAAAGCGATTCTGTAATTTCCGTAATAAACTTCACCTTCCATAAGATGCGGAGGCGGAGCTTGGACACTAGACTAAAGACTGCTCGCAAGCTTCATCAGTCGTATAAACCGTTACACGTGTAGCTTGGTTGTTTTAACTAGGTATTGATCAGCTGTCACTGATCAGCTGATCAGCTGTTCAACAGCTGACTCTCGGATGCTCGTCAGTCTGTTTTTGGAGATGAATAAGGCGGCTTACGAATCAGATTCGCTCCAAGAAATGAGCAATATCAATATAATATGTTTTTACAGATTACTCTCATAATAATGTTGGTGTTCGTAAACCAAAACTAGGGGCGTACGGAAGCACATTGTCTGCCCGAATCCAGCACAATACACCTGGCAATTACTGATTCGTTAGTGGAGTCAAGCAGAGTGTTGAATAGACCAGAATGGATTGATAAACAGCTTTGAATGAAATAATAGCATGCGATATTTGTGGGCCTGATATACGAAGTCCAATGCATCAGACGCCAAATTTTGAATTCATAGACCCATATTAGAAACCGACAGTATAACGGCCTGATATAGATATCCTGTAAGCCTAACTACCACGGTGTGTCCTTTGGCATGTTGCGGAATACCTAATGGAACCCAGAAACACAGTTAGAAGAGGGCACTTAAATACAATGAGTAGAAAAACTTAACAACCTCTCTTTGTGTGACAAGGTCAGAAGAAGTGTAGGCAGCTGCAAATTGCTGTCCCGTTGACCGCCAATCTAAAAAGGTGTAAATCAGATGACTATAGAATTATTTTAACCGCATTCCAATCAGCAATCGATGATAACCGAAAGCGCACATCTCGTGATCGATTCTGCAGCATCCAGTAGATGACATGGAGGGTACCATTGCTTTTTGATAATTTTCGGTCGTCTATTCAGCAACTTATTTGGTATGGAGCTCCTCACTCTGTGGTTGAGCCAACTCAGCTTGTGTGTCCATATTCTCTCTGTTGTTACGATCAGTTCATTTTGCCAGACATGAGCGTACGAGAGTTTTGTACATGAAAGCCATTGACGAATTTTGGCACTTTACCCCCCGGCTAGAAACTGGTGACAAGTTTGGGACTAAAATTTACATTCCAGAACTTTAGAAACACCAATTAATACAACCTCGCTACTCTGCCGGATATATTTTTCCATCTCGAGAAGATAGTGGACATATACACGGCTACTGGATTAACAGACTAGAACTAAATCAATGCTGAATCTAAATTTTTCCTAACCACTACGAAATAGGGTTTTCATATGGTACAAGAAATTGCTAGGCGAGTACAATGAAAGTGTTTTACAGTGACTTTTGTCCACTTGTGAAAATCTACTCCCTATCTGCCTGTTCAGAACTACTTTCTGGGTGTATCCAAGAGTGAATACATGGAACCCAACCTCACTGTAGTCTGCTGTTATGTGATAGGAAAACGAATTGAAACACTACAGTTAGGTTCGCGCAAAGGTTGTACCCAAGGAAAGGACGAGCCACTATAAACACATGCATTCGTTTCGTGTTTCCGCTCCAACTGTCAGTTTAATCCGCTCGATTCACTCAAGTGAGTACACAAAATGTGATGTGCAGCGCCTTGCATTCACGGGTCGATTGAGGGGCTGTGAAACCGGAAATTTGGATCGAATTGTTGGGATCCGACAGCCCAAGTTACGAAAAATGGGTCAGGCTGCCTTAAGAATGCATTTTTATGGCTAATGGGCACCTGTGAACTAGTTCTCCAGCAGTGTCCAGTTGATAGGTGGGCGCAATAATGTAATCCTGCGGACAAGACTGACATTTTTAAGAACCAATGGGATGTGCCATCATATCTATTTTTTCTTAGTGAGTGTTTGTATTGCAGCACTGTTTGTTCTCTGGTCACTTGCAAGCCAATTATGAAGCTCACGGAACAGATCAACGGTCATCCGAATAGACATCAATGAACGCACACAAGCTACCAATATTTCCGTACATTTTGATGTGTTTTCTTTTCAAGAAAATTCTGCAACTTAAAGCTGTGCTACTGAATTTTAGTATAACCAACCTTATTGTAACCAGCTGTAACTCCGTAGGTTCGATTTAGAGGAAATGAGGTCCTAGTGTTTCGATCAAGCTGCACAGATTTCGAAGTGTGTTCACAATCATACGAGCCCGGTTTCTTCACTGTTCCCCTCAAAAAACCTTCTCCCCTCCATACTATTCACTCTTCCCCTTCTTACCTTCT
Source organism: Opisthorchis felineus (assembly GCA_004794785.1). Lineage (NCBI taxonomy): Eukaryota > Metazoa > Platyhelminthes > Trematoda > Opisthorchiida > Opisthorchiidae > Opisthorchis > Opisthorchis felineus. Next base: position 124,190 of record SJOL01002940.1, on the reverse strand, counting down.
TCACACCGTTTCATCGGTAATCCGTGTTAGTTTGATGAATAGATGTCCATTTTTGGTGTGTTGGTCATATCTTGCTTAGGTTACACGAATCCCAGGTTCTAATAAGGTCAAATAGAGTAAAGTCGTAATAAGTGAACGGGGGGTTAGGAAGAATCCTAATAAATCGAGATTTTTCACCCAGTCCAGTCATTTTATGTTAAAAATGTTGACGAATTGCGAATGGCTCAGCGAAATGAGGCCCCGTGATCATCGGAAGCCATCGGATAGAAGAATAGGGATTGAAAAGATGATATTTTGGTGGTAAAGTAAATCTGTGACAGCAGAATCACCAGCCTAACGTCTGAATTTCACAGCTGTGCAGTCCAGATATGCTTCAGGTGGAATGGGTAGTGGTGGAATCTGAGGTCAAAGGCGACTGCCAAATGAAAAAAAAGTTAGGTTCAGTATCCGTTTATTTACGAAGTATAAAATTGCGATTCATTCTCCGATACACCTGGCAGGAATAAGCCGTTCAGAACAAGGGAGAGTGTGTCACCTACCTTGGCAGTTCGGAATACTCGGATGAACTAACGTGTTTGTAGTTCCAAATCCGTAATAGGTTTTCAGCAAGCGGGGCTAGACTTTTGGCCCTTTGGTGATTCAGGCACCAGTTTTTGCAGATAACTAATGACGACGCTGGTGAGTGCTATCCAGATGAAGGGTTTAACCATGATCATGCCCAACGACACGTCGTCATCCTGCATTGTTCGTTTGACATTAGAAATAGTATTCATTGATCACTGGTAGCCGTCTCTGAACCTAGCCATTTTTGTTGTATAGTGTTCAGCTTCTAAAGAGATGAGTTTATAGCAGCTGTGGAAAATATTTCTCACCTACCTCCTACCGGTTCTTAGCGCACATTTTTGAAATTTTGCCGAACAATGTCTTCGCAAGTCTATGCACTGATAATCTTGTCTCCTCTTCAATCAACTGAACAGGGGACCACTGTATGAAGTTTTACTTAGCTAGAGTCACCGACAGTAAAAAAAACCTGGAGGCCGAACTATAGAGGAAGAGCTCCGTTGTTGAGGTTGCCGATACACGTAGGTTTGACGATTCCCAATATCCAAAGGAAGAATTGGGTCTGCATGTCTATGGTACTGTTTACACCAAGGTAAGCAAAGTTATACAACACACCTCAGTTGTCCACGTTTGTGGCGTCAGCATGTGTCCAAGTCTGTCACTGACCGGCACAGCCCGGTGTCAAGGTCCGCATACCAAAGAACGTCGAGTGGAATGTTGGCTCTGTAGTGTGGGTTGCGGCCGTCCCTTCCGAAGAGAGTCTCTTGATTTTGACTGGCGGTGAGATTGCACGGAAATCAGGACGGAACATTACAGTACAGGATCAGCAAACAGATCACGGACACGCATGGGTGAGTAGGTCAGCTGCGCACATTCACACACACACATGCGGCTGGGTGAATGGCAGGTACAGATGAGCAAAACAATTGGAGATCAAAAGTACCTGGACGGAGTAAGCAAATGAAAGGGGGAATTATCACGAGGTCAAGTTAGATCCAACACCTGTGAAAAGAGGACGGCTACTCGCCGAGGAGTCCTTTACTACCAAACACCAACTAGACAGTCACAAACGATTGGACAGGAAAATAAACGTCTCATATACACCTTGATTTTAAAAAGTGAACATCCTCACGCGTCTTCTCGGAATTTCGTGAATATTCATTGACTATCACGCAATTGTAAACGAACGCTGCAAAGCAGTTCCACTAGTCCCGTAGTAAACCTCATCTTCCATTAGACGCGATGCGGAGTTACGAGAAAACCACATACTACTCACGTGCCTCATCAGTGGTATCCGCCATTACACCGGTATAGTTTCCATTTCCACGGCTCAGTTTACGACCCAGTTTGCGGACGTGCAGAAGGATACACGTCACTTCCTCACTGTGGTGTCGACATCTGATTCTGGAAGTGACAGGTCAGTAGTAGGCCCTTTATGACGCCTTAGAGCTCTAATAAAGTCACATTTAATGTAGCTACTGCATCGATTCAACAAAACTTCGAACGTTTTACCAGCCCAGACCTTTGGTCTTAGGCGCTGTAGTGAGAAAACAAACAAGGTGGGTCGTATTAGGTGTTCCGGGCCACACTCGGCTTCGATTTCGTGACAAGGATTGATCACCGTGTCGTTTGAACTCAAAGCGGCGTAGTGAAATAAGATGTTATAGTCTGACATTTCGGATGCCGTGGCCAACCTTTTTCAAGGCTTTCTACAATCAGTTGAACGCGAGTCAAGTGCAGCGTCATTTGGGTTCGCTATCGTGTCTTCTGATTGGTGAGTTCCTGAGATCAGCTGGCGGTCACGTGCGACCAGGTTGTGTGGTGTGCGTGTAAGCGTGATTGTGTGTGTACTTTCATCAGAACGTGCTTCCATCTGTTGTTGTGCTGGCTGTGATGCGTCATTGCTGAGGCCCCCGTTTGACATCTGGCTACTGGACCTACTAGGGTCGCATCGGACTGCCAGCTGACCGCAGGAACACACCAATCAGAAGACATGATAGCCGACCCACATGAAGCTGCACTTGACTCGTATTTTATTGAGTGTCGAAATCCTTGAAAAAGATTACTCACGGCAGCTGAAAGGTCGGATTTTACCATTTATTCCACTAAGCTGTGTTTAGACTTAAAAGTTTCCATAAAAGTTGAGTGGTTTCTGATCGAGCAATACTGCACCTATTCAACTACCCAACCATCCGGATCGAAGCCAGAATCAAATGCATCTCAGGTTTCGTATGGACTGACCTGAATGATCATGACAGAACAGGAGAAGGAGATTGTCTAGAAGATGGTGACGCGAATACAAATCTTCATCACTATGATCACCCAGGTGACATGTTATGTTTAGCATAACTTGTGCCAATGACTGACAGCTTTCCCTCTCCTGTTTGTCCATGTGACGTGTTCCACTGAATCACGTATTTCACAACATCATATTCTCATCAGTTTACGCAAGCACTCTCGGTGGCAAACAAAACCACCACCTGCAATACTAGAAAGCGGTCAGGTTTGCGGGTGCGTGCCTTTTCCTCTAGAGAGGCCAAACGACTGTGCTGGATTGTAGCCTACTGACCTGTGGGTGGAGTCAAATCACACATTTTAGCGGGTACAGTAAAAAACAAGGTTTATTAATGACTACTGTTCACTTACAGTATCTGGCCTCATCCACTGTGAGAATGATTTGATGTTGGAACGGAATTTCAGCAATGCAAAAGCGAGACCGCAATGACATAGCTCCTTTTAACAATAAGCAACAGTATAAGGGGGGATACAGTAAGCACAGATCCAAAGGTAACGAAAGGCGATAGCTACGCTGTAGCAAATGACCAGAGATGTAAGATATACCGTATTCGCTTCTGTAAACTCTATGTTCTCCATGTTGCCGAGTTTCCTGCACTCAGTTTAACCACCGAATAGTGAAAAAGGCTGGATAAGTTTATGGTCTTCAGTGGACAGCACAAACGTACAGTTGATTATTTATTTGTACGACGCCAAGGATGCTTGTAGAGGTAAGCATTTTCAAGAAAAAAGAACTGGAATCGATCACTGCTGGATTGGCCCAACCGACATGTGACTGACCTTGGGCAGTTCCTTGTTGGCTGTTATAGACACTACCTGATACCGATTACTCCATGCATTAGAGCATTTGAAGTCATTCCTAAGGTTCCTGGCTGCGGATCAGAACCAGCTATGCTTAATTATGTCCGTTCAACGCAATATAGTTTACCGTAACGTGATACGGTGACGTCTTTACAGTATTTTCAGTGTTTGGAGCATGTGGCATTAGCATATGTTTAGTCCGTTGACAGTCTCCTTAAGGGCTCTCGGTGTCTCATGTAACACGATCGAGTTCAAGCCTGTTCTCACTTTCCACCTCAGCTCAGCTATCTCCAAGGCCCGAATCTGTTTCTCTCCATAAGTGAAAAGCTTGGTAATTTCAGAAAACAGTGGTTCTGTGGACATCAGCCTTGAGATCACTAAAGTCCAGGTGTACATCATCGACAAAGAACACTTGTGTCAACGACGAGAATGAAGAGCTTCCAGTATGAGGACAGATCCAAAATTAAAACATACAATCCGTTGCCACCAGAATTAGCGTTTGACTATGTCTAGTGCTCTGTGCTCCTTTTACTTTCTTGGTAAACCCTAGAATGATGAGTACCACTCAGCGGATGTATCGCCAAATACCGGAAGATAAATCACTGACGCAAAAACAATTATTCTACAGCAATAACATTGCTTTTCACCTCTCGCGGCATATAAACATCACATCTATCTGTTTGTTTGATCCGTTTACGCTGCAGTAATGTGAAGCGGTTCTATCACCGTGAAGTTAAATTTCTGTACCCTTCCCAAAGATTGTGCTTATAAGAAGGGCGTAATCTCGGCCAGGCTTGAGAGTGCATATTTTTCGCAGCTGAAATGTATTAATACAACCAGTATCCATCGTGCTCAAAATGTGAGACAACAACTTCGCCGTTTTACGAACCTGTATAGCTTCAAGTCTTTGGTGGTATATAAAAACTAAAAGGGTAAAATCGACCTAGAGTAGGTTCTGCGTGTATGCGATCGGTGCAACCGAAGCCTCCTACATGACGTTTTTCCCTGACATCTGGAAAAATTACCAACTTAGCAACAGCCCCATGGCCTCAAGTGATCAAGTATACTTGCCTCTGGATAACTCATACTTTTCACCCAGTCGATGCGTCGAATATGGTTGATGTGTGTACCAGCTGTTTCATCATACAACGATGCAGCCGCCTCCAGACTGACGCACACTACTGTTTGCAACAATTTCAAAAAATCATTTTTTTTCTCCTGCTATTTTTCAGATGTCCATCCAAAGAAACGCTCGGTGTATCCGGATAGAATATGAAAACAAGGGGTCTTTAACCTCTCCGACAAACGTTGACGAGCAACCGTTTATGGCGATTTCCGGTACGGGGTTGAAAAAGAACAACAGCACGGGAATGCTGGAATGCGGAGATGCTGGTGCTCGGAATGATTCAACCAACCCAGACTCTCCAGTAATTCTGTACAACCCGGCAGATGATGATGAGTAAGCAGAACTGTGGCTTGTCAGCAAATACTTTTCAACACAAAACTCTTCAGTGAGGGAGTCTCGGGGACAAAAACTTACCAAAAAATCTTCCAGAGGGACTAAATTTCTCCGAGTTGTTGAAAGTGAGCGGAGCCTAGGAAGTTGGGTCCCGTAAAAAGCAGCAGTTGGAAATTTACTGCTCTTTCCCCTTGAAAAAGACTCATTCTGTCCTAATTAGTGTGGATAAATCGTTTTCATAACCGGCAGCCCGCTTGCAGTCCACAATGTTTACAAAACTAGCTAGCATCCAGAAGGTTTTTGCTGATCAAAGCCAGCTAAGCCTGAATGCGTATATGTGCAGTCAGAGGAGGTTCGCTTTGAATCGAATATCGTGCTCCTCCAACACTGATCTAAAATTAATTACTTGTTTATCCTTGAGTTGTCCGTGTCATCTTTCCTTTCCTCTACGTTTCATCATAATACTGATATGTTCACATTGTAGTTTCGTGTCAGTGCTCCTAGGTACCAAACATTATTACGTAGTTTACTATTGCAGAAAGCTGGTGGTATTCCGAAAGCCACGCCCAATAAGTGACAAAGTCATTCAGTTGCTAGCCGAAACAGTTACATATATTTATTCTCCTACAGAAAGGACTTTTCGAAGGAAGGAATTGTTAGTCATTTCTAAGGATGATCTCCACTGGCGGAAGCTGGATCACAACAGGTATGATTGAGTTAGAACTCCAGGAGATCCTTGTCTCCTTTAAGGGACCAGCTGTGTCAGATGGCTGTCCAGTTTTTAGCGTACTGCAAAGAATATTTGCCGACGTTATGGCACAGTACTCTCGCCAAAATACCAAAGACTTGAAGGTGGTAACTCCAGCGTAACTGCACACTATGAGCGATTATTCTTGTCCTTTGTACTGATTTTTTGAGTAACGGTATTTTCCTATTACTAGGTTTGTGCGTTATTTCGTCGTCTCGAGTCAGTAAACAACTGTTTCCTACATTTTTGGCCCAGTTAAATAAGTTAAGAGTTATTTTGTCCGAGGTTATCTAACGAGTTTTATTCCGAAGGCAATACCACCAATGCATACATTCATTGGTTATTCTCATCTGATATCCTCCAACATATCATCATCCTCATCATCCTCATCATCATCATCATCATCATCATCATCATCATCATCATCATCCTGATCATCATCATCGTCACCACCACCATCACTGTCATCCTTCTCGTCGTCGCCATGATCAGCTGACACCGGCGGTGTACATACATTCCTTCTTTATTCTGACCATCATTGAGAACTTTGAAGAGACATTCTCATTATCGCTGAAACAGACTACACGAACAATAAGTGTCGTCTGTTGTTACTCAGACAATCATGAGCTTATCACATGCACTACAGAGTAGATAGTTTGGTTGAAACGTTACTAGCTGTATGGTATGAAACCGACATTGCGGTAACTACCAAAAATAGGAAGGGAAGGTTCTTTTATGGCCAATCATCACGGTTCAAAATTGGCAAAGCGGCCTACGAGGAATTGAGCAGGGATGTGAAATCAATAAATTATGATACTCTGAGTAGCTGTGCAGACAATCGTATCACCGTTAGACTTAGGAAGTACAAACAGTCATCAAATTTACGACCTTCAGGTTAGTCATATGACGAAAAAATCAGAACTGTGGCCCACAATTCTAGAGGGTAGAATTACTTGGCAAGTGGGCTTTCGCTTATATAACGTCCACTCAAGCCCCAGTCTTCTGGTACCAAGACCAATGAACTTTTCGTCAGAATGGTATCTGCGTCATTATCCCACTTTCTACCAACTTCACGATATACTTCCTCCTATTTGGCACCTGGCATTCCTTAACTTACAGGCATACCATCAAATGATCCCATCCAGCACAACACGCGGTGGGCGCATTCCGAAATGTGTAATCCAGATGTAGTCAAGAAAGCCGTTAGGTCAGAGGTCGATTCGCAATCCTATTTTCAAAAGCTAGACGTCATTTGGATGCTGGCCATCAGACTGGCCCGGTCAACTCATTCCTAATCTTGTTGAGTACCATAAATCCCAAAGTTTTGGCAATGAGCGAAGTGGTGCTGATCACATCAAACTAACTCCGACTGTTTGCACATAAACATTCGAAGCAAACGATTGGGCGTTGATCAGGTGACTTGCAGAAATCAACCAATCAGCGTGTGTTCAACATGGCTTCTATTCTTCACTTACGTCCTTGACTGGATAGAGTAAAAAATGTTAACATGACGCGGTACATGTCTTCTACCAGTTCTAATGTGATATCATTCTGTTTTTAAGTCACAACATTGAAAAAGTGGTTCTCCTAGACAGTCGCCGACTCAACGATCTGTGTCTGACACTGCAATTAAGGTATCCTCAGATTAACGCCGGGAATCATAAACTTTGCATCACATACTTTTATCACTTTAGAATCACGCTCACATCAGCTGCGGCCTACTTTGATTGGCATCACACTGCCATCCAACGAACTCACAGGGTGGGTTTAGTTCCTTTGTAGCTCCACTTTTAATCACTCACCTTCACTTCAAATGCACCGTCTATGTCTCATTAGGTCAAGTGCGTGTGTACTTGTAATAATAAGGCTGATAAACAGAAATACAGGCTTGAAGGCACAAGCTTAAATCCATACTGAACAGGATACGTAAAGTGTAGTCCGGAATGTAACTGCTAATAAACGACTTCGCGGCGAACGGCTTTCCTCCTTACACCGGTAGCTTGGGTGTCCTGCTCGGTTGCTGGTCTTCTAGAAAAGCTAGGCTTGCTAAGCTCAGATAACAGAACACTAAATTGAAAACATCATTTTAAACATCGTGTTCTGTGTAACCCTTTGCGTTTGTATCACGCTGCCATCGACAACAAACTGAGTCAGAAATAGAGAAAGAAAGCAACCTTGGTTGATACCACTGTCTTTTGAGGAAGTGTTCACAGTGAGCCGCCAATCTGGTAGATTATCGTGAGAGTTAGGCAGCGGTCGGATCAGCTGCTCATTCGGAAGTATTACCTTCAGTTCAGCCGCTAACATTCAGCTGCTTAGCCGTAAAATATTTGGTGTGACGGTAACCAACTAACTAATAGAACTATTACCAAAAAGCCTCTAAGTTTAATAGGCAACTGCACTTCCGCAAATGGTGTCTGAAACCGGCAAGAGTTTGTTCTTTCTTTCAGTAAGTAGAGCTTCTCAAAAACAGAAGGAACTAAGGAGAATGCCAAACAATGTGTTGCTTATACTGTGTGGGTCTCTGGAAATTAGGTATTTAAAAACAGGCTAACACGTATAGTAGTTAACATCTGATTGACACTTACACGTAACTTTCTGTCTACTCCAAAAACCCTGATTAAGCCGAAGTGACGACGACGCCAATTTGCTGAGTCTTCAAAGTCCCCAAGACGCCATGTTCCGAATGACAGTACATACTCCTTCGCTTGAAACCGACAACGAAAATTTTCCTTTTGAAAAGCAAGTTGATAGTCCAGGAGATCGAACGGACCTAACTCTTCGTCGTCGTGCAAGGGACACGGGTTGTTACAGAACCAAAATTTACAGAGAACTGAGTCTTCGGGATGACCGTAAGTTAGTCAGCCATCACTTTTGGATGTTGATTAAGCCTTTTTATTTGCCAAGGCATCAATTTGGCGCATAGCTCTGGCGTGTTCAGATGAAGGTTGCCGGAAAACTTGCCAAGAGAGGTTTACTATTGCCGTACAGATGCCTAAGGACAAGCTGAAAGCTGACAGAAAAACAACAGCCTTTCTCACAGTCAATTGTAACGCACAATTTCCATGGCGACGATGTAAGGCCGTATGCTTTCGATCCACACTACTCCACTAATGGCGAGATTTTACATCATATAATCATACGGTTTGGCTTAGGTAGTTTGATTGCCTGAGCTACGGAACAAGTCCTGTGATAAACCGGCTCGCTGGATGCTGAAAACATCCGAAAACGCCCGAAACAACGACCTACTCTATATTTACAAACTTTAGCGTGCTACAATCAAATTTACTCACAACGTTTGAAAAAAACGTACTGCTGCTCTTTTCTTCAGGATGTTGCCACAAGAGCAACACAGCAGTAAACAAGCTTCGTTTCAGGGAAACTCATCAGGTGATTAGCTAACAATTGTCCAAAATCCGAGCTCAGGAATTAGAATGATGACCAAAAATTATTGTTGCGTTTCCGGAACCAGGGTCATTTACAGAACTGTGGGATGAGCACCCTAATTCAAGCGCCAGAATGTATCACTTCTAAGCACTGAGTGAATGGCTGTTATTCAAGCCGTGGATGAAGTTGCCCCCAGACTGCTTGACTACCTCCCGTAGACTTGCTAGGTGGTCTGAAATTCGGTTTTCAGTTTGACCGAACGATGTGTTCCCAATGAAGAGCTGCTAGGGATTTGACAATGTCATCAATCCAGTCAAAAGGGGCCTTATTGTTTTGTAAGCTCCGAGAAGCGTCTGGTTGTTTTTCCGATGTAGTCTGGTTCATTGGAACAGGCAGTCGTACAGAGTACGACTTCAGAATTAGAAGCAGACCTGGCGCGTTGTTGAAGAAGAAATAAAGCATCAAGAGATAAAATGTTTGCTTCAGTACGTGGGATGACTTCTTCTTCGTGAAAAATCACCTTTAGATGATAGTTGGGTCAATGCTGGCATCTTCCGAACTGTTCGAGCCTACGACATTTCGACTGCTTGCTCTACTACCTTGTCTGAAAATCTTTCCGGGTAGCTCCTACTTGAATTCAGTTTTGTTGGTGCGTTATCTCTTCGAGTTAGCGTCTACAGCGCATATTCTCTGAACACAACATTTGGTGGGTTGAGTTTCTGTTTCATGAGTGAGTGAGAGGTTCTCAGTTTCTTTATCGGTTTAAGCGGTCACAGACCTCTGAGTGCCTTTTGTTTTACCAGAAATCATGCAGTGACTCATTGCAGAGCAACTACCATTTTCGAAGAATGACATCCGCACTACGCATTCACACCTTGGTTAAACTACACCAATGGCCACGATTGGATCTGGCGAGATTCGTCCATTAGACACAACTGCTAAAAATTTGCTAATCAGTTTTCCTTCCCGCAAAGACTTCAAGCTTAAAAGCAGTAACTTAGTTATGAATGGTGCTTTGCTAACTAAACACTTGTTTCGACTTAACGGCCAATAATGTTTGGGAACCCTCCGGCATATGAATGGCAGTGAGTTGATTCAGTTAAGTCCACTGCATACCACACACAGCATTGGTCAGCGCTGCAAGTTTAGGAGTTCCAGGAACTGACACCTGTTACAGACAATAAATGATGGGTGGTTCTTGCACCATCTGGTGCATCATACAATAGGTTTGCATATAGCCCATCGGGGTAAATGTAATGATATTCCACCTTTGCGCTCTTAGTGGTCGAACGAACCATCAGCTCTACCGAAGTGCAGCCGGAACATTGCGTTACCGAAAATGGTTCGCATGCTTGACAGTACCATCTTGCTTACCAAGATGAGGAGGATGGTTCGATCTGTGCCAAAAAGCCGCCAAACACTATACAGCCCTTTCATCCTTGCTGAGGGCAACAGCATTGTGCACTTCTATAATCTCAAAGTATATTACTTTCAAGGCGGGTGTCTGCATAGGCCACCATTCATCCCCAGCCGAATGCTGTGCAGTGTGGCTGGCTCTCCATCGGTCAATACTCAGGGCGACCCAGGCCACGATCGGAAGGTCGCGTTAGACGATCTTGTCATACCTGGGTTTCCGGGTGATGAGTTTTCAGAGTAGGAATTATGGGTCATGTGACATGTTTCCCTTCTTAACCCGCTTTGCTTTTGCTGTATTTCCGACCCATTTTGGGCAGTTACTGACAAGCCTATCTACATTGTAGCCTCTGATTCAGAAGGGGAGGTCGGAGAACCTAACGAAACCTCACCAGCTGAAGCTAAACAGACATGGGAAGAAAAGACGGTGAGTTCCCTTCAACTAACGCTTTGTGAAGTACAGAAATTGGCGACAGTGTTCTATTCGTGAAGCCTCATTCTACAGTTGGATGTTTCGCTGTTCTCTTGTTCCTATACACTGTAGGCAGTTGTAATTCTCGCCGATAAGCTTAGTTTGTACCTACGGTTGGAAAACGTATTCGTACACTCATGTATTTTTTTGTTGAAGGAAAAAAACGAAACTTTACAAGTAAACGTGCAATGACAAAAAGAATACGGAAACCCATTAGCAAGTTTCAGCGATTGACGAGAAGTTGCAGGGCGGTTTACTCCCCCCCCCGGGAGCAGTTATCCAAATCGTCTGTGCATGGTATTAGTTAAGCATTTGCGACATCGGAAACGACTGTATTCTTTAACTTACTACACCAAACGTTTTCTGTTTTTTTTAATGATCGATTTGGCAGGTTTATCCACAGGTGTTTAACGAGGTAAGGAAACGATTGTGCACCTCTGCTTCAATAGAACTCATACTTTCACATCTATTGCTGAATAAAACCGACAAAAAATCGTTTTAAAATACAGTTTGCACTTGCGTGACGTCGGCACGGTTTCGTCCGGCAGATACAAATGTGACTGTTAAAAGGTTTTAAAGAGGGAGCAACTGCTTATCAGGATCACCAGTCAGTAAAATCATTCCACAATTTGGGAAAACCCGTTTGGTTTAGTTTCAGAGCTGGGACTTTTCAGGCCATTAGATAGGGGCTACTTTTTCACGTGAATTCTCTGATGACAAGAGGTTGGCTGCCGTAATAGAATTGTAATAACCTCACATACTGCGAGTTCATTTTGCTTAACGGTCTTAGATTGGTTTAATGGCATTTGGTAGATCACACTTAACCATTTAGACGAATTAATCTAGTGGACAGAATCGATCAAATGAGATTCTGTCTCGCTACCCACTTGATTCGTCTTATCTGACAACATGTAGAATACCAAGCACTCAAAAACAGGCATCCTGTCCCACAAGGTTTGGAGGGACACTAACAAATAAATGGCTCGATGGAGGTGAATTCTGGCCGAACAACGCATCCTTCAAGTTGGCGCTGATCACTCGACAGCTAGAGAAATGCGTTCTCGCCTGCGCTGCATCAAGCTTTCGCTTGATAGCGGTGCTCGACTAATGTTTTTCGAAGCTCTGTCATCTATGTAGTGGACCCGAATACATATAAACTTCTTTTCAGCAAAATAACTTCGTGGTTTTACACCATCTTCCGGCCGTCTAATCTGTTCCGGAAAGTTAAAAATCGGGCCTAAAGACAACACCTCAAGCAATTTGTTTTCAGGCGTCACGTGGGAAGACTCATGGATGCGCTTTTATGGTTCCATTGTGATAGGATCACGTGTGTTGGGACTGTCCGGTGAGTCCTGAATTTACTCCGTTTTTGGAAGGATCTCGGTTGACCAGGATGTCTTGATTGTGCCGAGCTGCACAAGTTCTGTCACTCCAACTCCGAATGGGTAGGTGTGACTGATGACATTCCGTCCGGTTTGGTAAGACTTCGGAAGCGATCGTTTAACTTATAAGACCGTACATTTGCATGAGAAAGCTTCAGCTGGCATTGGTCAACGAATCGCTGAACTGTAATTGTACTGAGACAAGCGTTGTATTAATGTCACCCTTGTCCCACGCGGTGGTGTGATCTATGCACCGCCACCTAAACACTTCACAGTAACGTCGGTTTCAAAATCGAGTTAGTAAACACCGACAAACTTGTTTGCATTGATGCGCCTAATAACGCAGCAAATGGTTTCAAAACCGATCGTTCCAGCTGGAAAACCACCAACGCATTTTAAGTGTTAATCTCTCCCCAGCTATAAAAGTATCCCCTCTAACAGTCTCCAAGAACGCATGTGGAAACGTTCGAAACGGGGACTTGAAATCTAAAACAGCGTGGATACCCCAATGATTCTGTAAGAAAGAATATTACCCTGGCAGTGCTCAAGATGGTAGCAGCGTAAGAGTTAAGTATGTAAGTACCTCCCTGGAATTTAAAGACGATTTATATGGGCGTACCAATCGTCAACTATAGCATGGAGTACAACGTGCCTGTAATATGGCTTGGCCAAGACAGCAAGAATTCTGTTTCTTCCCGTCAAGGGTAGTCTGTCTACTCTGTGCACCCTAACCTGCGTTTACAAATCTGACAGTGTGCGTGGAAGTACTTATGCGGATAGAACGGAAATGAATAAATCAGTCCACACTGCGAGCTATTGTCTCAAATCTTCATTACAGTCGGCCAATAAAGTTAGAAAACTCCCCATCGCAAAACCTAGTGCTGATGAACTAAAGTGAACTAACGGAAAAAACTTGCCGAAATACTTGTCGTTAAACCAAAGGGTCTGTTTTTCGCTCAGCAGTAGCCGTAGCTATACTACTCCTCTGATGGAAATATGTTCAGACAGAGATATTTTTAGGCTTGGTTTAACCAGGATAAAGTAGCGCACACAAATGTCCGACATGTCTCACATCTCATGACTCTGATTTCCTTCGATTCATTGTTCGAAACCGGAACCGAAACTTCATTCTTTAATTTGTTCTATGCTCCCTATTTTGGTCCGATTCAATGTACTTCCCACCGCATTAAACTGTCACCCCTAGTCATGCCCCATCCCCCGTATTTGTTGCCACACCGCAACAACCAGTTCTGTGGATGGGAACTTTCTAAATGCTTTCAGTTCCTCAAGACCGGTGATTTTTTGACCAAATGATGGAAGTTAAAATAGCTACCGACGGGTTTGCTCAGCTGAAAACCAACTAAACGACAACGTTCTGCAAATCTTTTTAAATGATGTATGCATCTGACTGAGAGAGTAGTGTGATTATGCGTGGTCCTCCAGTTTTGAAGTCAGCTTTAATTCACCTCTGCACAACCTCTCCACACTCATCAGTTTGAAGAAAGGCCACTTCCGGGAAGATGTATTGAACGGATTCCCTGGCGCCCTTCCATAGGCTTCCCTATACCTACGAAAGCCACAATTAACGGAGCAGTTTAGCTTGTATTAGATTTTGCTATAAGGAAACCAAGAATACAACCTACTAGACACCGTCAAATGCCGTTGAATACTGTACGGAACCTTAGCTCCCATCTTTGATGTGTCACTTGTGCCAAAAGACGTCAGAAAATAACAAAACCGAACCGAACTTCCACGGTTAATACCAGCGCAACTTCACTGTTGCACAGGATCGCTATCACTTTCTGGTAAGCAGGAACTCGAGCCTCGGGTTTTTTCCCCCTTGGCGATTGGAAACCCATTTTATCCAGGTTATATATTTTCAGTCCGTTACCGGCGTAGCTTTCTGGTGTCAACCGCCAAGCGGCCTTCACACCTTAACAAACACGAAGAAAATTTGTGTATCTTCAAACCTGAACTTGAAAGATGCATTTTTTGTGCTTCCTTTAGTACACCTCCTCACTACTTAGAAGCATCATCCAATCTCCGGAGCTGTTTCCAACTATTTCGCGGAAACTTGGCAGAATTCAAAGAATAACTTCTTTCATCTAAGGGACTTCTGGGGCTGACTGCTTCCGTTTAGATACACACTGTTTACATGAGCCTACTAAGCATACGCGGTTTGTTTTGATACCACGGTATATTCACTATCCTCCCATTGTTTTAGGGACTGTCAAACAATTCGGAAAAGTTACGTACAGATAACAATGAGACGTACAGTCTTCAAATAATGTCCACGACTGTACGGATTGACGCAGTATGCGGACGCATGTCTGAGTGGGGTTTACCTTGTGGGTTATCGAAGTACCCACACTCGCCTACATACGGAACTTGTACAAAAGGATTAGTATGCGATTGTTCTTTTCTCCCATTACTCCAGCGGTGATGCACTGTATCACGGGCCACGGTACCGGATTTCGTATGGTAACTGACAACTATTACCTTGCTAATGAGTTATTCTCAAGAACATTGATTGGGCGTTACAACGGAGGAAGAATGGCACTATTCTGAAGGAATAAAGGAATAAAAGAATAGCCGGATGAGTCCGACACTTGGATGACAAGCACCAGGTGCCCATGTTCGTCGGAATACCATCCAGTTCAGGCTGGCTGATGCTTAGCGGAATGTCACTGCATGCTCGCCTCCTATCTTGTCTTCTCATGTCTCGATTGGAATGAACATCTTGCGCGTGGCGCCTAAATGGGCTTCGTAAAAAAGCTAATGTCTTACCAGCTATGTGAAGGCGCCCCAGGGCCCAACAACCGCTGACTTTCAAATCCAGTTCAGATGTCAGTCACTCACTAACTGAAGCTCCAGTGACGGCATGAATGACTCTCAAGTATTTCGAACCCCTGGTTGAACAACCTTAAATTTCGGCTTCCGGATGCAAGTTTAGTCCGTCAGTTCCAAGAAGCAAGGTCTATTCAATGAGTCAAAGGGATTTCCCTGAGATTGTTCGCCTCTCAGCTACTGAACTGAATAAAGTCATCTCTTGTGCTGATAAGTCTGAAAATTGCGCAAGCGAACATTCGAGATTCCTTTTGGATTTTACAAGTCTTTGACTCAGTCGACAGGTCAACACTTTGGACCATCCAACGGAAATTTGTGAACCTCATCAAAACGTTCTACATTGGACTTGAAGCCGGGGTGCAAACCCGCGGAACCTACTTTGTACGAGTTCGAGATCGATACCAGCTTGAGGCAGGGTTGTATTCTTGCTTACTCCCATTCAGCCCCTACTCAACAACCATCTGTGAAGAGGCGTTCCGAAAATGTAAAGGTGCTACACCTATTCAACTCTGATTAATCAGTTCGAAGCTCCTTCTGGCGAACACAGTGCTGCGCGAGTTCAATAACTGTACACAGCGGTTAGTGTTCTAAAGCAGACTTACAGTGGCTGGTAACGCTGCTTGGTTCAGCGGCATGTTGCTTTGGCTTAAACGTGAAATTTCATAGAACACTTGCCCTTTATCAGCGTTCAAAATAAAACACTAAGTATTCAGCCGAATGGTTTTGATACGACGTGCTGCACAAGCATATGATATCTTGGCACTACAATGTTTACAGTCCTCATACCTAGTAATAAGATAAACGCAGGAATTGCAGAAGTCGGCACAGAATTTGGTTGCCATGGAAAACGCGTCTGGAGCCATCATTACTTATATATAGGCACCAAGACTGCACTATACTTTGCTGTCTTCACCACTGAAAGCCAGAGAGACGATATATCCACCTTCTTGACTGATTGCACTCTCACCGTACATGCGAAATCTTTTAGACCAAATGGATGGACAGAATCCTGAACACCAAAGTGCTTTTTAGGGCAAACGCTATTGGAGCTGAATGAAGCCTGATGAGAAAAGAATGTGAAACGAATGGCCAAATTTCGCGTCCCAAAGCAACTTGTTTGCGGTTAGTTGTGCAACGGATTTCGAAGCCAGGGACACCCGAAATTCTGGGACAGCCCTTGGGTAATTTAGCAAATACTGGACCTTCCGTTTTCAGTTGCGGGGTTATCTAGCGTGATAGCTGCTGGCAGTCTATGCTTTAGTTTGAAAGGTATCAGCGGACATGAACGGCTAGTGGTCTTAAAGAAGACGCCTCGAACACTAGAGCTTGTTTTGAAAGTTGCAGTTTGCGAAGTGTAACACTTAAATCACCTCAGAAATTAAACAGTGCTTTTCAGTATTTTATAGACGTTGACACAGTTCCAGAAGAATGAATCCAAAAGCTAACTTTTAGAATCTCCAGGTTACTTAGAAAATACCAGATATATATTTAAGTTCAACTCTTATAAAGTATCGCAATACTTTCAGTTCGAGTGAGTAAACGAGTATGGCGGGCATCGAGATTTACATTAATATCATTCGTTTAAACAGTCATCATCTTTTCCTGGCGTAGTCCTTCCTGTGAGTTCACGACGAAGAAAGGAAGCAATGGACTGGAGTTTTGATATAACTAGAGCTCATCGACGGTGCACATTTTGATCGTGCCGGGATTAGAACTCTGAACACGTCAGACGAACTGGTTCCCTTCCAGGCGTTTCCTTACGATGAGTGTGACATAGAAACCTTATGGGATGTTTTCTCATCTTGTGGCGACATTTTGATGGAAGCTTATTGTTTAAACAGAACTTTCATGAATTCCATACCACAGCCGAAGGAAGAAGAGAGTGTAATGTAACTTTCTGGAAGTGTGTCAGGCAACCGAGAAAACACGGTGGGATCAGTCAAATCTATCAACCTCTGAAAATGAAAAAAAAAAACTCACCAACCAGGAAGCTTAAACGCACAAAAATTCAGAGAAGGAACTCATGGAAACTGTTAGGAAAACAGCAGCCTGATGGGTAAAAACAGACCGAACGCAGGACATATACCAATAATCCGAAGGCAATCAAGTGGAAGCAGATGAAAGAGAGATTGCCCAAAACAAAACAAAAATACCGGATGAATTGGACGTAATCCAGAAAATTAGACCACAACGCAAAAGCACTTGAGAACAGACGAATCCAAGCAAAGAAGGATAACCACTAAAAATAACGATCCTCCAGTTGACTGGTCAAGGCAAGAGAACAGAACTGCTGAACTGAGGATACCCAACGAACCAATCAGCTGTGAGCAGCCCCATAGAAGCCCGGATTCTAATCGGATTGGCCAAATTGCATGCAAGCAAAACTTGAAACACCCAATCACGTTAGAGATGCCAGATACTCTTTAGAAACTACGTGAACGTGAACAGACCCAAGCTCGCACTAACGATGCCTTCTTATATGGTGGCGAAACGTTAGCGAGCTAACCGTCGAGCTGGACGTGAAGGTGAACCGCCAAACGATCAACAAACAAGACGAATAACTTGTATGTCGGTTGGCTTAAAATGAGTAAGAACCACAGAAAATGACAATTTATCATGTAGGTTATACAAAAATATCCACTTGTACGATGTCTTTGAATCTTAGCCCAATAAATATTTAGTCCTGTATATTGCTTTGATCTGATGCAACATAGTTCACGAATCGTGTCTTGCAAGTTTATGTCGAACCAAGGTGTCAACCAGGGCAAGTTCCATCCAATCAGGAAGAGCTGTGGATATGGCCGCATGGTACACAAGAATCTCTTCGGACTCCGATTGTTTAATGTAACAGGCCACTAATAAATAAGGGGCTCCGGCATAATGTATTTTATGGTACCTAACCCTAGAGGTAAACAAAAATTCAGGTGGCTTATCCTGGGTGAAATATTGCGTTTGGAAAAGAGTGTCTCATTGCGGGTATGGTTTCTTCTCAAAAGAGATTCTCGTGTGGGGTTGCTTTATCAATGTTCGCAGCAAGATATTAATTCACAGACATCTTGGTTTTAGAAGATCATTGTTAAACTGGTACAACTTTCGAGGACCAGTTTCTCCCAACTGACACAGATCTCCAATAAAATCAATACCGCCAACAATACTGCAACAAAATCTCATCATTTTACTATCATTTATAGCCAGAACATGTGAGTCTCGGACCATTGCTTCTTTTTCGGAATTTTCAAGAACAAATAGCGCTTTGATGAAAAATTGGGATGCAACTAGATGCCTTAATTTTTCTCGCACCTGTATACTGCACCTTTATAGTACACCTGCATAATGCACCATCACTGTTCTAGTCCATTTACAAGTTTCATAAGATGCAGCACTCTTCCTGGTAGAAGAGTCTCGAAAGAGCCCTCTACTCACCCAGTAGATCCACCGTAATGTGGGTCTACTGAACCTGTAATATTTATAGAGTGAACGCGTGCTGAAGCCACTCAATGGTAGTTGAACTACAAACTTGGAGGAGACGTTCACGCTGTGCCTGGATAAGACGCCACTTTCGGACACTTGCCTAATACCAGGCGAGCCACACAGAACCGTTTAGCGTTCCTATCATCAGCATTCTTCCATTCAGGTCAGGTTGCTTAGCTTTGTAAGCTACGAATCTCTCTAGCTGGCGGCTGGTCAGTATATCGAAGACCAATTTACCGCTGACCAGTTGACTGCGAGCCAAATTATCGCCCAGCAAACCCACCTTCAGAAGAGTTTTGTGGAACAAGACGTAACATGAGTGGCTTCTGATCGTTAGACAAGAAATGATCAACCACTGCTTCAATGTGAGTGGGCCTAAGAATTCATCCGACCATAGGCCGGAGTCGATTCTTACCTGAGAATTCGGGAGGTAAACGTATCACGAATGTCAAGGACGTTCAGCAAGATGGGGTTGTGGCGACACAGAGTAAACAAAATTACTGTTAAGCGCAAGTATGTATTGTTCAAAGAACTTGGCTTGGGAAAAGTGGTGTGAATTGCTGCGGTAAGTGTGTGGTGTGTGCTGGCACAGTGAGGTCCCTTGATTGTCCGTTGAGTCCTGTCCTGTGTGTGTACGCGCGAGTGTCAGCCGCTCCGAGTGGTAGGTGTATTCATTGTATGCACTGTGAAAACACTATGGGAAATCACATACGACCATTCCCACTTGACAGTCGCACAACTTGACCTGATATGGACCAAGTTCGTACGCATGGCACGTGGTGCAGTTGGTAGCAGCGTACACAAAATTGATGGAAAACGTTAAGTGTATCTTTACTGATCAAACTAAGCTAAGCGGTTGAAAATTTACTTAAACAGTGCATGAAAGCGCTATGACTTGAGTCAGCTGAAGACAACGATTTGTGGTTGTAGCTGGCTGAATTCAAGCTGCTGTCTAATGTTCTTCCATTGCAAGCATGAGGAACAAGACCAGCTTGATTGTCACTACGACCTAGTTTACTTTGCTTTATTTCGAGTTTCTCCAGTGTGGGGATAAGCCGACTCCTTGAATGTCCAGATCACAGCTGACCAAGCGGTCATTGGTCGGCGGTCAGACTCTGGTGGATATCGACCCAGCTTTGATTCAAATGGTGTGGGTCGTAGACGGCCTGCAACCTCGAACATTTAGCGTTGGTCATAGCAGGGTCACACCTGTTTCTCAGCCGACCCCCTCAAAGACAAAGCCATTTCGGAGTCGTTTGTAAGCAACGACGGCTCTGACGACGTCCGTATGTGGGAGATAAGAACAGGCACACACCGTCGGAGTCGATGTTTTTGAATTAGCTGGTCGAGGCAAGAAATACCACAGCTTCAACGGCGGACTTGATCTCATTCCCCGATCCGAAGGAGCTCCTACGTTTGACTGAAAACGTAACCAAAGAAGTCAAATCTGTAACCAGTGTGAACGGCTTCAAACGATACAGACTGCTGAATAGACCAGACGTCTTAAACATGTGTGTGCATGTGTGCGTCGAGGCAACGTGAGTGTTTGTGTGTGTATGTGTGACGTGTCGACGCTTGATTTGCAAATAACGGTGAGAGGGTTAGAGCAAGTGATATAATGGCGGTTCCCACAGAATTCACGCAATAAGTGTTGGGACAAATGTTACCAGTCGGTAGCCAAATCCCCTGTGTTATTCACCTATCCCCATGTCATTCAGCTGGTATCTGCTGTCCACCCTTCAGTGTGGTGTAACCCTACTGGGAACCATCTGTGTCCATTCACGATTGGCTTCTACCTAGTTGTCCCACGGTTTGTAAGTCCGATCTCGTTAAATGGCAATACCTCCGAATGTTGATCAGTGCAGCGTTGGGCCCGGGCTGGTTGCTTCACTGTCTTATTCACCCAGCGCCACGACTTTTGTGTTGTTGTCACTTTTTGCCTCAAATGAGCGGTAAATTAGTCTGGCAGAAAGCTGGTGATCTGCGGTGATCTGGCCTGCGATAAATGAGCTTATGACGATTGCACCGCGATAAAAAAGTAGGATACCTGCTCTACCACAATGACATTAAAAATTTACGAGCCATTCATCAGTATTGTTTCTCCCAGCACGCTCATCCGGAGGCGTCTTCGAGGCTTCGCAGTCGCATTCAATGGTTAGATTATCATATTTCGGTTCTCTATGAAAGCACAACTTCAATGGTGTGCCAGTGCAATCCACCAATGACATCGTAGTTTAAGGTGCTTCTCCTACGAAATATCCAACGACTCTCAGTGTCGACAGTATAACGCCTGGATCTAAACAGCTTTTACCTGGCGTGAGTAGAACACCGATTTCTGGCTGGCGTTGGGCTTGGATAAATGACGTACTGTAGGGTCCCGGCAACGATATAACTATGTTTCTTTCTCGATCGAACAATCCTAGTGACACATACCATACGAGACTTTTTGAATATGCAAAGTCCGATATCATAGAATTACGCGTAGGCAGCGCCATCCGTAGTTGCGCAGAGGTTGGATTGACCAAGTTGAATCAGTGAACACCCGATAAACGGTACTTGTTATTGGAT
The DNA here is from genome assembly GCA_004794785.1 of Opisthorchis felineus. Taxonomy (NCBI): domain Eukaryota; kingdom Metazoa; phylum Platyhelminthes; class Trematoda; order Opisthorchiida; family Opisthorchiidae; genus Opisthorchis; species Opisthorchis felineus. The sequence continues at coordinate 102,786 of SJOL01002940.1, read as the reverse complement.
GGAAGGTTAGGACAATGCTGGAAGCAGAGACTTTACGTGTGCAGTGCAAACCCTACTTGGTCGACATGACATATCTTCCAGGATTTCGTCAGTCATTATCGTTGTCCAGGAGTGTCAATATTTGAATAAGACAGTGAGAACAACAAAGATGTAGAATGACTTCACTCCGTGCAATCTCGTCTGCTGCAACACTTGCAAGATGGAACAAAATGTAGCGAAATTTTCATTCATGTGTAACTATGCGGTAACTTGATCAGATAGTCTCAGAAGAAACCGATTAATCATTCCCACCCCAAAGAATCTAGTTCTGTTTGGATGACTACTTCGAACTATGACCCGGGAAGAAGAGTGACATTGAACCCGGTACCCGTTTCCACTGAACTCCTGATAATCTGAGACCTGATTTTAGACTCTTTCTAAGTTACGTCAGAGCCAACCAGCGTTGCACGAAGTCACTAGGGCATGCACTCTTTTGCCAGTGTTTCCAGTGTGTGTATATAACCAAACAGCTGTGTACGAATTGACGAATGTGATTGCTGGTTGATAAGACTGACGGAGTTTTGATCAACCGTAATGGTTTCACCATTTTCGGTTGTCATTCTCTGAACGGCCGAGTAGATCAAGGTGGCTGCCACATCGTACATATTGCTGCTACTAACCTATCACACCAAGTCTTCTTTGCTTAGAATCCAAATCACTCGAAATCTTCGTGGCAATGTTTAAAAAAGACAGTGGATAGAGAATCCGTTGCTCTATCTGATTCCGCTGTTTACAACTGACTGCCAGATCAGCTGTTCGTCAGACTGGTTGATCAGACTGGCTTAGTTTAAATAGATGTGGGCGGTTGACTAAGGTCGTAGGACTGGTGTTCTTGCCTGATAGCGCAGACCACTTATATTGCTGAAACCAAGTCGGTCATCCTCCAATTCGGTGCTTACAAAAACGGAAGGTTCATCTATATTATGTGACTTCCATTTGTATTTGATCCTATGATGTTTGAACTTTAGTGAAAGCCAAGGTTCCATTTCTGTGTGAGCTACAAAATTGATTTTTGGGCTTCGTTTTGAGAATCGGTACATTTGGGGCCTCATTCATAGGATTGGGAGCCACAGTTCGAGACTTTTCGAGTTTTTATTTACGGAGAATCAGTCATCATTATCCCGCCCGGTATTTTTCCCACAGTTGCTGCGAAAGTCAGGCGGTTTCCACGACAACCAGCACTTCCAAGCTGAGTTGATTTATGCTTCAAAAGAGCTGATAGCTTTATCGTGACTGCCATGTAGTCACTTGGTTTGCAATTTCAGATGCAGCGATGTGACACGTGACATGCACTTTCGAGTGAACCAGTCTAGTGGACTTGCTGTTATGAGGAAACCCTTTTCGCTCGGAGGACAGCTAATTACCCCGAGTCATGTTGAGACAGCCTAAAACAGTCACACATGAGCACATTTACAATGCACTAGATTCACATCCCACTGTCTAAGTATTTTCAATTCATTTCATACAAGCTGACCGTGGATGTTATCTTCACCTCTCTTTCCCTTCAGGCAACATTTGAAGGTCTGACACGAAGGAAGACCTCGCTGCCAGTGATGGACGATAGAGGAACTATGCTGCACTACCGCTTGAATCGCGAAGAGTCTAAACTATCACTTCTCGCGTGTCTTTTGTCGGTAGGTTTGTTTGCTCAGAGCGGGATAAGATCAGTTCAACAGATTGCTGTTTTACACTCTTTGTCATGGTAGACTGTAACTGTTCTGAACTACTTGTTCATTAACTGTGCATTTGACGGTATTGGTGAGTGAATGTATGCACCGCAACAGCCTGATGCGCTTGATTGATCAAGTCATGTGACCAAAAGACATAAGAGCAACGAGACTAGTTGGCATGCTATGTTGGGTGCACACAAACCCAACGATAGCATCACACGATTTGGATCCATAACGTGACAAGGTGTGTCAATTTTTGGACTTGAATCTACCAATCCAATTACTCAAACAAGACCCCTAGCAAGATAAAATATATACTTTTATTGTGTTCTTCCCAATTTCGCTTTGCCTAGGAATAAGACGCCCGTCTGAATAAAAGGCTTACAACAAAATAGTTTTTATGTTCTTCTGAGACAAAAACTTCGTCGTCCTAACTGAACAACGTCGCTTTGGAAATCAATAATTGTATTGACGTAATGCACTACTCATAAGGTTGCTGAAAAATTTTCGACAGCCCACGACCGGTTTCGCTCTTCTTGGGGCTCATCAGGTCGGCACAGTCCACGAGTTTCCATCAACCTTATGTTCTACTTGAGACCAAATTGCACGAAATTAGCGAAATACACTCATTTGCAAGCAAATTTGTTTTTTCGAGAGACTCACCTGGACCCCAGCTGAATCTCTCGGTTATAATGTTTTTTGTTTGCAAATGAGTGTATTTCACCAATAATTGTATTCTTGGAAAAACGGCCAGCACGGCTGACTGATATCCGGGATGAATTTTTCTGTGGAAGGACTTTAAAGTACAGTTAGCCTGCACACAGTCAGCCAACGCGTCTGAACATATGCCCTCCAAGCTGTCAAGCTGAGCTGTGCAAAACCTGTAATGGTTCAGCATTGGCGGACCTCGTAGACACCGGATATCAGTATTTACTGCTGTGTACGATACTAGCCTGAACTTACAAAGGGAACCCAGGAGCCAAATATCCAAAGCTGCGAAAGACGTGGGTATCTGAATTGACAGACCTGAGTTGAGTTTAAACTGCTTTCAACTGATTTGAACTATTAGGTTATCGTGGCCTAAGTGGTTCGGTTATACCTTCGTTAGTCACGCCAGTCAATAAAATCAATAGAATACAAAACCCATTCTCGACAGGCTCTCGGATGAACCAATCATCGGCTCCGATTGTGATCACGCTTTACTCATCCTCATAACCCCTGATTTGCCAGCTTCATAATCCGAACGTGTAGGCGTTGAGTGGCTTGTAACGAACACACCAACACCAATGCGAACACCGAAACTGATTCGCATGAGTGCTTTTAAACAGCGTAGGTTTCCCCATCGGCTTAACACTTGGTGACCCACCCCAACACACAAAATCCCTTGGCCGATACCCCACACAGACTTAGTTTGATTGGTTCGCCTTCCGCCTTAAATCTCGACCAACCTCGTAACCTAGTCACTTGGCCTGACGAAGCTTTTGTAGCAAAAGTGAAACATTGCCCAGCAATAAATCTACCAACTGCTAGCAGACTTTTCCGAAAGTGTTCTGCTTTCTTGTAACCCTGCTAACCCTTCATTTTGCTGTTGAGTCAGGGGGCTACAATTGACGGACAAACACGCAGAAGCGTATTGCTAAACATTTGTGACCTAAACTATGACGGCATCGCAATGGTCAGCGACAACAGGTTCATGTTTGATGGTAGGTTTTGGCAATTTTCATCGAGATTCCATCCCGGAAACGAAGTCAGTCTGTGCTAAAAAGCCAAAATCCTCACACGGCTGTTTCATTCGTGTTGGAAATTACCAGAAGTGCGCTTTTCAAGAATCTCTAGGTAGATTTAAATCCGCGGGTCCCAGACTAGTTGAGAAGACCACGATGTTTGTTCACGAGTGGCTGATTGGCAGCTCCGTAAATTAACCGATACGTGGACAGGATGTAGCGTCCCTCATCGTTGAATGGCGCAATGTAAGTCGATTGCACAGGAGCCCGATACTAGAAAGGCATAGGAATTCATATTTTGGGGAATTCCCATGGCAAATTGTTGTGCAGTGCATGTGAATATGTTCATCATTTAGCAACCCTATCACTGAGATAAGTGACGATGATACCACGCGATCTGTTATTCTCAACCATGTTGGTTTCGTTCCGGATACCACATTGCTCTGAAGATGAATTCGGGAACATCTTGGTAGCTGAGGTGTCTGTTCAACTCTTTCCGATAAGCCAAAATACATTATCTGTTGGGGAACGCAAGCGGAGACATGCATGGCGTTCGAAAGTGATCCTGGTATCTTCATCCTATGTAAATCTTTTTAGCTTAGATTGGCTTCACTTTCAGGACGAATTCCCCATAAAATATTCGTGAAACTCCTCACACTAGCAACATTCTATAATTAACTCAGAGGGAGAAAAAATGTGCCCTAAGAGTGTAACTTTCGTCTCAGAGGCCGTCACTCGAGGAGCCGGTCAATTACGTGACCGCGCGATGTGGATTCTGTGTCTGAAGGATGAATAGCGCTATATCTTGTCCAAATCCAAGCCAATCGCACTACTGGTCATCAGCTCGTGGCCAGACAGTTGTGTCCAAACTACTAACTGGAAGGTCGCAGGTTCGAAACTACCGGGGGTTGCGTTAGATACGAACTCTTAGTGATCACCAGTAGGGATGAAACAGTTGTACCGTGCTTTTCGCTTCAGCATAGAGTGGATTCACTTGCAGGACAAATTCTCTACCATGGTCGGAGCTGATGGTTGGGTCAACTGGTGTGATTGTGGGAATCTCAGTTTCTACTGATCGAACATACTTAGTTAATTTGTAGTCACACCTATCGAAATAACTACCATCCTTCATGAGTATAATGATATGATTACCTGGTCTAATTTTTTTCAAAGACAATATAACCACATCAAGATGTTTGGAACTCACATAAGGAACGTCGGAAGACACAACTTGCAATGATTCAACAAGGTTTGAAAGGATACACTTCCGGGTGGTCCTGAATGAAGTTGGGAGCACAAAGAGAGAGGAAGTTTGCTTCAGGTCAGCGTGGTTCGGCGTCTTCAGACTCGAAAGTGAAAGCTAGTCCATTGGTCGCATAACTTTGAAGCAAAAATGAATGAATGGGTTTGGAAGAAAATTTGTCCTCGTCTTGTCGAACAACAGAAAAAAGTAGACTGAGATCTCGTGGCAAGAAAAGGGAGAATGGAAGAAAGTTAGCCACAAGAACGACCACAATGGGGTGCACAACCTTCGGATGAACCGAGCGAGTATCTAAAAGATGGAATGCAAGTGTTTTCAAGAGCGGGAAACATAATCACTTTTGAACACCTAGGTTGTGATTGGTTTGCCTGAGGATAAATGGGAAAGGCTTTTGAGAATGTGTAAACAGTGAAACGAGCTGTGGTTTGTGGGATGAAAAGAGGCAACTGATGAGCGGGACTGAAAACCAGTAGTAGACACGATGGAGGTAGGTTTTGAATAGGTTGAATGCAAAAGCACTTGAGAAGTTCCAGTCGGGCAGCCTTACAAATGTGGCAGTCATCACAAAAGATGAAGATCGGTAAGATACGTACCACGAACACTGGTACTTTATTTAAAGTAATAAATACGGTTAGCATCTCGGGGAAACGGGCCGGGTTCCAAACAAAACAGAAAGCATGGAAAATGGAATTCCAAGGAAATTCTCGGATCTGAGAAACACGCATTTAAGGTGGACATGCAACAGACGTTATGTTAGAAAGTTGTCGATACGGTTAACCAAGGGAGAATGCAGGTTAACAAAGATATTCTCGTGTGACCTGCGATGCAAAGTTTCAGCGCCAACGAAGCTTTACCAAAACAGTTTTGGGCAAATGAAATAACATAAAAAACATTTACAAAGGGATTAAAGCTTGATCAGTTTCGCTTGAAACCATACTGGTGGTGTCCGCAACGGTCCCCCAAACTCTGAACAGAATGAGTTTGATGGAACAGGGACAGAAACTGGCTACGCCAGAACGGCATCCACTTGCGCGGATGGGGGCCCACGTGAATATCGCCAAACAGAGAGAACATACCGATGGGCTGAAGTAGACAGACTAAGAAGACCACAATCTCTGGAGCACAAGTTTCGGACTGACTAATTGGCACACAGTCCAGTGCGGAAGGAGTTGATAAGAGGAGAATGACAAACTATCATAAAAGGGAGGTTCGATTGGGATTCAGTCAAACTCAAATTAGTTCGCATATTCGGTCTCCAGTAGAACACAAGGATGACGGAAACGCCGGGCTATCTGATGAGCCCCGAGAAGAACAAAACCAATAGTGGGCTGTCAAAATTCTTCGGCAACTTTATGAGTAAGGTTCCATCGTGGCACTGTCAGTTGTGATAGTGAAGAGCTTCCAGACATTCAAACGGAACATGCATTAAGGTGGATCACTGCTCCGGTGCATGAACAAACGGTTTCGAACGTACTACAAATAAGACGGTGAACAAAATATCTTTGTAGTGATGTAGTGTGCTAGAGTTGGAGAAATTTTGAGATGAATTAAAGCATTCAGTTATAATTTTCTGATCAAACTTTGAACCATCGCAAATTGTGTGTCTTGAGGCTAAGATGCGAAAAAGTTGATTGGCTTCCTTCCAGTCAGTGGAATGTTAGCTCCATGAGGTTTGATCGTTTGAATGAAAAATTGGGTTATTAAAAGTTGAACAAACCAAACGATGCTGATCGTAGAGGAATCTCGATGGCTAATTAAAAACAAATTGGAATAACACAAGTTAGAATAAAGGATCGGATACCCTGGAAAGTCCTGCTCCACGATTCACCGATGAGCAAGTAAACCAACCGACAACGAACAGCTCAGCAGTGTAGAATAACACCGCATTTAGTATTCAATGGGAGCAGAGTTGAGGAACGTCAATTCCTGTAGACAATCAGCAAACGCAACAAAGTTATTTATTCTTAGTTCGAAGACTGCATCGCACATAAACCGAAATTAGCAAAGGTAGGTAACACATATATAGGGATACATGAACGATTATGGGCAGAGATCTTACGCCTGAAAAGAGAAAGGGACAGAGAAGTTGACCGGAAAATTTTAGATCAGTGAGTCACAAGCACCAGAAATCGGGTAATGTTTGAAGGTACACAGCAGGAAAAAGTAGGCAGACATGCGGGAAATAATCGGCGATAGACCGAGTTGACGTGAACTCTGCGGAATAATGTTTTGAAGGAACAGGATGAGTGAATATTCCGGTAATTGTGTCCGGACGTGTTTATCAATGCATTAGGGTTAGACAAGCGGATCTACGGGCCTAGAGTGGCTAACTATACCCTGCTTTCATAGGTGTCCAGATAGTGCTTCTGTTGGCATTGTGAATGCTATACTTTGTTGAATGGCTACACATCCAACTCACATCCTTCACTAGCTGTGAAGGATTACATTTACCGAGGAAAAAAAGTACACATAGGCTGACTGCTAAAGTTTTTCAACTCATTTCACAAAAAGTTATGGTCTATGATCTATCAAACAAAAAGTACACATTTGGGATAAAAATTGAACAAACAGTTTTCGTGCAGGTTCATATGACAGACATGTAACGTTCTTGCTGCGTTTCTATAACGGCACCAGCCCATTTATCAAGGTGTCTACACCTTGCATTTCCGTCAACTAATGTCTTCGACACTGTCCTACGATTGCTATATCATCCTGTTCTGATTCAGTGACCGCATTTTTGTCTTTTATGCGTTTTCAGTAATGCCAACGAACCTAACAGTCTTATGAGGTCTATTGTAACCGAAAAATAGACTTTGTGTTGTGGTACTGCCCTGTCAGATGGTATATCTTATGGATGTTAATGTTCGTAATTTGGAATGCAAAAATTTACATGGCAAAATAAAGTAGTCGGACCTTTACTCAACCTGAAACTTGAGAATTTCACATATATCAACCTTAGTGTGATCTGCTTTCTTCCCTTGGTAACAGAATAATAACAGAACGAGTGAATTAGAGTCAGGGACTCCGTTTTGCTAATTCGCAACTCTAGACTGTCCAAGTCCAGTCAGGCATCTAAGTATCGGCGTGCACGCAGCCATAGATATCTCATAAACATCATCAGAATGATCACTGACAGCAACGCCAGATGAGAACACGGGTGCCTGACTGCCATGCCACCGTGTCATTTCGTTTGAATAAACCCTTATAATGGAACGAATAAAACTGGGGCCGGGAGGGGGCCTAGGGCTAACCTACCACAAACATTCGAGGTGCCTACGTCTCTAACATTCATTTGGATAGTCTCAAACCCAGCTCCCATCTGAGTCTTGGATCATTTGACCTTTATGAAAAGTCACAAGCAGAGGTATTTTTATTGAGTTGAACTAATGTTCTTCTAAATACCGCTGACGATTGAGGAATTTTGACGAGATGCTTTCGTAATTTTGAGGAATTCGTTATTCATATTGTGTTTTTCATCTCGCAAGTCTCCATGGCTTACTTGATCTAGTAACGATTTTTCAACAGACGTTTGTCCAAAGCAAGGCTAATCCCACTGTGATTGCAGCGATCATCAGTGGGGCGTCCTCTCAGTGGCAGGTCAATTGTTTATCTTCTCTGTGGCATCATCCTCTCAGGTCGTTATTGAATAATTGAAGGAAATTTAATACAAATATTGGCTATGACTATCCTGCCTTTTCGATTATTCTCCGTCAGAAATTCTGTGATCTGAAATCATCAATGAATACGGATCTGATAAACAAGGCGTACAATATTATACAAAAGTTGCATGACCTACAGAAGGAATTCGTCAACAAATTTAAGCGGTTGGAACCCGCCTTCGACAATCCGGACACAGAAGTTGCCGAAGTATTTCGCTGTGTGGTGAGTGGCTTTATCGCACTTGTTCCTCAATCCACTGGAGTGTGAAAGGTGACACATATGCCTTTACCTGGATTCAGTTGTAATCAGGGAGCTGATAACTTCAGACACGGTTGTATGTTGTTTCGATGGCACGTTTTGAGCATCGCTGTCAACCACAAAATTTCCCAACTAATGCGGGCTACTCATGAGTAACGTGACAAATTGGTTTAGCGAAGATGGTCATACCCCGCCGTCACAGTAGAAGAGCTCGTCGATATCAGCTGTTCCGCATTCTTGTTTTACTCCAGGCCGGGTGGACGTAGTTCTGACTAAAAAAATGCCCGGCATTCCGGTTGCTCTTGAAATGGATGCCCACCATGGCAAGTGCGGTGTGCTAGACCGTAACAGTCGCATTTTAAAGCAGGAACCATTACTCTATGAAAAAACAACCTGTTTAACTTTGAAATATGTAAATGAGGTGGAGGTAAGCAAGAAGTTTCCGAATCGCATATTTGGTTCACTCGTTGGTCATGAAAAAATGCGAATGAATGGAACTTATGCGAGCGAAACGTACTGGAGGTCAGTTGGCTCTGCGAAAATCTAACAACACGTATTTTATCAAGCGGTACAAATACCAGTTTTCGTTGTCCGTGATGTTAAAACTTCTATGTTTACATGTAACATGGTACTCATCAGGTTTCTGAAGACTCTTCGACAATCTGTGACCAGTTCCAATCCTCTTGGGGCTCATCAGGCAGGTGCAGTCTCGAGTTCTCTTCAACTTTATATTCTATTTGAGCACAAACTGGATAGCTCTCGACAAATATGCTCATTTGCAGATGCATTTGGTTTCTATAAGAGGCGCAATTGAAGCAGACCTTTTATAGCTATACTTTGTTTTCCTGGTAATAAACCTCTTTTACTGTCATAAAAGGAGCAATTTCGATGCTCCGGAGCGAAGCGCTTAATTACGAGCCACAACCTTGCTGGAAACGACGTTTCATCAATTTCTGTTTGCAATGTTTTCTTCAATAATGGAATGCACACTCACAAACTGAGTATTGCAGACTTGTAGGCAGAATTTATGACCCAGATAGATATAGTTCGTACGTAGCAGAAAATTTACGCAAAATTGTCCAACATATATGCTGCACCTTGATTAGCACGGTTTTATTGTTACGGAACAAGAGAAGCTGGACAGACTTGTATTTCGTTACTTTCATTTTGAAAGAACTCCTCCTTCATTCACTGGAACAGTATGAACTGAATCCAACTCAATGGACGTTTTTCCTCCCTTGTGCGAATCACAGGCCATGTTTTAACAATCCTAGGTGGTAAATCGAAGAAACATTCCTCTGATGGAATCCTGTTCTCAGGGTCCCCGACGTATTAGTTATGCGGTAAAATTATGCAGTAAGAATTAGTTATGCAGTAAAATGAATGCGCCAGAAGAGATATTGTAAGTTTTTGATCCGATTCTATGAGAGTAGAATGAGGGAAGTTAGGAATGTGTCAAAAAACCAGGGAATATTTTGAGTGCTTCTGAAGGTCACTTCTAGAGTTTGTCAGGAAACTCTTTTGTTATTCAACCAGGTCACGATCACAATACTTTCCACTTGATTCGATTTCAGATCCAAAGGCAGGAATACCTGGTCATTTATCACAACTTACTTACTGGTTTTTTGGATCAAGTTCCTGCTTGGCCAGACATAACTGAAACGTCAGAGGTAATGAAAGCAACGAGATTGTTTTTCGTGTGGTTAAAAGAAATAGGCAACCATATGTGCATTATTGATGTTACTAGATAATGCATCCGATGGCTTTTTTTATAGACAAGCCACAGTTCCCCCCCCTAAAGGTTTGAGCTTCCTTTGCATATAACAAGGGCATACGCACAAATATAGGATTCGAAAGTTAAGCGCACATGTTTAATTTATAGCATCACACGACTTATACCTTTCTCCGTAACCAAAAGCCCACTGTTTTATGTGCCGCGATTGCGCAGACTTTTGCAGAACCCTTCTTGGAAGCGAAAGCTCTAATTAAATTAGACATATCTTTGGCTACATGCCCAATTTTTTACGTCAGATATCACATTTAACCCGATGGCGTTTTCATGACACAGATCTCCCGTGATAGATCATTCTGATGTGTTCACAATGGGAAGACCCATTAGCTCTTCTTCAGTACCACAGTTTCTTATAGGATGAAGAAGGTTCCTTGAATTTATACCGAATCTAACGTTACTGCTCGTCAGGCCTGAACCTAACACCCCATGCTTAAATATGTTGCCAATCTTCTCCGTGGACCGAAAATGCAAACTGATGCGTCACCGCGCAACGCAGGCGGTTCAGAATGGTAAAACGATCACATTTATTTTATCAGTGGTGGACCACACATTGATTTTTCTCAATTTGCTATTCACCTATGCAGGAACAAAAGAATCATGCAGTGAATTCCCTCAGACGTAAGTTTACGTTCAAATGCGTGCCAGTACTGACCAACATTTCACATACTACACGAAATTCCAACAAAGTCATCCTTAATTTATCATAAATTTTCGTGTCTCAGCTCTCTATGTATTTAATTCAGGTATAGAATCAGGTTAACGAAGCTAACAGAGTTGCTGGCAGTGTATTTCACTGTTGAGAATTGTCCGAATAGATGCGGCTATTCAGTATGTCCTCAACCCAACACCTGCCACTGTAATAACACTCTCCGGTCTACCTGATCCGCTCACACCTATAATATTGTGGATTTTGTCTTCTAAGTGTTCCCAGTGGATGCTACTCGTCAGATAAAAGTAGACTGAAAAGTCTGTTAATGAATCATTTTGTCCAACTGAAGAATACGCCGCTGCCAGCTTTTGGATGAAGTACGCAGACCTACCGAAATGTGGGTCTGACCGAAAAAGGAATGAGTGAGGAACGATTGAGGAGTATTTCATAAAATTCATTACTAAATCCCTCAAATGATCCCTTAATATGTTTGAGATAGTAGGTTGTTTAACGTCAGTTTCAAAGTCGAATCCATAAGATGGAAAAAATAACTGGCGCCTTGTCGACCAAGCTGCTCCTGTCCGCTCATATCAGAGGGTCAAGTTAGAGATACGTTATTTCCCACTCTATCAGTCCTGCTTAGCGTACTGTAGTTGACTGTTTGCAAAGCAAAGCTTTGCGCACCAGACGAGAGTTTCACCAACCTACTCAACTCATTCCCCTACGTTCATCCCTCTCCCCAGAAACACTCCAAGAACCCTTGAATTGGCTGGTTCAAGAAGCTGAGGATGTAAAAGTGAGCTAAAATATGTCAGAAATTTTGGTTTAAATAAGCGTATACAGTACTGTTCTCGTAACACTGTCGTTCACTGTCCGCTTCATGGAAGATGTTGGTAATTGTTCCGTTTATCGCTGAGCTGCGCAATACGGGTGAAAACGTTTCATCGCCAGTCCGTGTGACACCATGAGTGTGTCGTTGTGCAACGATGCGTTAGTTGCTGTGCGTGAGTAGTTATGGGTGTGTTTGCTAGCTAGAAGTTACCTTGAACATGATTGATTGTTTGTTTAGTTCCGCGTTCTGATTCGTTGATGTCCGCAGGACCTTTGATCTCGGTCTTTCCTGCTTCAGTTCTTTGGTGCTTCATCAAGCCCTTTCACTGACTTTTCTGGCGTCCGCGCTGCGAACAGTGTGGCTGATGTGGCTCCGGATGGTTTATTCTCTTCCGATTTGTTAATCCAGTAGTCGGTTTCACTGGAGAATTCCGACTGAGTCACCAATCTTGCACGTAATGGTGCACGAACTGGCCCTAGTTCGGCGTGCTGGTCGACCGAGCCCATTTTAAACAGCCAGGACACAGAAAAACATCCCTTTCGTTCTGTCTCCACAAGCCAAGCCTTCCAAGTATTTAAAAGTGGTCTCCATATATGGGGACGTCTTCTGATGTCCTAGTTAGGTCGTTTTATTCAGGTCCACCCAACACTTGTTGTTGGGTGCAATTGTAGCAAATGTTCTGATATATCACACTGTCTCTCCCCTTTTTGTCAAAACTGTTTATCGGTCTTGAGGTCATTTTTCGAAGAGTAGCGCTCAGTTTGTAGGCGCTTGGAGTTTGTATATGTTTTCAGCGCAGCTAGACCTATCAGCTATTCCTGGATGTAATTGCTGCTGTTGTCCGTGAGGTACCTTTACGAAACTTCCGATGAGACATCTTGCAACTCCTCTTTTAATTAGTCCGCAGGGACAAGTTTCTCCTTTTTTTCTCAGTCGTGCGGTGCTAAAATGTGTCTTAGCTCTCTTACTTACAGTTTCGATGCAGCTGTTGGTGTATTTCATTGGACGTTTGGTGTTGTAGTACAATATTTGATACGTATGCGTTCTCTCGCCGTACACGCAGATTTAGAGGGCTCCATTCAACTTCCTGCTCACTAAAACGTCCACATTCCGGTAATCGAGCGTTCCCTTCGATTCCTATTGTAAATATGGTATCTCCAAATGTAACAGTGATTAACTAATGCCCATTTTGCGCTGGACTTTACTTCATGATAACGAAATCTTTGTCTACATAGTGGGTCCCATTTCTACACATTATAATACAAGTACTCCACTGATCAGCGCACAGTCACTGACACACCGCTACACAGCCACGTACTGGTGATCCTACCTACGGTGGTAGTGAAGCGTTTGCAACCAAACCGCCTTACTCAGCGAAAAAAAGTACATTTGCCGCAGTTGATAGCGCTGGGTATTGAATGGATCGAAACTTGCCTGGAAATGGAAATTCATCGACCAGAAGATAATGAGGAAGAACGTCGTGTTTTCTTAGTCACCTGATAACTAACTACTGGGGACACTACCACTCACACCTTGGCTATGTGAGCGCCATTATCCTGTGTGCATTGTGGTCATATGTGGGATCGGTACGTATATCGTGTTTCTGTGCGCGCACTTTCGTAGGAAAGTAAAATCGCACAAATTGTTTAATGATCATGTAGAGAAATTTGTACGAATTAGCTTAGAAAAACATAAGAACGGATTTGCGGGTGGAGATTTTTCGACCACATTCAACGACGCCTCATTTTTGTCAGGCAAGTGACTGATAATTGATTAGCACCTGTCATCGGAGGTACGCATCTCCTCTCATCTCGCTTGACATGAAAGACGATAGGACAAATTTGCAATTCTTGAGTGATAGTGCACAGTTTGTTGCATGTGCTACTGTGAAAAAGACTTTTGCTATGCGTCAAACGTCAAAAATATTGCCCCGTGCACATCGAAAGAAAGGGGTTCCATGGGTGACCAAACAGATATCCGTGGTCCGGGTCGTCCTCCACTTCGACTACTGTCTGATGACTGTAAAGAGAAAACCCGTGTTACTACAGAGACTATAGCAGTCAACAAAGTTGAGAAATTGTTACGAAAAATCCGGGCTTTATCAACAGGTATCCACGACGGATAATCTGTGTGTACAAAGCCGAGAATGAACACAATATTGAACGAATTCAGGGTATGATGGGCATAGCTGTTCACGGAATTTCGCAGTGGTCCGGATGCGTTTTTTGATTCGAGCAGATTATGAAAAAATTAGCAAGGTTATAAATCCAAATTCCTCTTCATGGTTTGTAAAACCTCTGGGTCAGCCAAAAATTAGGAACTATAAACTCAGCCATAGAATTTGCATTTGTACGCCGAAAAAGTTTTGACGAATAATTTAATCGATTGAAAACTTGTTGCTGCAGCTTTGTGCACGCACGACGCTCACTGTAGATATTGCATTATGCGTCAGAAAGAGCTGAATATGTTGATTTTTTGGTTATCTTCACGGTGACAGGCGTATCCCTCCAAGACGTCTAGTCACTGATATCTCAGTAGATGAATAGACTTTCAGTGATATCAAAAAAGTAACCCACAACGGCATTCAAAAATAGTATCTCTGATTACAAACAAACAAAACTCATTACAATCAAATAAAACCATGACATTGTTGGTTGGCTTAAACCAAATTAAGGCTCTTCCGTTCCTTCTGAGCTTTCAAAATGCCCACATATAATAGTTGACGTTTTGAAATGTTAAACAAAAAATCTGTCAAAAACGTCGTCCGGTGCCCACCATCTTCCAAATGAGATTAGGACTTCTTGGTTTTCAGCTGTCTCCGATGCTCATAGGATCACGTTCTACTGCTCAACCACGTGCCTTGTTCCTTTGGGTTTACACCGTATGCATGGATGGTTTGGCACACTGCCTAATATAAACTGTCTTTGTCAGTTTCAATCCGGCGCGCTGGTTCATTCGCACAGTTCGAGGTGGCAACGAATCAAAGACTTCGAAAAGTCGAAAAGTTTTCAGCAACCTTATGAGTAGTGCATCACCTCTATAAATGTATCTCGATCTCTCGAATGTCGTACCAACTGGAACATGAGGTGGCCTGATGCAGCACATTCAGTTGCCCAAAAATATAATAAACGAGGGATTCAGCTGGGTTTCAGGCGAGTCTCCCGTCAAAACCAAATTGGTGTGCAAATGAGTGTATTTCGCGAATCAAAGACCGGTTTACTTTATGGTTTAGCGTCTGATTTCATTTGGACCGCAGAAGACTGGTGATCCGAATGCCGTCGAATCATTTGGGTCTCAGTTTTCCAAAGACTTGGCAAGCTTGGCTTAGATGAACTGTTCGATTACTCGCGCGGTGGAAGTTAATCAGTTAATCAGCACTGGAACAGGTTTCTTGATAGATTATGCAAAGTCTCTGACTGATATTTTGCGATTAAAAAAGGGCTTTGCCCAAACATTTTTACCTAACAGGAGCTGTGGCAACTCACCCCAACAAACAATCCGGACCAGAGGGCATTTGCTTCTTTGTACGAAAGACTGATCACAGATTCCATCGAATCCACATTATCAGGACAGGTAAGTCGTTGGCAGAAATCGATATAATAAAGCACAGCGTTTAAGTGATTTTTAGCTGGCTGATTTAGATGTTGAATAGTCCATACAATAACAGGCAACCTAAAGCGTATAAATATGTGCCGGCTCCAGATATTTAACAAAATCTCCTGCTATCTGCAGAGACAAACTACTCCGCCATTTTTGTCTTGGTTGCTCAAAGCGAATAAAACCTTGAACAGGACATTTGTTACATCACATTATGCGGATAAAATGTTCTCCTCGGTCGCTCTCTTGTTCTGTTCATCCATAGTGCCTTTTCTGTTCCTAACCAATGCCTGACAGCTCAGAAACTGAACTGACGAAACTGCCAAACCCGTGTTCTGAGATGCGCCATCAGCATTACTGTACCGCTGAGCAGATGTTGTAGTTTGACCCCGTCCGGCAGTTTGTGCTTCGATGAATCAGCCATCAGTGTTGTTGGTTCCTCTGTTATGTAGGTTGGTTCGAATTCACAACACTGCCGAACATCCTTGTATGTCATTCCCCTTGTTGAACGCTTGCTTGTTGTATCATTGTAAAGGTGCTTAGAAACTGTTGTTTTTCATTGTCGTTTGCGAACTCATCCTGTTACAGAGCAGAAGAATTTAGGACCAATATTGTCGTGATTCGACACGAGCCAAACCTGCACTCATGGCTGGGTACTGGCTGCGCTCCAACAACTGAATCTACAGGCAGCAATAAAGGTGGTTACTCAAGCTGACCACGACCAACAGATGGCACAAGAAAATTCAAAGTCTAAACATGACCGTGGATCACAACAGAGGAGACTTAGTCTCCGAAGTTTCCTGGTCCACAATCCATTCCTCAAGGTGTCGCAATCATAGTCTGTAATTGGGGATGGGTTCACTTTCACAGGTCTGATTACCCCACCAGGTAACAAGTTCACTCCGGTCACTGACCGATATTTATCCTCAACTCCTCGAAGTAGGTGAGTTGTAGCAAGCATGTATCCTGCTTTAGGTTGCCAGCAATCTTCCTTGGGGCTGTATATTTCCAGTCTGAACCCCAGTTCACACTTTTTACTCTGCACACGACGTATTACTCAACACTTTGTGCGTTATAAAAGCCTCCACTTACCTTGTGCAAGCAGGCTACGAAAAACAAAGACTCAAGGAAACTGCGCATGCATTCTCTTGTGGTGGAATTGGTCAACTGGCAATCGGATGAACGAAAGCTGCGCTACCTTCTGCTTTTCTCCGATATTCTGGTCTGTGCCAAGATTACGAAGGACAAAAGGTAATTTGTTTTGTGTGTTGACCAATCAAAAGACACCAGGGAAACTTGAGTTTCATTGTTACCCCGTAGTGTCCAACAGAATTAGGCAGGAAGAAGTATGTTTAGCTTTCGTGAAGACAAAAGCACAATCGACATTTGGCGTTAAATTATTTGTAACTAATGAACTATCAGTTGCCTTGATATTTCATTTGGACACATCTCATCAGTAGAGTATACCCTTGCCCTTGTTTGACAAGTTTGAGGATGCCTGAACTGGGAATGACTCCAAAGTCATTCATTAAGCATTCAAGAATGCTTACTCTAAGAACACCTGAATATATTAGTCTGTCGATGCCCCCGCTCCACCTACATCCAAGGAGCGTGCGTCACCGAAATCTAGCAGAATACTACTTCTCTTATAAGCACACTCTCTTGTGGGACACAAGCTTTTAATATGAAGGGTACGAAAGCTCCACAATGCACCCGTGCTTCATATGGGTAGAGTAAATAGATGAACACACCTTTAGTGGTTTAACTGAAAGAACATTAAAGTGAAAAATCGACTCAAAACTAGGTTCAGAACTTGATTTGACTTTGCTGTCGACCTATTCGGGTGAATATCTAGCTACTGTTAAGTTGTCAGAATAGACCGTCACGGAATACATGATACCTACAAAATAATGATTAAACGGGATGTTAAAACCCCCCAAGATAATTCACGGGACAGCCCACATTTCTTTTTGACTAGTAGCTATCTCAATATAAAGTGTAAAATCCAAAAATTTTACCTAA